>CM043719.1:23931433-24452473 GCA_023969325.1 Oryzias curvinotus
TCAGGTGTTTATCCTGCGACAGGACTTATTTGCCCAAAGAATAAATGTTTACAGAGGAATTGGAAGCTACAAGCCTGCTTCTGATAGAAGAGATGAATCACAAGAAGACAACAAGGTGAGTCCTTTAGTTTTTCTATTTTGAAAAAAAAAGGTACTATTTTGGCTACTGATTTGAGGTTAGATAAATAATTTCTTAGAATTTTTCAAAAGTACAGTCATTTTATTGACACAAAAATACATTAATAAGGATCTAAATATGTTGCAGTAAAGAATGTTTATCAAAAATGACTTTTTTACAATTTTATTGTCTTAAAGGGTCAGTCACGCTTCATTGAAAACACTGAAAATAGCTTCATCACTACATGAATAACGCTTAAAAATTAAAAGCTCATCCATTGTTAAAAAAAAAATCATTTGCATGTTTCATAAGCATAATAGGCCATCTTGCACAAGAACACACATAATTGTCAACTGCATTCCATGCTTTAAATATTGTGGTGCACCATCGATAACAGCATATTTTTAATCTGACAGGGAAATGACAGTGTTAGTGAGCAGCTGTGGCAGTAGATTCATTAAAGCAGCAGGCTTGAGGGAGGTTCCGCTCAGCGCCTCGTCTTTTGGCCTCATGTTGATTTTTATTCTTTTATCCTCTAAACAAGGACGCTTAGCCCCGCTGACCAAGTCAGTATTTATCATATTTATCAATTGAAGACAACTATGTGGAGTTGGTTCATGGTCAGTGGATAATTGAAAGGATGTCACAGTGGTTGCATGACTACATGATGTCAAAGCTTTCTCCTTGTTACTGGATTAGTTTGACCAAAAAAACAATAAAAATCAGTTTTGTATACAGCCAATGCAGTATTGGAAAATTACGTGTTTTTAATCTTGTACACTTAAGGTGTTTAACTTTTGCATAGAGAAATAGTAAATAAGAAAATAAACAAGGTTAATATCATTTAAACTTTCACTCTGATCATCTTTTGCGCTATTTTAAAAGCATTCCCAGTGGTCTTTTTTTGATCATCATTATACAGTTTTTTTTATCCTCAAATAAAAAAAATGCCTGTGTCCCGCCTTTTGTGTTTTCTACTCACAAATACACTTTTTTCTTTAAGTGACAGATTTTGGTCTGCTCCTGATTCACAGCGATTTTGACTCAGAAATGCAGTTTTAAGTTAACTTTTCTTTATATATATCTTCCGTCATCAGAAAACTGTCACAAGCACATGTTGAAAACACCAAAAACATGATTATCATCTTAGTTCCTTCATTTAGGGAATACTTGATTAAAAAAATACAAAGACAAAGGTAGACATTAACAGTCAAAATTAACAAATATTCTGCTTTTTTCAGTTATACAAAAAGGCTAGCTCATTGTAGAGATTAAATTACTTTGGACACAGACCCCCCCCCCCCAGAAAATATTAAATCTTCAAATTGTAACTTCCAAAAACTTCCAAAAATCTCACCAAGAGAGCTTTGATGCTTTTGTTGCACTCAAATTGAAGTCATCTTGTCACCCACACCCATAAATCCTGCAGTATCATGTGGGCGTGTTCTCTTCGCAGAGTTCATTGAGAGAAATATCGTACATCATCACGTGGATCTATACATACAGATGAACTAACACTGTGATCTCTGATAGGCCTCTGTGTTGGATTTTGGCAAGATTATCATCTACACCAGCAACCTGCGCATCATAAGAGCTCCACCAAAGAGGCCTGAAATGTTTGCGTCAGCACTCTTTGCCTTTCGGTGGACTTGGAGGGATACCCAAAGGCCAGGGAAAGAGCCAGCAAGAGGAAGACCAAAGCTCTTCCCTCACAGGAGGTGGTGGAGAAGGAGGAGAAAAAGATCGGTGACACAGAGACTGAGGTAATGATCCCATGCCCAAAATGATTCTCTTGGTGTGGTCAGGTTTATGCACCCCCATTTAGGAAATATACTGCTGCGCCATGTCATTCACCATCTCCTACTTTTTGCCTTTTAATAATAATTCATTCACCTAGTTTGTTTTGTGAAGAATAGCAACTAGATCAGTTGTAGATTATGTCATCCCCCTGAGTTGTTCCTTGCAACTTGCACATTATTTGGACTCCATTCTTTCTTGTTTTGCTACAGGTCAGTAACCCATTGTTCTGGTGTTATCTGCCACTGTGAACAGATACTGATGACTCCCCCATTTTTTTCTGCCCTTCCAGCACCCCCATCCAATTGCAATCCAGCGAGAATGCTCGTTTCAGTATTATTCCCTCCCTTTGCTCCTGAGCTGGTTATTTTTCCTACAAACACCAAGTCCCTTCAGTCTCTTCTCATCTCTTGTTATTTTCTAAGTTTTTCATTCTGCAGAGTTCTTAGTAGAGTTATAGATTTTTTTTTTTGTTTTTGCACTTTAGGTCCTTTTATCCATTTTTAAGCTTTTGACAAGAAAGATTTAAGACGTATCTTAAACTGAGAAAACTGAGAACAATGCCACAAGAACATGTTAAAAACAACATTTAACTGGACTGGGTCTTTGACTGCTTTGGTGCATAAATGCAATTTTAGTGTTTTATATATTTATTAAGTTTTCAGTTTTAAAACATAATACAAACAAATTCAAAACCCAGTCCCCCACCCCCTCCTGCTGTCAGTTGCATATACACCAATATCAATCTAGTGAAGAAAATATAAGGAAATAAAATGGTACAACAAAAATGCAATTTTAAAAGCATTGTTTTAAATGCGTTTATCTTTATTGATATGTTTTTTCTTTTTTTGGGGTGGGGGGGGGGTGAGGGGGGTTGGCTGCCTTTCTTTGGAGATTAGAAAACACCTTTAAATTCTAACATAAGGAGGGGAAAAAATGGGTGCATTTTTGCTTATTATAACATAAAAATCTCTGATTAAACTTTTTTTAATATATTTTTTTGATATTCAGAATGTGGAAAACAATGTTCTATAGTGATCACTATAAACTCAAAATAAGAGTGTTTTCCAGAGTTTTGAATATCTTTGCCAACTTTTTATGAAGTAGCTCCAAATTTTGAGGTGGGTATTTTCGTTTCTTTTTTTTTTTTTTTTAATACTGCAGGACATAAACCTTAATCCACCTGTCAGAACTGAACATTCCTGGTATCTATGACGTAACATTATCCCTTTAACTCCTCATTCTCAGTGGGTCTCTTCATTCAAACTGTGTTCCCCCTGTTCTAGCATCACAGTACCTGTCTTCCACCTCATCGTTCCTTGTGTTTCCTCTGACTGCAGGAGGCTGACAGCTGCCAGCATTGTGGCGGTTCAGGCTGCGCTCCCTGCTCCTTATGTCATGGCAGCAAGCTGTCCATGCTGGCGAATCGCTTCAATGAGTCCATCAGTGATCTGCGATGCCAAGCCTGCTACCCCCATGGTCTGGAGAAGTGCCAGTCCTGCTCCAGTAAATAGCGCTATTTGGCGTGAAAGCCATGTCTGGCAGGGGGAGTGATTGAGTGTGTAACTGCGAGCGAGTGTGTGTGACCGGTTGGGTTGTCAGAAGTGTCTCAGGAGCAATATTGCTCTAATCCAAAATGCTCTTGGTGGGATGCCTCAAAGCACCGTTAGGACACGTAAGCCATCTTTGGTAATGGGGATTGCTACAGTGCGGCACACTCAAAATTGTGAAATACAATTACTGTGTGCAGTGAACGTGGCTCCAGATAGCACAGACACATAATCACCTTTTTTGTTTTCCCATAATTTTGCATCTGCACCTTCCTCCCAGATAAAAAATGGTTCTACCTTATCTTTTTAATTAAAATTATACAGCATTTTGAGGTTCATTGTATCCACTCTGACAGCTGCCCTGTTCTTATCTCCTGTGTCTTTTCAACCGGAGAGAAGCATATGAAAATGATGTGCTCTATCAGTGTAATTGATGCCTTTAAAATCCTTTTTATGGGTGAAAAGACTTAAAGATGAGGAGGCTGAGATAAAAAAAAAGTAAAAATGTAGTCATTGAGAAATAGAAATAAGAGAAGCACGACCGGTTTATAAATAGTTTGAGCTTCAGTCAGGAGATGATGGTTGAGCTGTGCTCCTCCCAAATGCGCCAAAATCATTTCTGCTTTTGTTGAGCGATAACCAGAGTTTTAGAAGACTTATAATAAAGTTACCTAATTGATTTCATTTATTTAAGCATGCTTTTGATAAATATATTTGTGCAATGTACTAATTTTGAATGAAATGTGTTGTAGAAAGAAAATATGAACAGGATCAAAAAAATAAAGTGAGTGGAAAAAAGTGTTGTAAATCTGCAAGCAAAAGCCGAGGCAGACAGAAATCTGACAAAAACCACAAACACCCTCGAGCTGCAGCACGCCGGGTTTCCTGCAAACATCCCCAAACAAGCTGAACTAATTCACTTGGCAGTGGAACGTACGCTTGTGCTGAAATGACATGCTGTCAGTCAGACATGGGTCACAAGGGTTTTTCTCTTCGTTTTACCAAAATATTTAAGACAAAATACTTGCATGTCAGTTACAGTGAGCTTTAAAGGTAAGTAAGTAAATGAAGACAAAAGTGGATAAACTAAATTCAAACCATTTTATTTCCTATAACAGCCTATGATTGTCCTTAGTTAAGGTCTCTTAAAAGGGTGTACATCTACTTTAAGTGCTGTCTTTTAAAGAAGTTGTGCTCATTTCAAACATTTTTGTGGAATCATTTCTTGCTGCTTTAAAGGTCAGTCTTTACACATAACAAAGGTGATCTTTTTTTTTTTAATCTTAGATAATTATCTTCAAATCAGTTGTGGATTTCTGTCAAACATTTTTGCTTGTCTCAGCTTTATGGGTTTAAATGATACATTTTGCACTTGACCTTTTGCACCAACACTCAAATAAAATAATAAAATTCATGCATGAATTTGTGTATTGGTTCTTCAAATGTTTTATGTTTTTAAAAATGCACTGTGGGTTGATGCTGCCTCATTCACATATATTTATTCAGCACAAAAATACTGTAATTCATTGTAAGTTAGCTCAAGTTCTGAAAACTGAGATTCACAAAAGCAATCACTCGAATATGTACTGATCCAGAAGTTTCCATCTACTTTATCATAAGTAGAAGTGAGCGTTATGTTAAAAAGTTGAAGAATTAAACCCTGAAAGTTCTGACTTCACCGTTAAAAGTGGATGCATAACAATGTGAAAATAAATGACTTCACTAAATGAAATTTACCCTCCGGTGTCTGCCCATTAGTCATTACAGCTCAAACAGCTGCAGTCAATCATCGCATTATTCCATTTAGAGATAATTTCTCAAAAAGGTAAAGCAAAGTTAACAAACCATGCAAAGTTTCATCCTGGGGTAATGGTTTGCAGTGTGAAGGCCCCTGTTCAAATCCATGCTGGGTCCTTTTTGTGTGGAGTTTGCATGCTCTCTCAGTGCATGTGTGGGTTTCCTCCATGCACTGTAGCTTCTTCCCATAGACCAAAACATAATTGGTGTGTTTAAATTGTCCAATGGGAGTGAATGTAAGTATGTATGGTTGGTTGTCAATGTCTTGACCTGTGATAAACTGGTGAACTTGTTCAGGGTGGGTATGTGTCCACCCCCCTCTCAGTAGCAGCCTCTTTAAAGGGGATTCAGCCAGTTCTGAGGATGGACGGATGTCAAATGTAGTTAGTGACATAGTTAATGACCCTAAATTGTTCCTTGGGCGTGAATGTGTATGGTTGTTTGTCTCTGTGTTGTCCTGCAATGAACTGTCGAACTGTCCAGGGTGTATCCCGCCTTCCTCTCTTAGCTGAACCAGCAACCATGAATGGGAATATGGCAGGTTTAGAAGATGGATGAATGGAAGTTCAAATCCTGCACTTTCCTACTTAGCGATTAGCTTCAGGGAATTACACTAACCTGTTCCAATCCAGTCAGTCTAATCCTATGACTTCCTAAACTGGATTTTGTTTAATGTTTGCAGATGAGAGGCAGAAAAGCAGCTCATCTCTCTGCGTGTTTGGGGAGAGACAAAACTCCTTTACAAAAGATGACAAAGCACCTAACAAGTCTAAATACTAAGAGAGATTGATAGGAACTGTTCAGTATCCTAGACGGATAAAGGGCTTTTATCAAACACTGTTTGAAATTTTTGATCCAGGCCAAAAAATCACTGCAGCCACACTGGATGGATTTTTCTAGGGGCCCCCCTTAGGCATAAATTTAGCAATAAGGATATTATTAATTTGTATGTTTTATCATTTGCCACAAGAAATGGGATGGCACATAAAAGTTTTTGCATATTTGACACTAAATAAATTGATTATTGTCCTCAAATTTAATAGTTTAATTGGTGGCAATCTCTGTCAGACATAAGAAAATTCCCTTGTGCATGCTGGAAGACATTTGTCCTGATGCTAACTTCTATCAAAGTTATGAAGGAGGTTTGTTATGAACATATTTACGTACTTCCTTGTTGCTGATCTTCTGGGAATAGAAAAAGAAAGCACAAGCAATACATTGTCTGTGAACAGGGACCTATTTTTTTTTTGCTTTACTCCTTATTATTCATGTATTATATCTTCCACAAATTTTCAAGATTGATTCTCACCATGTATTTCCACAGAGGAAATATTACAACGAATTGGGTCACAGCTGTTCACTACCTGCAATCATAGAAAACTAAGTGTTTAAAGTTTATGCTCAATTTACATTTTGGGGCTATAAAATAGATTAAGATGATCAAATCATACTTTTGGAAAAAATCTATTGCAAACCTGCTAATTTCACTAAAACCTATGACTGCCCAGCTTCTGAATTTGTAATTTAAGTTATATTGTTGTTGTCATCAACATCAACATTGATGCAAACTTAGGGTGTGTTCAGAATGGAAAAATCAGTTGGTCCACACCCAGTCCGCTTAATTTGGTCAAGATCGAGTCCCGAACCTTGCGTTTGGTGTATATTTAGACTGCCCTCGAGGGGACTTTGCTGTTCCAGACTAAAGATTGTAATGAAACCTTGTAACTAAAGATCCCTTCACTCATTTGTCAGGAATTAAGAGGGCAAGGCAAAGCAACTACAGGCAGAAAATATGGAAGTCCTGCGCTTTTAGTTCAATCAAACGTTATATTTGCTCATAAATTGGCAAAATCTGTATCAACGTCAGTCTCAACACTTGCTTTTTTGGTCCAGTGGAGGCGTGCTGCAGGGTTGTTACTGGGAAGACAACGGCTATGAAGGTACGCTAATAAGTGTTTAAGACATATAGATTGTCGGGAAAACAGTGAGAAAAATAAAAAAGACCAAAACAAAAAAGATGTGCACCGTAACATTACAAAACTTAGAATATTTGAGTGGGGAAAGTTTTTTATGTTGGAAAAAAATATTTAGAAAAATAAACAAACTATTATTCATGATTATTTTGTTGGAGCTGGCAACAATTCTACAACAAAGAAAATGATGGCTAAGTGTAAAAAAAAAGATTTTAATAAATCAGCAGATATACTTTTATAAAAACAAAAAAAAACTATGAGAAATGTTGTTGTGTTAGATTTATACAATCAAATAACAGTGTCTATCTATAGATGCTACCACAGCAAGCAAGATTGCTGTTAAGTATGGCACAATGTCCAATGAGGTGTTGATTTTCAGAAATTAATTGTGGGTTGGATGGTTGCTTCTGTGAAGTCCAACAAGTAAGGGTTAATGGCCGACGAAGTGTGCGGTTATTACTTTTTAACGCACGACGTGGAAGCCTGAACCGTCCGACGCGAAGTGCGTTATAAAGTAATAACCGCACACTTCGAAGGCCATTAACCCGCTTATACCATGGTCACTTACAAAAGCAACACATATTAACCAGGTTTTAGTCCTTAATTCTTGTTTTTTTTTTTCGATTTGGATCGCTTTTCTCACAAACAGCGGACTATATGTTACGTAATGCGGTGCATTAGTAGACATATAGTCCGCGTCGCGCAGCACCACTGCTGCAGTCAAGATTCGGCGATTTATATATGCTGATCGTCCCGATAGGTTGAATAAAGCATCATTTCAAAGAGAAACTTCACCTCTTACCGCTTGTTTTTGTCCAAATTATGAAGCAAAAGATGTTTTAAAGAAGCCGGCGCAGTGATACAAAACATTTAAGCTAGCTGACCGGAACTTCTTCTTTCACCGTGCGGTTATTAAGTTTTAACGCATACCCAGCAGCCAATCAGAATCGAGTATTCAAGCGGACCATAGTATAACTTGTGATAATGGACACCTCGAAGGGCATTATCCTGCTTTTACAATGGTCATTTACTAAAGATAAAGATATAAAAGTTTTGTAATCTTTCTGTTTTAAATCGTTTTTCACTAGCAGAGTTTTTGTTAGGCCACTCTAGGTGACACGTAGTCACGGTAACGGCTCCTGGATCTTGCTCTGCTGCAGCTAGTGTATGAGAACTAACCAGCAGAGGAAATGTACCGGTATGCTAATTTCATGATTAGAAATACAAAGCATTGTGTTAGGGGGAAAATAGTCCTCTTATTGCTTGTTTTTAACCAGATGAAGTAAAATTTGGTTTTTTTTGTTTTGTTTTTTTGAGTCTACAAATAATTTATTAGATCACTTTTATTGCAACAAAAATCCACTAAGTAAGGGTTAATGGCCGACGAAGTGTGCCGTTACTACTTTTTAACGCACGCCGTGGAAGCCCGCGTCGGACGGTTGCTTCCGCGAAGTGCGTTAAAAAGTAGTAACCGCACACTTCGAAGGCCATTAACCCGCTTATACCATGATCACTTACAAAAGCAATACATATTAACCAGGTTTTAGTCCTTAATTCTTGTTTTTTTTCCCGTTTGGATCACTTTTCTCACAAACAGCGGACTATATGTTACGTAATGCGGCGCATTAGTAGACATATAGTCCGCGTCGCGCAGCACCACTGCTGCAGTCAAGATTCGGCGATTTATATATGCTAATCGTCCCGATGGGTTGAATAAAGCATCAATTCAGAGGGAAAGTTAATCGCTTACCGCTTGTTTTTGCCCAGATGATGAAGCAAAAGGTTTTTTTACAGAAGCCGGCGCAGTGATACAAAACATTTAAGCTAGCCAACCGGAACTTCTTTTTTCACTGTGCGGTTATCAGGTTTTAATGCATACCCAGCAGCCAATCAGAATCGAGTATTCAACCGGACCATGGTATAACTCTAAATATGTATTGACAAATTATTTCATTGATGAAAAAAAAATATATAAACACGTTTACTCTGTATCAAGCAATGCAATAAGCAAGTTAGTAAAACAGGCAACAAACTATTTAAAATGAAAGGCATTATTGCCATTGTAAAATTTGATAGAGATATGGGCATGTCCATCATAGTGCCATTTGAAGGACAGAGATCATTTCTACTGTCTTGCTGTTGTGATGAACCCTGGGATAACGTTTGTCCATGTATGTAACACATGTCCACCTATGATCTGAGTGTCTTTTGCTCCAGTTGCCAACTGGTGTTCAGGCCAGTGCAGTAGAACATGCAGGCTATGTGACCAGAATTACTTTTTTAGGTGTCCATTATCGCTTTTTAATGGACACCCTGCAGCCAATCAGAATTGAGCATTCACTTGGAACATGGTAAAATGATACGCAATTTATATTTTTTCTTTCTTACAGTATATTATTTTTTAATAGATCCAAAGAGAAGAAGGTGAGCAATATGTGTAATAATCATCAACTATTTGTAAAAGGTAAACCTAAGGACTTGTTCTCTTTTATTTCTCTTTTCTTTTACCTTAACGCTAAACATTTTTATCCATTGTGCCTCATAGCTCCAAATTTTAACACTCGTAATTCAAAAATGTAACAAAGCTGTAACTGCACAAAGTGTGACTTTTTGTAAAGTTTAGGGGGCAGTGTAGGGATTGTGTAGTGATTAGAGACCACCGTAGAGATCAAGCTTTAAGCCCTCATCACAGAAAGCATCGACCCTGCTGAAGCATTGTTTATGCAATGCGCTGAACCCCCAGTTGTCACCCTCCCAGCTCCTTATAAGCACTCCTGACCTTTCTAGATAGAATAAGGCCAGCATTTTTATTCAAATGCATGGTGTAACCACATACCCCCGAGATGTACAGTAATCAACAATCTGCAACTGAAGCAATAAATCATGCACCCATAAATAAATCTGCGCAGCTGTACAGTATTGTAATGTCATGCAGGACCTTTCAAAAGCCTTTTTTCATGTGACCTTTTATAGTGGCAACAGGACACCTGCAATTACCCATCAAGATTAATTGAACGTAAGATAAATTGTGATACTGTCTTTGGATACGAAAACATTGAAAACACTTTTTGCACAAATGGAGATACTAAGTGTAAGTAAAATAAAAAGGATGCTAAATCAATAATTTGTGGTTCTTGGAAATTGTCTTATATTAATGTCAATACAATTTTTAACTCTTAGGACATAACTCTTGCCTTCTGTTTACTCCTGGCTCTGCTGCTCAATGCCCTTTATCTTTTCTGTTTTAGTTCATCAGAAGGACACTTTACCAGAGTATAACTTTCTATGTGCAAACGTTTAAAATAGTATGGGGATTAGGCTTTAATGGATTACTATAGTGGGACGGAAAAGCATTAAAAGAAAAGAAAGGGACAGGAACCCCTGGGGTCCAAATTGTCTTGGCAGATGTACAGAGCAAGGAGGAGGTAAGCTCTTGTGTTGTGGGGATCTTGGGCCTCAAGCAGAGAGAGAGATGAGAATGAAGCAAGATGTTCAAAAGTCAGCTGGTGGTGTGGATAAAGAGAACAAAATAGTTTTAGGATTAAAATTGGATTTTACGCAGAAAGTAAATTAGCAAAATAAACAATTCAAACTCAAATTAGGTTATTTTAATAAAGTGAGTCAGATCCCAACTCAGACTGGGATAACAAAGATGCACATGGATCTATAAGTGGATGTGAATGGAGCAAAGCAGGGAGCTTGATGTACAGTATATTCTACATCACAAATAAGCTCTTTTTCAAACAGAGTTTTTTTCGTCTGCTCCAACGATTTGATCAAAAAAATACTGAGATCCAATTTTATGCTTAAATGTATCTATACTTGTCCTCCATCATCAGAAAAATGTCACAAAAGCATGTTAAAAAACACAATTTTCATCTTAATGGGTCTTTAAAAATTCAACATTGCCCATACCTCTCTTTTTGCCAGCACAGAGGTACTGATGCATGCATTTATTTTTAGTCATTTAGATTACTGTAATGCCCTGCTCTCTGGTTTACCTAAAAATATCATTTGCTGGCTTACAATTATCACAAAACTCAGCGGCACAAGTTCTAACAAGGACCAGGGTCATTATTACACCTATTTTTAAATCGCTGCATTGGCTTCCTGTGCATTTCAGAATTGATTTTAAGATTCTTTTAATGGTTTATAAATGTTAATATGGTCTTTGGCTTTCTTATTGATGTGATTTGCTTTTATCTTTGACTTGTAGTTGTCTCTAAGGTGAGGACTAAACCTTTAGTGAGGCTTAGTTCTCCCACTACAGTCCTCACCTCTGGAACAGCTGCCGGAGAGCCTCAGGGCTGCTGAGACTGTAGAGGGTTTTAAAAAGAGGCTCGAGACCCACCTTTTTAACAAAGCTTTTAGATCATCTTAAATGTGCATTCATGAATTATTTATTAAGTGTTAATTCATATTGTTTTCTGCATCTAATTTTATTTTGTGCATTTCTTGTAATTTCTCATTTTGGTTTCTACATACGTATAATGTATTAGATTTTAACATCTTCCTTTTAAGGTTTTATGCCCCAGTGTGTCCCCTCGGGATCCTTTGTGCCAGGGGTTGCCGGTTCTGTTTGGGGTCGTTGTCGTCCTTTGTGGGGGTGGATTTTGCAGCCTCATGGCTCTGGAGTGGATGCCGTTGCTGTCCCGGACTGGGTGGGCACTATGGCAATGTTCCTGTGGCTGAGGTAGTTCCTGGTATGAATAGATTCCCAAAATACTGTTACCTCACAGCAGAGCCAAGCCTTAAGTTTCTCAGAATTGACTTTATAAGTATTAATTGATTGGGGGGTCATTGCTTATGTGCTTTAATGGGAAGAAGGGGGTGGGTAAGGGGTTTCTCTCTTTTTGTATTTATTTAATAATTGTCGGATTCTGTTTTTAATTGTAAAGCACTTTGAGTCGCGCAAGTATGAGAAGCACTTTTTTTTTATAAATAAAGTTTGATTGATTGATCCAATTGTAGCCTGACAGGTGGTTAGAAAAGATTATTTCACAGTTGAGTTTGACAGAAAAGAGACTCCTGAGTGACAACAAAATCCTTTCTCCTTCAACTAAAGGTGAGACTTTTTCAGTCAAAGACTCTCAAGTAAACTTTGGAAGAACTCAAAGCCATCAGAGCTTGGCTGGGTAACATAGCTTGACACCAGAAAGGGGAGCTGTAATTGGGAAAAATCCAAGGAAAAACAAGAAAACAACAAGCACTTAAACTGCTAATGTAAAGGGACAGACAAATATCAACCGTTCTCAGACAACTAACTATATATCGGATAAAGACAGAGCAACTGGAGCCAATTCAATGAGAGACCCTGTTGGGATAGAGAAATGCATCCATTTATAGGAAGCTTAGAGTGCAATAATGTGGCAGGAGGCAGGGACAAGCACACAGTAGTGCTCAAAAGCCCAGACACCAGGGAGGAAGTGAGGACACCAGTTCAACAGCTAAATCTATGCGCAGAGATTTGATGTTTCTTCTGTCTGACCTTTTTCTCATCAAAGCGATTCCATCACAGAAACATGTTTTTGGTGCTTTTTACACCACAACCTCCAGAGACCCTTGAGCATCTGAATCAATGTGCAGTTTCACAAAAGTGGAGCCAGTCTTTTATTGACTTCTGCACCGTTGAGCAACTCTCACCAAGACTCCTAAGACCAAGAGGCATCTGCCCAAATATATAAACTTTGCAAAATTGATCTTTACAGACTAGTTTATTTACACAAATCGTATGAAGGTATTCTGACCATCTCTGAGCCATTGACCCCTCCTTGTGTTCCCAAAAAGGAAGTACCATTGTTTCCTATGGCAACTACTGTTGCTATTGTCATAGTTATGATGACTTAGTGACTCGGACCAATCACTGTCGACTGGTTTCAATGTGGCAGCGCCTGTATGAGGAAGCAATGAAGCGAGATTTTGCCTCATTTTGCCAGAGCGGGAGGAGGTAAGGAATTTTATGGGTGACATCACACCTTGATTCATCCATTTTTTTTTTTTTTCAGTCTATGCTCTGAGCTTGATGTTCTCTGCTCTGTTGAGTAGTAGTATTAGTAAACTGTAAAACACAGAATATCAAACAGAAACCTGTTGAGTTTTAATAATGGTTGTGTGAACAGAATTTTAGGTTGGTTCTCCCTTGGCTACTTTAACTGTGAAGGGGGTCATGCATGCTTTTATTTATTCACAATTAAGCTAATTTAGAGCTTAAAGTTTTTAAAGTTGTTTCTTAAGAAATATCTATCACTTTAATCAGAGACAATATAAAGACACTGACAAAAACTAAGCATTTGAAAGAGCAGATGCTCAAATAGAGACAACTGTGAACCTGACTTTTTCTTTTTTGTCCAATCAGTAAATACTACGATACAGGTGGTTAACTTTGACATAGACTTCACAATTAGAAATAAGATGCAAATTAGAGATTAGGAAAACATGTCATTTGCAGGTGGGGCATCTACCACATGGGTTCTCAAGACTCTGAAATGAGTGGAAAACTGTTTCTTTTCTCTACAGACTGGAAGTCAGAGAAGTTCAGAATCCACTGTCTCCACAAAAGGGATTTATTTTACAAGGTCAAAGTTTCTTGTACACGGTTTAGCATTTAATGTATTACAGGAAAAATGTATGTATCATCTTCCAATCTGAGTTGGCAATTATAAAAACTAACTCTAACCCTTGGGCAAGTAAAAGTGGGTGTGACAGAAGAAATTGTTGGAATAAGCTATTGTGTAAGTTTAAGTTTGATAGTAACAAGATAGTGCAAGAAGGGATGAGTTGCTGCAGCCTTGGGCAGTGTGTTTGTAACCTGAGGCCTTCATGTCTACAGATATTCAGCTGCACTAAAAACAGAAGGGCAGAAAAAGAAAATTGATGCACTGAAATACAAGATTTTAAATATTAACAAAAACTCACAAACGTAGTTCATGTACTTTTTGGCCTGTCCAGCAGGTCAGTAAAAAGACAGGATCTGGGAGAATGTTGCTTATGTTGGTATATTTATATATTTTTTTACAAATACTCTTTTGGCAAAGTGCATATAAAATATTTTGCCTTTAAACAAAATGTAACATTTATGAATTTTTTTCCCACTCTTTCTTTGGGGTATTGGACTTGGAAGAGTGAAAAAAAATGGGTTTAAAAGACAGTACAAAACAAAACTAGATGTAAAGAGAGGAAAGATCAAAATAAAAAACAAAAATTGCTTCAGGATTGAAGTCAGAATGTCGTAAATAACTGTTTACAGAAGCGCTGTATACATGCGAAACCACACACTCAAATAATCATGCAAACACAAATGAGTATCAACCTGTATCAACCTGCATACACAGTCAGGCAGATACAGATAGACAAGTGTACATGCTACACATGCAAGCTCAATAAGTCCCACACATCTGTGTTTGTGCAGAGGTGAATAGGCAGGTGCTTTAATGCACCAGGAAGGTGTGAACTCTTTGCAAAAAGCCTATGGCAGGCAGAGCTGCAGCACAGACTGTGAGAGCTCAGGCCCCCCCCCCCCCAGGAAAAAAAAAAAAACCCAAAAAAACCTCCACTCTTAGTCAACCCAGCCACCCGGGGACAGGACTGGGGAGATCCCCCATAGACCCCTTAGCTGTGGTGGAGCGGTCCCTGCCTTCGATGCTGCATTTGGCTGTCTATGCGGCTGTTCACGGGGGGGGGGGGGGGGGGGGGGGGGGGGGGGGGGGGTCCAAATACTAGCGTTTCCAGCATCATGTTTTTGTGCTCAGCCTATTTTTCATTGTCATTTCCCATCAGTTAGAGGGTGGGAGGTGTGAAAGATGTGGGGGGCTAGGTACGGGGAGGGGGGCCCTATTACTTATTTATTTATTTTTTTAATGCTTGCTTGTTTTTATATTTTGTTGTTTTAATGTAAAGCACTTTGTGTAATATTTTTATATGAAAAGTGCTTTATAAATAAAGTTTGATTTGATTTGATTTGATCCCCAAAGAAACAGAAGGGGAAGGGGGCAGGAACACAGAGAGCACAAGCCCCGTAGCACAGACAAGGTCTTCAAACACCTGGAGTCCAATTCACGTTTCCACATGCCCAAAGGTAATTTATTGCCAACAATTAAAAATATACAGTACATTTCTGCAAAAGTCACAGTTCAATTGGAAAAACAAGTCAATGAATGAAACTTTGGGTCACTAAGGCCAAGTTTAAAAGGGGAGCAGATTCTCTATGACTTTCAGCCTCTTTACTGTCCCCCCTGCATGCTCCTTAGGGAAGTACAGAGGATTTTAGAGGGGCAGGGGCTCGAAGTCGGGAAAGGGCAGCTGAAACGCTTTTTTTATCCTTTAAACAATACGGAAATTGAGTACAATTTTAAAATAAACTAGATAAATACTCAGTCACTGTGGGTGAAAATGATACAATTGTCAATTCTTTTATGTAAACAAATTGGCACAATGTGGTGCAGGCATAATCAACATGAATCAAGTTTAATACAATGATATTTTAAACAGACATCCAACAACTTCTATCCCCTAAATACTGATATTTTTAATCATATTTGATGATATACTGTTGCAGTCATGATTCTACAGTTTTTCTTTTGTTTTTGTTATTTTCTGTCTTTCAATCACTCTAGGTTCATGTTAATCATCCACAGCTGTCTTCATTGTTTAATTGTCCTCAGTGAATAAAAGTGTCTGGTTTTCAGTTCTACCTTGTCAAATTATCTTCATTATCTTCTTTTTGTTTCTCCTCTTTGTGCTGTTTAGGTTTATTTATTTAATGTTTATGTTATTAAATGTTTACATTTCCTCGTGTATTTGGCTCCTACAAATCCAGTTCCTGGCAGTTGGACTAAATGTGACTCTGATTCAAAATGGGGATTTACAGCTAAATTATCTTTTGCATTTTATCTTCTAAACACAGACTTTTGTTGTGTTTGGAAAGATGCTGATACAAAAAGATGGGGAAACTGAATGATACAAAGTTTAAAGGAGGCATTTTTAATCAAAAAATATTACGTTACACATATATTTTGCGTCAGACCTGTAGTGAGGAAGCTATGAACTCGCCATAAATACTGTTCATTTATTTTGAAAATTAATACTGAATTTCCTGTCCCTGCACTATCTACCGTGTTGAATTGATGTGCTGTGTTCAGTTGTCTGGCAAAAGTAAACTGTGACTCCTTGGCTAAGAAAGAGCATTTTTCTAAAATATGAACCATATTTAAGCTCCTAAAATCAGTGGACGGCGACTACTTTTGACCAGAACTAAGATTCTAGTTGCCTCACTCTCACATCATCTCTTGAGTTCTCCGTGGGGCAGCAGTTTCTTTCATGTCCTCGGCTGTCCCTAACTCACTTTGGCGGCTCTGAGTCTGGGCAGAGCCATAGACAGAAGACAGAAGCTGCAGCTCAGAATTACAAGTATAGCGGTTTGATACCGGGAAATTTTAAAGCCACAATTTGTTCTTGTTTCTCTAACTGAAATACATTAATATTGTAAAATAAATAAATAAACAGGGGCCATAGGGCACTTTTTATTATGAGGCAAATAGGGCAGGTGCTCAAGCACCCCTACGACCCTATGGATGCACCCGCCTCAACAATCAAAGCAGCTTTTCATGGTTTATGCTGTTCATTCATAGCGCACCCCCGCCCCACACACAGAAACTGATCATTCAAGTTTGAGGTTAATTTATTGTTCCAATATTTTATTCCTTTATACTTGGCCCTTAACCAAAAATTATTAGGAGCCATGTGTGTCAATCTGGCCTCTATGACATCTAATGTGTGCGCCTTGCATTTCTGTAAAAATAAAAATTCCCAGTTTAAGGCTCAAAGTTTTCCCCAAAGATTAAACTGTGGCACTAAATGGGATGCTAAATTATTTTAGAAGCTCTAGTTGTAAAAAGGTTTTGAACATAGGAAATATGTAATGTAAGTTGTACCTAAAAGGTTATTACAGCCTATTATTAGGTGACATTTAATTTTTCTTGTTTATTCCCTTTTTTTATATTCATTTTCGAATTTGTTTAATTTTAAATGCTACCTCTGAGCGTGTCAGTGTACAAACAATAGTTTATAAACTAAATCTATTGAGGCTTGAAATGAGAAAAATGCTGAGCTTCAGATTGTTTTACATCTGACATGAACTTTTTATAGATTGTGGCAGTAAAAAGAATCATATTTCAATCATATTTGTCGAAGGGGAAAAAAAGTTAAAAAGCAGTCTTGCATGGCATTTTAATTCAAAGCACCAAATATTTATATCTGTAAGGTGAATGTATTATTTTAATTGAAAGTAACAGTTACAACTCAACATCAATTTTTTTTTTGGATTAAAGCTGCGAGAAAAAAAGACAAGCTTTGAGTCAGATTATAAACTGTCAATTTGTGTCACAAAATCCTTCTGTAATACAGTGAAGGTAGATCTTTCAAGATTCACATAGGGCGCTAATCTTTGAAAAGCTGGAGCCAAATAATGGGAGAAAAGGGTAAGGGTCGCTTAAAACCTCCCAGGTTTTTCCTTCATGTTATCTTCTTTGTAGGATTTTGCCTACCACTTCTTCTTTAATTTTTTTTTTTTTTATTCATTTCTACAAGAAAACATATACATTAAAACACAAGACATCTAATGCAGGGGAAATAGGCAAGTCTAACTGTTTGTCGACATTGACTGCATTTATACCAAATTTTAGAGATTATCTAAAAAATACCTTTCTTAAGTAAACTCATCCCAACATTTCAATTAATCAGATAAGAGGTCTGGTGTTCTTTACCTCACATATGATCCTAGTTGAAGTATAAAGAACCCCCGCCCCCTCCTTTTTTTGGAGGGGGCGGATCAATTCTGACCCATCTGTAAAATTTGGGGCAAATGAACATTGAGCAGTTCTTCATCTGTCTTCTGTGATCTTGTCCCAGTTTCCATTTCGTCTGCTGTCTCCCATTCTTTCTGGAAAATAGCAATCAATGCGCTCAGTGAGGAACTACCAGGATAGAGTGGTTAAGGTTTTCCTATATTTGGTCACATTAAAAAGACAAGACAAGACAAGACAAGCCACACAGAAGTAAAAGACAAAACAACACATACAACACCAGATAAATACTTAAACAGAAATACTTTGTTGTATTTTATATACTTTAAATCACTTCAAATATAGTAAATCATCCTTTAGTATATTTAAATAATTATAGTTTTGAAAGTGTAATTGATTCAAACCAGGGTTTTTCAACTTGGATGCTTTCCTCTGATATTTAAACACGGATCTTTGCAGGGTTTTATGAGATTAACCAAATGTATTTAAACAGGGTTACATGCAAAACGTGTACTATGGTGGGTCGTGAGGAGTTTATCTGAGAGAAGAGCATTATTTCCAAAAGTTACAAAAAGGAATAGTTAACTATAACCCTTCAACATCTGAGCTTTAGCTCCAGCATTACAGTTCTTTGAATTACTGTAACTCTTTAACTGTTTACACAATTTATGTAATTCCAACCGATTCTGAAGCTGAGAAAAGCAGTGCTGCACTAATATGCAATACTTTACAGCAGTGGTCCCCAACCACCGGGCCGCGGACCGGTACCGGGCCGCGGGACACTTGGCACCGGGCCGCGGAGCGGTACCTGGCCGCGGGAAATTTTGGCACCGGAACGCACAGAAAGAAAAAATAATTTCCATTTTTTGTTTTTTTCCGACAAAAACGTTTTATTTTGAAAAGTGACCGGATTCTCTCTGTAACATGTGTCACACTTAACGCGCGTCAAAGTCGCGACACCAAACATCAGGTGATAAACCCCACTAAAATTAAATCCAAACAACCAAAATGAGCAAAAAAGAAACTTCTTTAGAAAGTTGCCTTGACAAGGGGGAAATTATTATTATTGTTATTATTATTATTACTAAAGAGAAAATACTACCCCCGGTCGACGGTAAATGTGTCTTGCGCTGCAGCGTTGCACCTCAACCCCCCCCCCCCGACCGGTCCGCGGTAAGCGTGTCTTGCGTTGTACCGGTCCACGGTGTCAAAAAGGTTGGGGACCACTGCTTTACAGTACTTAACGGTTTATGCAATTAACAAACTGATTCTGATGTAGACAAAACCAGCTGTGTTGCATATCGGGGCAAAGCTCCACATCAGAATCCTTTGGAATTACGTTAATTGCATCAACAGTCGAAGAGTCTCAGTAATTTAAAGAGAGTGTGTTATTTTCCTTTACCCTTGGCAATAGCTGAAGTGGTTTGACGGTTAACTTTTAGGGTGATTGCTCCTTTACTTCTGTTTAACCCAACATTAAGCCTGGAAACCTGACCTCTCACCTGCTAAGGAAAAACTTGGACAAGAAATGGTTTGATACTTGCACCAGAGCATAATCGTTCACCTCTGACGACCCACTAAAAACAATGTAAATGCCATTAGAATTTTTTTTACACAACAGCTTTTGTTCCTCTGTGGATGTATTGTTTTTATTGAACTACTGAAAAACCGCTGTGAAAAAATATACCTTGGTAAAATGATAAAACCCTCTTCTTCTCTGCTACTCTTGACTGACAATTAATTTATAGTGCTCGCTGCAATTCTTCAACATATGTTTATGTTTTTGTCTGACCAAAGGAACATGTTTGTCGTTTTTCAAACACTTTTCCCAACGTTCTTCATGGACAAACTCCATGTTGTTTCAAACTATCAGGAAGAGCAGCAGGCCATGAGAATTTGAAGGTTATAGAGTGACAATCCTGACTTTAGTCAAACAGTCCTTTGTCATATAGCCACAGTGATCTTGTGGTCAGGTCATGGTTTATTCATTTTGCTCCCTGTTCTCAAGCTTTTTGAGTATGAACAAAAATCCAGTCCAAATCGACACAAAGCAAAGAAAGACATTTTCCCTTAAATCTTTTACTAAAATAAAAAAAAAATCATTCATTTCCTTAAATAGAATATCTGTGCCCTATTATTATGGTAAACACAACAATTAACACTGTCTCTGTTTAAAAGAGGAAAGGTCACTGTGATTTTTTTTTTTTGGTCACTAATTTAATTCAATTTATTAACCATACTTGTTTTCAACTGAGGTTGTCTTAAGGTGCTACATCTGAACCAAACTAGATGAATTCTAATGTTATATTTGTAATTTAGATCAGATAAATAGGGCCTAATTGTCTTAAAAGTAGGGATCCGCTATAAGAAACCAAATCTGGTAATGTCTTACCAACTTTGTAAGAGAAAAATAAGGAGAAATGTGTTCAGTCAACTGAACTGCATGCTCCCCTCCTTATAAAGCATAGATGATCAGCATGTAGCAGCAAGACCTGGCAGAACTACACATCGGCTGCAGAGCACATTTTCAGTCTGAATGACTTTTCCCCTCCAGTAGCCCCTGAAGTGGACATTAGTGAGGTGTGGGACCACCTGTAATAATTCAAACCATTAGCTGCAGCCCAAGCCTCTTGAGCCATGCCAGTGTCAGCACAAGGGAGGACAGGCTAGTTTCAGAGTGGAAACACTTGGTCAGTCAGACGGGAAAGAGTGCAATCCTTTGGGAATTCTACAGAACACTCAGCTGTCAAAAGCACAAGTCGTAACCACTGTGCTGAACCTGAAATTCTTAAGTGAAAGTCAGCAAAGTTGGAAAAACTGTAATAAAATGACCACTTACTGGCATATTTGCTTAAAAAAGTGCATCTTATGAGTGCTCTGAAAAATCATAAATTTGTGTGAATATTCTATAAAAAAAGGTTTACTGATGCACAGCAATATTTTTAAAGCCTCTTGTTTCCAGGCATTAAAAATTAGTTTCCAACGATTCATGTAAAGTCGATATACATGTAGTATCATTTTGTCCCCAACCTTCTGAATCGTTTCTAGAGAGCTCAAGGTTCACGTGGAGTTTTAAGAGTGAAACTGCGCTTTCTAAAATTTATACATAACTCCAGGCTCAGAATATGATGCAACTGAGAGAATGAATTTGCCAAGTTAGTAATCTGTTTATACTTCAAAGAGCAGAGAAGGGCAGAGAGAGGAGTAGGAATGTGCAGTTTTCCTCGTTGAGGACAGTATTGAAATGGTTTCAATAAAGGGTTACATGAGCAGCTGGTAAAATAATTTGTCAAATTTTCTTGTGCTGTTCAAATATTCATAAAGCTGGCACTCTATGGTTTTCCACCTTAAATTTCTTTTAGAAAATCCATGGGAAAACAATCTCATGTTTTCTTTCATTTGCCGCATATCATGTTTTTTTTTAACATTTTCAACTCAATTTTATTTTGTGCACAATAACAGAAATGTAGTCATAGGCTTGTAAATAACAAAAAAAAAAAACAATTGTTTGACCCAAAACCACGTCTTTTTTTTAGAATATCATATTTGATTTGGGACAAACTTGGAAATTGATTATATAACTCACTCAAATACATCTTTCTCGTCAGCAACATAGTGTATCTAATTCTATGTTCCATAGTGGGCTCTTTGTTTTTGATTGTTTTCTTGTTTCAATCACGGATCAACTCAATGTCTATCTATCCATTCATTTTCAGTACTCGCTGAGTCCAAAACATGTCAGGTATGTGAAAAACACAACCCATGTCTTTTAACAAAAGAACCAAGAAGTTCGGTCCAGCATGTTGTTTATGTTTTCAGTATTTGTTTTCTCTTCTGCGTTATATAACTCACTGTATTCTCTAAATGCTTCATTAATTTCTGTGGGATTTACAAGAGTTATGTCATTTGATATAATAGATGCTATTGGTGTTTTAAACTTCAATTGTTTTATCTGCCAAGCCAGCAGTTTGCCTGCCTTGTCACCTTGATCGTAGAGGGATTGTTTCAACCTTAAGAGACTTACTGCTGCTCGACCAGCAGATTGTTTATTATATTCTGCTCTTGAAGTTGCTTACTCATTTATCAGTTGCAAACCATTTTCTTTGTTTACCTTTTCCTGAAGATTTTTTTTTTTTTTTACTTGTCCTGTCCAACAGCTGGGCAAACAGATGAGAGCTGAAGGCCTCTTGTGTTGGACATATTTTACTTTTACAACAGGGGTTATGAATCTTCTGACAAACCAGAGGTATGTCTGAATAAACCCCTTTTGTAATTGAGGCCAAACTTGATTCATTTTAATCATATTTGAAAATCTTTTGTGGTGGACCGCACAGAAAAGGAAAGGAGGGAGGAAGAGAGAGGGATATTACAGAGGGGGGGGGGTATGAGGGTGATTGTAGAAGGGGGGGGGGGGGGTAAAACCATGAAGCAGCATAAAGCCACAAGTTTCTGGATGGTTAGAATCATTACAGTGAGGTTAAGATGTAATACGAGTCTATAAGGGCGGGGCCTCTCCACACACACACTCAAGTGTTATGAACATATCTCTTGGCTCCAAAAGTGTCCACATGTCAACATGCACACAATACAAATAATGTTCACACACGCATACTTATGCCTTCAAACCAACTAGTGTGAAATATTTCATTCCTCACGCAAAATATTAGTGCAAAGGTGAGCTAACACCTGTGCTCAGGTAAGTGTTCATGTTCTTCTAAAATGGATGTTGGAATGTGAAAAGAAGGATGGAGAGTACCCAGCCATCCCCACACCAAGACCCCTGCCGCAGCAGCAGCCAGAACCCCCAACACCCGCGCGGCAGCAGATAGAGAAAAACCGCTCCCCGCTGCGCAGGGAGGGCCCAACGCAGGGCCCCGCCCCAGAAGAGCACCCTCATCACCACCCAGGAGTTCTGGGTATCCCCCTGCTCCAACCCCAGGTATGAGCCAAGACCCCCTCCAAGGGAGACCCGCCCCGCACTCTAGGCAGCCACCCACCCGGCCCAAGGTTGGTCCAGGAAGGAGCAAGACAGGGGCCAGCCTTCCCCGCCCAGGAAGAGGGCACCCAGGGGAAGATGGGGGTCCACAAGAAGTGTTGTAAACATGGCCCGACCAGGCTCGCCCACAGTTGGTAATTTGGCGAGGCCTAGCACTCAGTGGCAAGGACCAGAACCCACACCACAGGAACACTGACACCCCCAGGCTCAGACGTGATGTGATCCCCGGCTCTTGGTCTTGCCAGAAAGCTCAGGGATCCCTCTCCCTGCATGGAGAGAGCACCGCCGGGCCCAGGAAGCCAGCACCCAGGGAACACGGCCGCCATTGCCAAGCGCCCAGTACCCCCTACAAGGGATGGGGTAGGGGACAGATGGTCCAAGGTCCAACTGCATTGTTCTGCATTTACTGTGAGATTGATCTTTTCTTGTTGATCTATTTCAGGGTCTAGAGTACAGTTAAAGTCACCTGCTATGATATACTGTCCTGTGAGTGATGCCATTGTAAGAAACACATCCTCAAAAAATTTGGCATCATCTATATTAGGGCCATCAACGTTTACAAAACATAAATCCTCAGAAAGTAATTGACTTTGAATGATTAGATATCTTCTCTATTTATCTTTTATTATATTTTTTACTTGAAAAGGAACTGTATTATGGATAAATATCATAACTCCTTTTGCATTGTTCCTCTCCCCAAGGTCAAGCACCCGAAGGAAAACAAGGACTGTCGGCCTGTAGCACTGACCTCACATGTGATGAAGACCTTTGAGAGGTTAGTGCTTCAGCAGCTGAAGCCACAGGTGCACCACGTCCAAGATCCACTACAGTTCACATACAGGGAGAGAGTAGGGGTGGAGGACGCAATCCTCTACTTGCTACACCGCACCTGTTCTCACTTTGATGAAGGAGGCGGCGCTGTGAGAATGCTTTTCTTTGATTTTTCCTGTGCCTTTAACACCATCCATCCTCACCTGCTGCAGGAGAAGCTTACCAGGATGACTGTGCAACCATACTTGGTGTCCTGGATCATGGACTATTTGACCAACAGGCAACAATATGTCCGCATGGGGGGTCTGTCTCCAGTACACTCAGCTGCAGTGTAGGGGCACCACAGGGGACTGTGCTGTCTCCTCTCCTTTCCACGCTGTATACGTCCGACCTCCACTATAATACCTCGACCTGCCACATGCAGAAGTTCTCAGACGATACAGCTATTGTGGCTTACATCAAAGGAGAGGAGGAGGGGGAGTACAGGCGGCTGGTGGAGGACTTTGTAGCCTGGTGCAGGGAGAATCAGCTGCAGCTGAACATCCAGAAGACCAAGGAGATGGTTTTGGATTTCAGAAGGAAACCCCGTACACCTCAGCCCATGCACATAGAGGGAGAAGGTGTGGAGATGGTACAGACCTACAAGTACCTGGGGGTTGTGTTGGACCACAAGCTGGACTGGACTACCACCACGGACAAGCTCTACAAGAAGACCCAGTCCAGGCTGTACTTTCTCCGGAGACTGCGCTCCTTTAACATCTGCACAAAACTGCTCCACATGTTTTATCAGTCAGTGGTGGAAAGTGCTCTCCTCTATGCTGCTGTGTGCTGGTGCAATACCAGCTAGAAGAACATCTCCAGGCTCAACAAGATCATCAAGAGGGCAAGCTCTGTGGTGGGACTGAAGCTGGACCTTGTGGAGGAGGTGGCAGAGCAAAAAACTCTGACCAGGTTCAGGGCCATCATGAGGAATATCTCACATCCCCTACATGAGGCCTTCACCAGCAGGAGGAGCACTTTCAGCAACAGACTGCTGTCCCAGCACTGCTCCACAGAAAGAATGAAGACATCTTTTGTTCCTCGTGCCATCAGGCAACATAATTCTCTGGCAGGGCATCTTAGAAGGAATTTCTGTTTTCTTGTTTTTATCTATTTATTTATTTTTCTTACCTACTGTTTTTAAATCTTTTTTTTTATTAATATTTTTAGTCTATTGATATTTTTACTGGTTTTATTGTTATTAATATGTGTATGTGTTTTATGAGTGTGAGCAGATGGCCATTTTTAAATTTCTTTAGGGATTATTAAAGATCTATTCTATTCTATTCTATTCTATTCTATTCTATTCTGCATTAGAGGAAAATAAGGCTGTTAATACATTGCCTTGGCATCTTTTTTTAGTACTTTTCAAATCATTTCTTGCAGAAATACCACCTGACCATCCATATCTTTTATTCTGCTCATGACTTTTCATTTTGTTTAGATTTTGAAGACCTCTGCAGTTCCAAGAAACAAAGTTAAGTTTTACTTCTTGTGTTATATTCAATAAGACATACATATGAACTTGCAATTTTTTTGAACTTATAGAGAGGCTCAAAAAACCCTGGATGCTAGAACATGCAACAAAACAAATCCCCTTTTCCTTTGTTTCAGGACCCCCCCCCCCCCCCCCCCTTGAAAGTAGTCTCCCGTTATCGCCTTTGATCCTTTCATCCACGCACCATTGTCTTTGTCTGAACACTGAACACTGGTGTTATCTTGTGTAGTAACACTCCATACTCTACTCTGAAGGTGTATCTAACAGATTTATTCACTGATTATTTTTCAATTATCATCCATAAGAATTTTCCCTCCCCCCGTTTAACTGTTGCCACAAACTTTAACTGTATACCAGACATTCCTTGCTTATTTACTAAGTAATAAAAATATAAATGACATCTCCGTTAGTTTACATTTACGCTGTGTCCTCCTGGATCTTCTCAATAAACTTCTGTGCTTGGAGCTGGAGCTGGAGTTTTGAAGGTGTAGGTGGGATCTTTATAAGTTACCAGCAGTTTTGCAGGATGAATCAGCCCATACCGAATGCCCAGGCTGCGCTGCTCCCGGCGCACCGGGTCACCGGGACAGCTTCCTCAGCTGGTGAAGTCCCGTGGCTAAATCCAGAATAAATCGTACCTGTTTTCCTTTATGTTGAATGTCTTTGCTGGTTTTTGCTGCCACCACGACCGTGTGCTTCTCCCTGTAGTCGGTGAACAGCATTATTAATGTTCTCGGTGGTGCCCCAGGTTCTCTCGCTGGTCCGACCCGGTCACTTAATTTTCACCGTTGCTCCTTGCGCCTGCATTTTAAAGCCTCCGGGATCCACTTCTCCAGGAATGTGCACGGGTCATCTCCCTCTGCCCCCTTCGGCAGCCCGACCAGCCTCAGATTGTTCAGTCGGGATCTGGTTCCCAAGTCCAGGAGTTTACCTTCCATAACTCTTTGTTTGGATTCCAGCGCGCTCACTTTAGCCTGTAGGCTAGCGACATCATCTTCTGCACGTGACGTGTGCAGCTTCACTTGCGACATTCGTTCAGTAAACTCACTCATTTATTTTTTTATGTCTCCTGTTGCGGTCCCTATTCCATCAAAATGAGTTGTGACCTCATCTTTCATAGCTCCAATGGCAGCCAGCATCTCATCACCTTTGGATTTCTCCAGCTCCGGGTTCCGTTCTCCTTTACCTTGTGCAGCCATGTTGTCAGCCTCGTTAGCTCTTTGGAATCTGCTCCTAATTTGAAAGTTCGTCAGCTTTGACTGTTTGTTGGTATCCGGCGTTGATTTGTTACACCTCGGCATTCCTTTTGTGTTCTCAAACCAATTTAATAGGTTTTGGGGGAAACTGGAGTGTTTTAGCAGGACTTAAGTGTCGGGATAGCAGAGCAGTGAGTAACGTGTCTGTTCAGGTAGCCGCCATAACCGAAAGTCTAGTTTCACTTTTGATTAAGGTCATAAAAATACATTCATATAGTCAGTTGTCAAGATTACGTACACCAAAACACTGATAGTGTTCGTAGGGATTTTGAGTGATCCTATGAAATTCAAATAAATTTAGCAGCTGGAAGAATAAATAAAACAAATTAACACATTCTAACTGCTCACACCATTCAGTAAGTAATAAGTAGCTTTTTTAATCTTCCAACTTAGTTTTTCCTCATTGAGTTTTAGTCAGGACCTCATTTGCTCCAGTGGGCACATGCACATGTGATGTCAGGAGTTTGCCCTCCACTTTACTTAAACAGTTTTTTTTTCTTCAGAGCAACTTCACCAAGGCTCTTAGATTATTAATATTTTTATTTTTGTATAAATTTAGGATGATAACGTGCATGCATATTTATCTCTGTTGGTATTTGTACACAGCACAACTAGTTTTTAAAATTAATAAAGGTCAAGTCATGTTTATTAATATATTGTGGCATGCCCTTTATTTCTAAACTAAGACACTAAAAATATAAATTACTCTAATATTTACCTTTTTGTTATCTTATGCTACGACTTACCCCAAAAGACTGTTTATCACAGCTGGAGAGTGCGAAACAAAAAAAATCCAATGACACCTGCTTTCACTTGAAGGCTTTTGTCATAGTAACCTCACCTCTGTTTCCTCTTCGAGGGTGTGTTAGCTCATCTGATAGACCGTACCGGTATATAAGTTCATTTCACAGCATAACATCTGGAAATGGGGCATGGTCACAGACACAGCAGCTCTGCCAATCAGGGACATTGACTAACAATTGATTGTTACCACAATCTTCCTGTTGATTGTTTAGCTTTTTTATTTCATTTTCAGGTCATGGGTTGCTGTCTTGTTGCTTCAGCTTTATGCTTTTTACTTGACTTATTAATAGTTGACCAGCTCCATGCTAAGCTATATATTTAGATAGTAAAGAGATCTTTTTTTAGCAATGTCAGAATGGGTATAAAACAAATCAGTTGCAATATGAAGAAAATCCACAATAGTTTAAAGAAATGAAATCAAGACAAACATTTTACCTTTGCATATGGTTTTCATGATCTCTACATTTACCTCATTTTATATTATAATGTCAAAAATCCAATCACAAGACGTACAAATTAACTTTCAAGGTCCAGAGTGGTGAACAAAGATCATCTGAGTCCATTGTTGACTAAACTGATGTTTTATTCCTCTTCCAAATTTTACCGCATACAAAATCCTTACGAAAATAAACAAAAAGTTTGGTTTGAGCACATTTTCGTAGTGTTTACCTAAAAAAAAAACAGCTTTACTTAAAAAAGAATGGCTAAGCCATTAATTATTTTCTAGAAAATTGAAGAGATGAAGTTGAAATTCCAGGGCACCTTGGCTTCCTTAAATTAATTTCTCTTCCTTCTATACGAAAGACTGTGTATTACAGTTCAGTTCTGCACTCTGGAGTCCTAACACTTGCACTTTTGGTCCGAGGACTCCTCTCTCTTATTCCTCGAGATAAAGCCACAATCGATCGGCCCCCCTTCATGCCATTTTCTCCTACACTGCCCTGATTTTTAACCTACGCTGATCAGGTATGCTGGAGACTGCATTCAACCACGGTCTGTCTTTGTCTCTCGCTCAATCCCTTTCTGTTTTCTGCCAACAAACTCTTTAACGCATTATTTATTTGTTCCATTAGCCACAAGACAGCAGCACAGAATTGCTGCTTATTGTAAAAGAAGGCCTTGAAGACCAGCTCCAGGCAGAACATTGTGTTCTTTGATATTTTTAAATTCTCCAAGAGAACAATAGTTCCTTAAAGAACAATTTGAATTCCCAGCCAACATTTGCCTTTAGTAGAGGTTTGGTGCATTGCACATGTTGCTAAAGAAAATAGATTCAACTGTGGAAGTTGTGCAAAGGAAAAGCAAATCAATGTGGAAGTATTGACTGTTCAGGACATGCTGTACTTGGCTGCTCAAAAAAGCCAATTTAGACTGATTCACACTTTTGCATCACGCACATCTTGGCTGTACAACGAAACATAAATGTGAGTGTATTAATATTCATGACCATGTTTTGGTGTATAATGTGAGGCATGAGTCCTCATGTTAACATGGGCCTTGACACAAAAAAAGGCTGCCAGGAGTGCAGCTGCTCATCACAAAGCTATTTTTAAAGGTACCTGCTGCAGTTGGCAACATTTCCTCTCAACGAAGCCGCTGGTCAATACAGCACGTCTCTTGGGGTGTAGTGTGAGCATATTCAGAATTTTCCTTAGCATTCTTGGGATAAAGCACAACAGAATTCATTTTTTTGTCCCCTCAAGCAATACGACAGTAATTAATTATACTTGAAAGTCCATGACACTCTTTCCATGTGGTAGACTCTCTGTGTGACACTAGCAAGCCAGTCACCAAACTCTATAGGAAAAAGCAGCGGGCAACAAAGCATTTCATTGCCGTTTAATTGTGCTGTTGTAAGCTACTATTATTTCTCAAGATTATTGTCTGTTTTTTACTCAACTTTTTCTATATTTACTATGGTTTTTAACTATCTAACTTTAAGTTGGAGTTTTCTTTTTCCAAAAACAAGAGAGCATTGATTCCAACTAAATGTTTTGCTAAAAAAACACCAGCAAAGGAGATGTCATTAAAAGAGTAAGTGCTATTTGTCCTGTTGGTAAAGTTGTGGGTTGACATCATTTTGCATGTTTGCAAACTTACAGTTATCTATTTACCCAAGATTCAAATGTAGTTTACTGCTTTGATTTAACGTATCCTTTTTTAAGCAATATAACAGGATTATTTTCTCTATTGGTTTATTTGACAAAGTTTGAAAAGATATCTTTGCTCATAATTTGGAAATCTGACAAACTTAGGGTGTATTTAGACTGGACACAGTTTGTTCACTTAAAGTTGAACCAGAGTTCATTTCCCCCAATGATCCGGAATGAATTTTCAGTCTGAAAACACCCAAGCGGACCCTGGTTCGGGACAAGGAACCGCTATCAGTCTTGGTTTGTTTCCAATCAGACTAGGGTTTGGTTCACTCTGAGCTTCCTCGGTCTGAAATGGCTCAGTGCTCGGCATTATGGGATGTAAACACTGTAGTGGAGCAACAATGAGACACACAACTCATCAAAATCAGGTTAAATAAATGCAAGCTCATTAAAATAACTTTTAACGTGATATACATTGCTTCTCACTTTTTTCCCTTCAATCTATATGTCATTAACACTTAGCAGTATACCTTCTTAGCTGTTGCCAGCTCCTTGGTAACTGCCTTTCAGCATGCCTCTCCTAGATCAAAGTATCTAGTAGAAAAAAATAATATTTTTCATATTTAAAGTTAGCATTGCTCTCTGGGTAGTGGGGCGTTGGGCATTGAACATGATTTGTAATCTGCAGTCCCAAGGCCAGAATCGTCCACGTTCTGCTTCTGTCAGGCAAGCGACCCAGTGTAACACCTCTGCCAAATCCTTGTATCAACCACTTTGCCACATGGGGGCCAACCAACAGAAAAAAAAAACAACAGACAGTGGCAGTGTATAATCAATTGCCACCCTGTGTTGCCACTTGATACTGTCAACCGAGTAAGTTGATTAAGTTCGAAGAAAGCTCTTAGCTGTTTTGATGCAGGTCTGTCGCTGGTAAAAGGGTGAATCTGTTAGATGAGAAGTAGGCCACAGAACTGTGCTTCGAGTCAAAGACTGATCAAAGTCGGACTTTTATCTGACTTATAAATGCAATTTGATACAGCTACGGAATTGCTCACACCAGTGAGGATGAAGGAAAGACATCAGTAGATATGAGGAAAGTGAAACAGATGAACGTGAAAAACATGAAATATGCAGAAGCCAGTTGATGCTCCTGTCAACAAGAAGTAGGACCGAATTTTACTCTTTCTAAAATCCCAAGGTCTCTGTTTAAATTTAAACCTGTAATTCACAAATTGTTCCCAGATTGGACTTAAATTGTCGGAAAAAGGATCTTGCTCGAGGCGGAATTACAGTTTACTTTGCTCCGATTATGTGTTATTAAAATTCCTCTGAAGGTATTTTAATTAAATTTGATGAATGTCTTCATCAATAAGATCTGTTTTCAAACTGTACTGGTTTGTGTTGAAAAAACAAACCTTTAATGAAACTTTTATTGTAATATTTTTTTAATGATTTGCTCTCTTTAACTATATTGGATGTTGTTGTTTTCGTGTGTTTAGAAAATCTCAGTTGCTCATGAGCGGTAATGTGTGGGGTAATTTGCAATAAATGATTCTACCATTCATTGTGTCAGCGGGAAGCTAATTGCTGTTTGTTTGCTTTTCTTTTAGTGTTTTTTATTATTTTTTTTTTTATGAATGTGAATAATTCCCACCAACAGTGCATTGTGGGTGTTCACATTGCAGGCAGGGAAAATATGCATGCAGCAAAGAGGGGATAGCAGATCTGGCAAGAAGACTATCAGACCGTCATTACAGGAAACACTGATGAGAAATTAATTACATGGCAGCTGGCTGCAGCCGTACTGGGAGCTGAAGGTAGGGGGCAGCATACATGATTTGTTTGAGGTTAGGGAAAGATAATAAAGCTATTTTTATTTCACAAGAACAGTTTATGCACAGCATGTTTTAAATTTGACCAGTCCTGTGGATGTTTACATTTAGTTTAAGGTTTTTGTTTCTCCATCCGTAAAAAAAAAGGAGAAGTGATGAATAGGTTTTATGCTTGACTTTTTTTTTTAATCCAAATTTTGACATATTGTATTTAATGCTATAAGTGCTGCTCAGTTAGTAAGTTAGAGGACCACTGAAAATGTTTAATTCTGAAGTAAAAGATGCCTTGTTTGCTGCCGATCCCCCAACTAATATCAAATATAAATTACATAAAATGCAAATGTCATTTACATAATTTCATGTTTTCTAATTTCTAAATCATGACAAATTCGTCTGACGACCAATTTGATAGCATACAAATTCAGATGCAGTTGAAGATTCTTTGTTTATCGGAAGAGGTCATACCAGCTCTTAGAAATTATATACTGTGAAGTGTTTTCTTTGCAACGATTGTCACTGGGAATAAGTATAATAAGTCATGCTCGTAATTACCTTGTAATTATCCACAGCTGTCTTCATTTCAGTTGTTAATTTTAATGTATTTAAGTGTTGTTTGTTGTGTGTGTGTGTGTGTGTGGATGTGTGTGAGTGTGTGGGAGTGTATATAGTGTCCAGAAGAAATACATTTGAGCCAACCAGGCAGTCACAGTATTGGTTGACAGTAAATTGTACCTGGACTTGAACACATTTTGTTTCCAAGTGCTGCTTCTTTTTCTGCTGCTCAAGTAACCTTTCCCCCCAAATCTATATTGTTATTTCCACCCCCCCCCCCCCCCCCCGGTTCCAAAAAAATGTTTAAATGTTTTATTAAAGAAGTACAGCAGTGAATTCTAAAAATGAGTCTTATTATGCTTTGTAGTAATTAAATGCAGTTAAATCACTGTTTAAATAACTTCACTGCTATGACAAGAGCTGCTAAAAGACAATAATGCTATAAAATTAAATGTAAATGCAAAACTATGAAAAATCTCTTTAAGAAAGCTTTTACCAGACAATACTCTATGATATGATTTGTGCAAAATTCTCTGTGCAACACTATGAATGCCCGAAAATACAGATTTGGTTGAAGAATTAGAAAAAAAACAGCTTATTTTCAGAAGCCTTGAGAAGCCTGTTCCAATAAAAAGTATGGGAATTTGTGATCCTGTATTACAAATTCTTTGAGCAAAATGCTGAATTTGAGCAAAAAGCCTTGATCTGCAGTCTTTCTTCTTCTTAAAAATGTTTTCTGGAATAATAGAAAAACACCATATTGAAAAGAAACACCCATGTCTGCTGCAGCAAAAAGTCTACCTGGACATTGAAATACTATCATCTCCTCACCAAACTTCAGAGTTGAAGTAATGCACTCAGGCATGTAACGCTGTCATGCTATCTTCCAAACAGAGAAAAATGATTTGTCACCTCACAGAACACATTTCCACAGCTCTACAGTCCAGTAACGGCGTGTTTTTACACCACTCTTTCTGAAGCTTGGCATTGGACTTGTGAGATGAGACTTGATGCAGCTGTCTGATCATGAGACTCATGCCAGACCGTTATGGTGTTTCGGTATTCCAGTGGAAGTGCACAACTCTTCATCTTTGGAATCAGTGGAGCAGTGGTAACTTTTATGCACCTCCCTCCTCACGAAGTGTAGAATATCCAGCAGGGGAGAAACGGAGCAAACTGCTTTACTAAATGTTTGAGAATGTTGACTACATAAGCTAGGTGCTTTTGTTTTGCACATCTTTCGACAAAGAAGCATGTCCTTGTGCTTTTTTCCATGAATAACATACATCTGGCGTCACATACAAGGTTTTTAATTTCATCTTTAATATAAAAACGAAAACAAAATGAGATTTTAATATGTAAAAAATGCAATTAACTTGTGTTTGCACTTTTGGTCTAATCTAATTTTCTAGTCACTGTGGAACGTGTTTCAACAAATGACTCCCCCCTCCCATTACGTCCATAGAGGGAAAAAAAGGAGGTTGGTGGAAAATATAACAACAGATGACCAAGAGATCATTTGAGCATTCAGCGGTATGCTTTCAACTGAGAGGACAGAATTAGTATAGAATTAATTAAAGCATTGCTTAATTAGTAGAACAGTAGCATTAGAGGATGTTACAAAGGGGGAAAGATATCTGTGTGTATAGGGCTCCAGCTGAGTGTTTTTTAGTGTGCCTAATTAAAGCGGCTTAGACACATTTAGCAAATTAAGTTCAAGCGCAAGTTTAATAAGTAGATTTGTTCCCCTTCATCCTGCCTCAGTTGTCTTCTGAGCTATTTCTGATGCTCTATTTTTTCTGTCAATTCTAATTTCTCGGAGTATCAAATAATTAACTTTACAAGTTTTTTTTTTAATTGTGTGGGTATTTTATCTCCTAGTAATTACATTTATATTTTGTGCACCTTCTTCTTCCTCTAAATCTCTTTCACTTCTGGATCAGTCTGGGAAGTGCACCCACCACTGCAATCTCCTGGCATTTTCCCCACCAGCATCAAGGTGTTACATTCTTTACACATGCCCTGCCTTTATCTGGGACAACAGTGTTCAAACAAGGTCACTGAAATCATACTTGCATTTTGATGTAGATCATTTTCTGCTCCACTTGGTTTTCCTTAATGAGCATGTACCACTTGGCACGGAGCTCAGAGTTTTCCAGATGAATAGAACACGCAACCACGAAGATATTATTTAAATATAAATCAGTAAAATGTTACATTACAAAGACAGCACCAAAGAAATGAGAAAATTCAAGTTAAATATGCAACCAGGGCTTCTGGTTGGAAAATCATAGATATATTTGCCCACTGTGACAGCACCTGTTCTTTATGAGCTCTATGGTTTCCAGGTCCTAAAGTTCAAATGCCTTTCAGGTGGTCCTGTTGAAGCCACCGGGCATGTGATTGCGAGTTCTTGAACACACTTTTAGCAATCTGTGCTCAAACTCAACTTTCACTAGTCCATTGTAGAGTATGTACTCGCAGTTGGGAGAGGCTTGGTGCGAAACGTCGAAAAATCTTGCTAATCTTGCTTCAGGCTATATGAAAGATTTGGTGTCGTATTCTGACTGAGTGCAAACTGCAACTTTTATTTTTTCCTTCATGATTAGTTTTCAAACGGCTGGCTCTCTTGAGAATTTAAAGAACGCAATCCAAACATCACTTCCAAATCTGAGTCCCTGATTGGTCAAAGTTCAACTGGTTTAACTTTCAACGGGTATTCAATTGGTGTGCTTATTTTTGACGTAGAAAATACACAGAGTGGGTTGCAAGCTCCCTGCTCCTAGCTCTCAGCAAGGAGGAGGGGAACAGGGGTTGGGTTGCATTTCACCACTGGTTCCACTCACAACTCAGAGGCAAATTTCAACTGAACTTCTGCTGCCTAGTAGGAACTCTCTTAGAAGTAAAAACGGCATAATCATAATTATGCACTGGGAATGTTTTTACAATGGATCAAACGAACATCTGAGTGGGTGTTTAACATGTTGAAGGAATCTAGTAAGTGCTGTTCTCAGGTCTGCATGATTGAAATCCCCTACTATTATCAGCATATGCAGCATCAGGATGTAGGCATGTTTACCAGCACTCTCATGTTTCAAAAAATAGACGAACAAGCATTAGGGTTTGGTGACTTCTGGAAACTTCTTTGGAGGTTGGATGAGCATTTACCAATTATACTCTCCAAGCCTGAGAATTGTCTGTCTATAGTCACTGTTTTATACATACTCTGTCACAAATGTACACACACAACCCCCTCTTTATTGTCGGAAGCAAACTGTAACCTTACCTCATCCTTACCTTACCTGTTTGTGAGGGGTCTGACATTCATGAAAAATAAGCCAGGTTGTTTAAATGACTGCTTTTATATTACCCAGTATGCTGGTTCTGCCACCCAGCTTCTGGTTCATGTCTCTATGCCACCTGCGTAATCCAGAATGAGTTGGGAGTTATCACAGTAGGTTCACTGGGATTATTATGCAAGGAAATAAAATTGGCTGTAATGCAGGGCACATTTATGCTGCTCCCATTTCTGAAGGTACTACCTTGTCCCTGAAGATTTGTTTTTAGGGATCCTTCAAAACATGTGTTTGCATAAGAGCCAAGTGGAGATCAGACTTGGGCTCAGTGTTCTCTTGCCAATGGAAAGTTGGTAAGAACTTCAGTGTGTGACAGAACAGCACAAAGACGTTCTGCTGGTCCTCTGACTATCATGCATTCATAAGTTTCCTTATCGCCTCAACACAAAAGAGTACCTGGTTGTCTTACGACACGGGCTTCTTCTGACTTGTTTTGTGGGGTGTTTTTTTTTTTCTTCATTATGCTTCACATCACTTACTTTTTTTGGGTCACTTCACTGTTTTGGCCCATTAGTCCATTTTTAAACACACAATGTCTAAACCACTAACTCTACTGCGTTAATTCACCAATGTGTGTGTGTGTGTGTGTGTGTGTGTGTTTTTTAGACAAAAAAGTAAATTTGGGTTAATGTGAACATGAACATGTTTTTCATTTATTCTTTTTACAACTTTCGATTTTTTTTCTATTTCACAGGAAGTCTATCAGAACCTAAGATTTTAATCCACTTTATCTCAGCTGAATGGCTTTTTGCAAGCAGGAACACACCTAATGATCCTTAATAATTGTGCTGTTTCAAAATCACCTTGTCCCACAGTCACACACCCCCTGATAGACTTCTGGTTACTATGTGATGAAAATATATCTGCTAAAGAATTTAATCTACAAAATAAAATAAAAAAAAATGCTATTTTTGAGATTTCTATAAAAACTTCTATATTATTTTTTCCTTCTCTTGTATAGTTTCCATTAAAAAAAGGAACATCTGTGCTTTTTCCTGTTGGTGTAGTGTGCATCTTGCTGGGAGGCTCATAGAGTGACTTGCCAATTCCATTTCACTGCTTTCGGGCTTTGGTAGACTAAGGCTAATGAACTGCACAGAAACAGTGAAAACTCCTATACTTTTCACCGAAAAAATTATGAGGGTTCATTTTCTAACAAAAAAAAAAGGATTGTAGAAGTTTTCATATTCTTTCACACATTTTGTTTCTTAATTTCCTTTTGTTTTTCATCATATATTTGTATAAATTTGTTTGTATACATATTATTCTAAAGAGTTGCATTAGCCATCAAGTCAAATCCATATCCTGCTTCATAACAGACTCCTTAAGTAATCTTTATTAACTGTCAAATGAGTGAACCAGGATGAAAAGTGATGTTAGAAATGCGTTTTGAAAAACAGTTTTAAGATAATCTAAAATGCATAAAAGCATCAATACAGAGAGCTAGACAACATTCAAATGCAAATTCAACAATGTTCTTTGCTGATTATGGGATTGTAATGTAGTATTTTTTTTTATCAGACACGTCATATACAACAGATAGGTACAAGCTATATGTGAAATCTACCTTCAATAACAGGGTTCAAGTATGTGTAATGGACAGACCTATCCATAATTCTGGCAGTCATTTAAAGTGAGTTTTCAGCTGCAGCTTGAGAAGAATAAATGAAAGACCTTAGTCATTTTTTCAATAAGGGGGGGGAGTGGAACAGCCATTATGTAATTATTCTATTTGGAGAGAATGATAATGAATGGGATTGTTAGGTGGGCTGTTCAGTAGAGTTTAATGGTGGCTTACACAATGGAAAATTGATATAAATGCAAATTTTCCTCAACTTATTGGTTTTTATAGGCTACAAAGACACAGATTTAAGGATTTGTGCCCTAAAAACTGCAACTCAGAGACTGTAAGACACTGACACTAGTACTGCAGGAGGTATGTCTGCACATGATAAAAAATGAGTTAAGGGACAACTGATGTATAATAAAAATGTCCCCTCACCCTCTGTGGGTGGTTTCTCACCCAAGCTCGGGTCCTTTACTAGAGTGTAACCCTAACCCTAACACACAGAAGGGAATTGGTAGAGATTCTGCAGGTCATGACACACCAACCTGTGCACAGCCTGGATTGATTCATAGGACCCTTGAAGCCAATGGCAAGCCACTTGCACAAGTGTTCATCAAATGTGGGATATATCAAGGTGACACTCTGACCCCATTGCTTTTCTACATAGGTCTGAACCCCATCAGCTAAATAATCAATAGGACTGGCTATGGATACAGACTCCTCCACATGGATGACATCAACCTATATTCTAGGAGTGAGCGTGACATTGACTCTCTGATCAACAGTACCAGGATCTGCAGTAATGACAGTGGGATGTCCTTCGGGCTCGAGAAATGCAACCGGATAAAGAGAGGCAAGGTAGTCCACACAGGATGGGTTTCACTCCCAGAAGGAACAATAGCAGAGAGTGAGGACAGTTACAAGTACCTTGGCATTCTGCAGGCAAATGGCAACCTGGAGCAGGCAAAAAGGAAAGCTGCAACAGCTAAATACTTCCAACGGGTAAGACAAGTCCTGAAAAGCCAGCTCAATAGCAAGAACAAGACCCAGGCAATAAACAGCTACGCACTGCCAGTTATCAGATACCCTGCAGGAATAATAAGATGGCCAAAGGAAGAGATACAGACCACAGATGTTAAGACAAGAAAGGTCCTCACCATGCATGGAGGGTTCCATCCCAAATCCAGCACCCTGAGACTGTATGCTAGCCGCAAGGAAGGAGGTCGAGGACTAGTGAGCGTAGAAGCCACTATCCAGGATGAAACATCCAAGATGCATGAAGTACTATCAAGCTCAAGGCCCCAACTGACAGTGTGCTCAATGAATGTCTCAGGCAATGGAGAGCAGAGGATGCAGTGCTGGAGGACAGATCCTCCTGGGAGGACAAACCCCTGCATGGGATGTACCACCGGACCATAACTGAAGTGGCTGATATCAAGAAGTCCTACCAATGGCTAGAAAGGGCTGGCCTACAGGACAGCACTGAAGCACTCATCCTGGCAACTCAGGAACAAGCCCTGAGCACCAGAGCAATAGAGGCTCAGATCTACTACACCAGACAAGACCCAAGGTGTAGGCTGTGCAAAGAGGCGCCTGAAACAATCCAGCACATAACTGCAGGATGTAAGATGCTGGCAGGGAAAGCATACATGGAGCGTCACAATCAAGTGGCTGGAATAATATACAGGAACATGTGTGCAGAATATGAACTGGAAACCCCAAGGTCAAAATGGGAAACACCTCTGAAAATGGTAGAGAATGAGAGAGAAAAGATTGTGTGGAACTTCCAGATCCAGACTGATAGGATGGTACTGGCGAACCAACCAGACATTGTAGTGGTGGACAAAGAACAGAGGAAAGCTGTTGTGGTGGATGCGGCAGTGCCAAGCTGATGGGAACATCAGGGAAGAAGGAACATGAGAAACTGGAGAAATACCAGAGACTCAGAGAAGAACTGGAGAAAGCCTGGAAAGTGAAGGTGACAGTGGTGCCTGTGGTAATTGGAGCACTCGGGGCAGTAACCCCCAAGCTAGAGGAGTGGCTACAACAGATACCTGGAAAGACCTCAGACCTCTCAGTCTAGAAAAGCACAGTGCTAGGAACAGCTAAGATACTGCAGGACCCTCAAGCTCCCAGGCCTCTGGTAGAGGACGCGAGTTTGGGTGAGAAACCACCCGCGGAGGGTGAGAGGGGCGTTTTTTTGTTTTTTTTTTAATATAAACAACAAAACAAAAAGACAAACATTTAACAGGGGATATTACATTTAATACTCAAAACAAAGCTCTGTTTGTCTCTCGTTTTGTTTGGTCTGTACAATTTTCTTTTGTATTTATTAATCCATTGAACCATTATTTAGTTTTCACAAACTACTTAGCTCAGTACATTTAAAAAATATATCTTAGTTAAATATCAGATTTGTTCTTCTTGTATTTGTTTTGCTTTTCACAGAGACAGCAGAGGAAGTGGTTATTCAGTAAAACAATAATTTAAATTTCCTTTTTGCATCGTCAGCAATATCATGAACCCCGATAAAGCAATAAAATGACTAACACTAAAGCTGACATGTTTGTTTGTCCAGACTGTTATCATTGAGGATGTTGTTATGACATATTTGAAAAAAAAAAAGAAAAAGAAAAAGCAACTTCTGTTAGGGTTATTCAAGAATTGCCAAAAAAAAAAAAGGAAACTTATCCTTTTTTTAATAAAAGTTATGCTGTGTTAGATATAATATCTTTAAGAATCTGCTAAACAAATACAACATACCTGAATAAGATTTATCTGCTTAAGGAGAACATCATGAAAGTGTTGGGAAGTGTGCTGCAATCGCTCCCTATGTTCTCTATCCTTAGATGAATTTTTAAGTGTTTTACACTTATTACAAAGGTGCTGTGAGACCAATTATCTGTAATAGTTTTTGTGGCAGTTGACATGAAGAAACCCCTGACCCAAAGAGAGTTGTAACAAGTGCAAATGTGAACAGGAGAATGTGTTGCATTGTAAAATGCTTGATAAAACCTGTGCCTTTTAACCCATGGGGTTCAAAAGTCTATAAAACAGTGAAACATTAACATACTAACTGTGCTAAGTGCACATAAGCCTTACATTAGAGAATCTACCAAAAATGACAGAGATTTCAATGGAAAACAACATTTTCTCATCACTTTTGCGACCAACATTAGCAAGCAATAAAAGCAAATGTTTAGGTTGTATTACACATGCATATGGAGCTAATTTACATTTCTAATGAGAATGGTTTCATAGTGGAAGCAACATATTGGAAGTAAACCAAAATCAGCAATGACCAAAAACAGCTTTTCAGGCATTCTGTTTGTCTTTTACCTTGGTCCACAAAAAGTCATTTCCTCAGACACTTTTACTGAAATTTCTTTCTCATTCTGGGGCTGCAGTCACATCGTTTTGGAATTATGGCAGCAGCAGTGCACAGTAGGAAATACAGCTATTTTTGTGAATGGAAAGAAGAGGCATCTATCAACATGAAAACATAATGAAGGAAAGCAACGGCAGTAATTATGGGTCGCAGAAGGTCTTGATGACGTCAGCTGCACTGAGAATCATACAATATCTAAAATCTATTTGGGACATTCTGATTGATCACGTCAACTTCAAATCTTGCAATGTCTGAGTAATATAACCTGATCAGTTTTTATGAAAAGTATTAGCAAACTGTTAGGAGGAGTAGCCACCATGTTCTATGAAATGATAGATCCTGCCTTTGGAGGATGACCATGAACACTTAGATAGTCGTATGCAAAAACACTGGTCCCTAACATGGCTCACCTTTTGCGGTCTTGCTGTTTTGTGGATATTTTTTTTTGCAATTTAGCTTAATTTATTTATTTATTGTATTTATTTGCAACACACTGTGTTCTTTATCCTGATTGGCTGTAAAGCATTGTCAATAAATTTGAAATTTGTTCAGCTTTTTGACATAAATCTTTGATCGTGGGCAGATCTTTGATCTTTGATTCTATAATACTGGACTTATTTTTCTATTAGTCTTTATTTGAACTTCGAGACTTAAAACAAGAGAGAAAATCATGAAATCATTAGTGTCTGAGAAGCATTAAGACATCTACAATAAAGTAAAGTTGCAAAGTAAAATTTTTGCTCTGGGTTTTCTTCGGCAGTTGTTAAAGAGAAGTCTAGTGGAAGTAAATGGCAAAAAAACAAAAAAAAACATGCGTGCTGTTCGTTTCACTTATATTGCACCTGCTCAATTTTAATTCCCTACATAGGAATTTGAACATATAAAGCATAAAAAGTGCAGGATAAAAAGGGAATTGATCAATGTGGTGTAGTGTACGAGCTGCTAAGCGGTGGAAATGTCCATGTAGGTCATTCACTGTGCTTTGCAGTCAGTAGACCTTGTTAAAATCTCTCAGCATCACAAAATGTGACTCCTTAGATCTGCCCACAGACCAAAAAGAGATAACCCATTGAGATAAAGGAAGGCATGTTTACTCTTGCAGTGTTTCTAAATCTTAGATGTCATTGTACTCTTTCCTACACCCTTTCCATGTTACCCAGAATTCCTGATTCAGCTTGTCAAGAAGCTGCTGCAGGAATCTGCTTACCAGGCATATTTAAAGGAGGGGAAGAGAAGCATGGAGCAGGGTTAGCAAACGGTGCACAGTCACTGCAGTGACGTGTGACTGATGAGGACTCAATATATAACTACTGATTGGGTTTAGTGTCTCATATTGTTTTTTTTAACCCTTGTGCTATCTTAGATGACCCCACCCTTACTTTGACATGCTCTCCCTACCATGACAAAGGTGGATAAAGGTGGAAAAATTTCATGTAATCCATGGACACCAGTGAAGATCACAAATCATTGAAAAAAAAAGGTTCAGAGCACTGTCCTAGTGGGTCTAGATGACCCAACTCCCAACGGTAAAGTGCCTAGGATAGCACAAGGGTTAAACATAGCATGTACAAACAGAATTCACACAGTGGTCGATTGTAAACCTTACTTCTAAATATAGACTATACACCTCTCCTCCTGGGCAATAATCTTTGTGACCTCTGTGTGAAAGTCCCCCTTATCATCTTTTAGGGTGTGTTCAGACTGGTAAAATCTGTTGGTCCGGACCCAGTCTGCTAAATTTGGCCCAGACTCCTGAACCTTGCGTTTGGCCTATATTCAGACTGCCTCTTCCCTCATTGGTCAGGAATTATTAGGGTGGAGCAGAGCAACTAGAGGCAGAAAATGTGCCTCACCTTGTGTGTCTTCGTTGCAGCTCTATGTTAGATTCAAACACTAAAGAAACAATAGACAAATGTGAATTACTTTAGCTATTAAATTTGAAAGGAAGGACATGTTATAAAAATGTCAAGAATGTACAAAAATCTTTTAATAAAGCATGACCATATTAACATACTCTGGGTTAACTAAAGGCACACAATCAACCCAGTTTGCATAGGATTGTGCAATCTAACGTATAAGGCAGAACTCAGTGCTGCCTCACTTCCCAGTCTATGTTGTAACTGAAAAGGAAATACCAGCAGGTTTAGAGTATATGAGTGATTAAAATGATCAGATCTTTTATATAACAGATTAGTGGAGACATTTATTTTATTATTATTATTCTACTTATGATGGCAGATGAGGATGATAGCAGGTGGTCAGTGTAGCAATTATTATGTCAATTTTTGATTTTGTATGTTAAACAGGCTAATTTTGAGTCTGTTTATTGGAAAACTATAATAGATCTCGCTGTTTTTCAGTTCCTCAAACTGGCATGTAAGCATGGTCACTAGAGTGCTTCAACCCACTGACATCCAGAACAGGCTATCTATATACAGAAATCCTGGCTGATTTTGTTAAAATCTGTAGCTTTTATCTTGTCAAGCACAGTATGAGCATATCCTCTGCTGTCCACATTAGTCATCCTGAAGTCATTAGAGTTAATTTCATTAAAGCTATAAACAACTCTTCTCTTAGTGGTTAATTGCTTTTATTTATCAGCAAGCTGACTTTTTATGTAAAACAAAAGCTGCAACACAGAAACAGTTGGTGGAATCCATCTACTTCTTCCCTTTTAGTGGCTCTTTTAGCTTTGCACTCCAACCTTTACTCAGTCTTTTGTGAAGCATTACCTTTTTTTTTCTTTTTACTTTGAAAGCATGCTATTAAAACTCTTAGGATTCATTGCCTTTTTCAGATACACATATTAACCAGAATAATTTCTGGAGTGAGTCTCTGATGTTGGTGAAGAAGAAAAAATCCATTATATGTTTTCTGTTTGCAATCATTTCAATAATGTGGTGCTATGCATAAAGACATATAGGAATAGTCCATTAAGCCTCAAAGTTGTTATTTTCTTTCTCCCATGTTGTTTTCAAATGAAAACATTTAATATATCTTTTTATCTGCTTTTCTTTTTTCCTTTATAACCACAAATATGACTACAAATGTTTGGTAAAAATAGTCAATAAATCAATTTACAAAACATGGTTTTGGCCTATAGGCAAAGCTGGAAAGCGTGGACAGAACCCATGCATGCCTGGGGGGAAACGTGCAAACATGCGGCATAAGTGCTTAACATTGTGCCCCGTTTCATTTTATTGTGTTTTTTTTTTTTAATAATTTAATAAATGATTCAATGTTTGAAACATTTCACTTTAAGTCTTTGGCTTTTTTTGATGCAGCATTGGTATTCATAAAACACCAATGCTGCCTCCTATGTTCCACACAGACAGTTATGTTAGAGTTTCTTTATAAATTGCTATTACAGTTCTCTAAATTGGGCTCTGTCAGTGTCATAAATATTATAATTTGTTATAAGAGTAATCAGAGGCTTAGCCAAAAAAACAGTCATGAAATTGTCCTGTTTTGTCACTCAATACCTTTCTTCTCACATTTTTTACATAACAACGAACTTTTAAATTAATACTAACCGTCAAATTTATGTTCTCTTCAGAAGTCTCCAAACTCTATTTACAGAACAACTTTTATGTTCAATAGCCTCACAATGTCACTCTTCTCCTTGCCTTCACACCTGCTGCTATAAGGTGTGAATTCTCTGTCCTCAAGTAAAGGTTTCAACACATCCTTGAATGTTACTCTTTTGTGACTTTCTTTTATGTTGTAGAAGTGCTATCAAAGCTCTCCCTTTTTGCGTTCTTGTGTGGCTGTTAATATATAGCTCTTTGTTTGATTGTAAATAGTCAATTAAGTTTCATTGTTAGTCATTTAGACATGCTTAAAAAAACCTGCCTCCACAGAATGGTGACGCTAAGGTGGGGAAAATTGGTTGGAGTCAGGTAACATGCAGCATCTAATAACCTTTCAAGATATTTAGCTTTAAAATATCCCACAGTTTTGATGTTGAAAATGTTTTTTTTTTCTTCTTGTTTTGCAAAAAGGATTGTGGGAATGACTTTTTCTGACAACAGACACTGCAGATGGATCATGGAGGCGGTGGAGATAAGAAAGCAAGCCCATACTTCCATGAACAGGGATGAGGGGGCCTTCCTGCTCTCCCACACCTGGAGCAACATCCTCCAGCAAAAAACGGACATCAAGGGGCAGACTCACTTGTCAAAGTTTGACAGGTTACTCTGCCTCAGTCACAATCATCTGTTTTTAAAGACAAAATCCTAAAAAACTTATTATAACTTGTCTAAAATATGTTTGAGGAAAGTTTTGAATATTTTGTGTTATTTCCAACTGCTAGTTTTTGTAATTCCTCCCAACAGCAATCTTTGAACATAAAGCTCATATAACAACACCAGTAAATGTACATTAAAGCATTCTATACATATTAATTTAATCTCTTCCTTAAGCATGCAATGAAAAAGAAAAATAAGAGACTAAAGTTAAAAAAAAGATAAATGATCTGTCAGAGTGCAAAGTAAAGGTAACTAAAACAAAATCCAAAAAAAAAAATCCTAAATCAGAAACTCAACAGAAGAGGATGGTACTTGTTTTGACATAGGAACTTGAAGGAACTTGAAAGGCAGCAAATACTAAAATAACAAAATTTTAATTTTAAAAGTGCAAAAAATGTACAGTTCGCTTGTTAAGACTTCTTTAACATCTGTCTATATCTACAATTACTGAGATCAGTGACAGATTTGCAGAGGATCCATTTTGTGGGGGAACTTCTGAGTTTTTTTTTTTTTTTTAATTTCATTTTTTTCCAATACACAATACTAAAAATAACTAATGCACATATTTCAGGTCAATGCCAGTTCAATGTCCAGCTATTGTACTGCACCACGACTTTAGATGCATTACACAGATGGCAAAAATGCTGCTAACACCTGCTGTGAGTCACACAGCAGCACATTAAAGAGCCAAATCACACTTCCTCTTTGGAAAATGATTTAAAGGTGTTAAGGGCAAATGCAAAGACACTTGCAAATGTTGTTTTTCAGAACATAACAGTATTTGGAATAGATGCCAAGCATGCTTTAATCTACAGGGGTCACATGCTTTTGGGAGATTTGTTTTGGCTTTATATTTGATCTCAGCTATTCAGGGGATTAGCATTGTTTTTCTCCTGACTATTAATCGCAATCCAAAGCATTTTCTTTCTTTTTCTTTCTTGCGCTGCATCCTGGGAGATTGGTGGTGGTGACAGCGTGGACGGTGTGGGCGATTGAGTTCAAGAGTATGACAGAAAGTTCAGTGATTCTTCTTTCATTTTCATTTTGGAGTTATTTACTGATTTTAGTGAATTTAACTGGTGAGTGTGGGGGATCAGCAGCTCGCCCACCTCGACGGGCTTGTCCCTGAGGCATAGGGTCCGCGTCCAGCCCGACCCGCAGGTCTCTGTGTGGAGGCAATTCTCCTTGCTGTGGGAGACTTAGTGGGTATAATTTATTAAAAACTTGACCATTGCTCCATTTCACCAGCAAAGCTTAGTGGCAGTTAGTGCTGAGCTCCTTCACTATGGCCTAGAAAGTGATTATTGTCTTTGCCCACCAGAGCTCTGGATCCTTCAAAGCTGCAGCCAAAAGTGCTGCTGTGGAGGTTCTGACAGCTCAGGGCTGCACAATAGAGGTTTCTGACCTGTATGCCATGAATTTTAAAGCTGCTGCCACTGCAGAGGACATCAAAGGGGATGTTAAGGATGCTGAACACTTCCAGTATCAGGAGGAGACCAGGCTGGCATGGAAGGAGAGCAGGCTGGGTCCCCCGCTGGGGGACCTGAAACTGAACATCAATGGGGGACCTTTCTGTGTGGAGTTTGCATGTTCTCCCCGTGTATGCGTGGGTTTTCTCCGGCGTCCTCCCACCATCCAAAAACATGTTTCATAGGTCAATTGGCAACTCTAAATTGTCCCTAAGTGTGAATGTGAATGGGTGTGTGACATGTGGCCCTGCGACAGGCTAGCGACCTGTTCAGGGTGTAACCTGCCTTTGCCAGGATAGGCTCCGGCAGCCCTGTGATACAAGGTCCATAAAAAACAGAAGGGTACAGTATACTCTGACAGTTGGATCGGTGGGTAGCCAACTAACAGCACCAAGGGAGATCTCCAATCAAACCCTCACCAGGAGTACCTGCTCAGGGCCCCCAATACACACACAAACACACCACAACCCCAACAGTGATTAAAAGAAAACACAAAACAGCACCTGAGTAGGACACCACTACTTGTAGGCCAAAACAGGGGGGACCCCCCCTTACACAATGCTACTATATGGCACCCACCAGCTACCCCAAGGATGAAGGGAGAAGGCAGCCACCTCCAGCCAAGTCCAACCACCAAGAAACTAAAATGGGCACAAAAACACAGTTTAAACAAGATAATAACAAGGGTGTCAAGCTTGATTAAAACATTAAAAACAATGACTAAAAACACTAGAAGCAAAACAGCAGTGGCAACTCTGCTGGAAAAAAAAGACAAATAAGTTAGTTCTCCCTGGGACAAACATAGTGTTTACAAACCCTTATGTTACCTCTCATGCCCCAGGGTCACAACTCATTCCACCACCTGTTGATATAAATACAATTTAAAATGTTCCAAACTCAAATGCTTTAAAACTTTGGCAAAAGGACTCAAATGATTAAAAGCTTTAGTAAAAAAGGTCGACATGTCAAGATCACTCACCAAGGCCAAACCAGGAAACCAGCGTCCAGCTGAAACTCCCACAGCTGCTATTTATAAGATAAGATAAGATAAGATAAGATAAGATAAGATAAGATAAGATAAGATAAGATAAGATAAGATAAGATAAGATAAGATAAGATAAGATAAGATAAGATAAGATAAGATAAGATAAGATAAGATAAGATAAGATAAGATAAGATAAGATAAGATAAGATAAGATATTCCTTTATTCGTCCCACGAGGCGATTTATCCGCCTCATGGGCCAATCACAGTTCAACAGACATGTGGTGGCCATGAATGTTAGCCTATGGCGCATCATGAGGGACAAACTACCACCCATAGCCCTGTCTGTCACACACGGGGAAGGAAATTACTTGGTTTACGCCAGCACGAGGAATCTGAAATGCTTTGAGTGCGGAAACGCTGGACATAAGCGCATCCAGCGTGATGAGGCTGCTCCGGTTGCTCGGGTGGAGAAGGGGCTCACCGCTTTAGACTCGGTGGGTGTGGGGGCCTGTCCTTTTCTCTGATACAGATCCTGGTCAAGGCTGCAGCTCTGGAGTTGCTCAGTGCAGCAAAAGTGAAGTCAATGTAAGAGACAGCACTGTTTCTCCTGCCTCAGAACTTCAGGAGGAGTCTGCAGGCCGTGTGACTGTTAGTATGGAGAATGTTAGCAGTGTTTCTGACCGCTCTACTGGTGATAAAATGGGCACTGGGTGATTGAGGAAGAGGCTGAGTGTTCAGATGGACAGTCAGCCATTGCTGGTGAGTTTTCTGCTGTGATTCCTCCTTCTGTCACCACAGACATGGAGCTGGATTCTGACTCTGACTGTGTATCTCTGGCAGAGTCCCAGATATCGAGTGATGACATTTATTCCCTTGAGGAAATTAATCATTTCCTTGATTATTCTTTTGGTAGACCGGTTAAAGTGGCTGATTATTTTCCGGACTTAGGTAAGTTCATTCTGACATCACTAACTCTACAGAAATTGGTTGATCTTGATACACTTGACGAGAAGAAACGGTTTAGGTTGAAGAAACATGTGACTTCTATTCATAAACAGTTGAAGGCTGCAAAAGATAAAAGTTCCAAAAGGTTGAAAATGAAGAAATAGATTGAAACGTTGATGTAGCTCTGACTGGGGGTGTGTGGATGATCTCTTTGTTTCCTTCACTGTTTCTCTTTTCCTATCTCTCTATGCTTAAAGTTAGTGTGGGCTCTTTAAATATTAATGGTGGGAGAGATACAGAAAAGAGGGCAATTAGTAAAGATGTTTTCGATGATAAGGCTTTGGATGTTTAGTTTTTACAAGTAACTCATAGTGATGTGACAACTGAGGCAGAATGGGCTTTGTGGTGGAGGGGTCAGTTTTTTTTTTACATGGTTCAGTCTTCTCTGCTGGGGTGACGGTTCTTTTTTCGCCTAGGCTAAGTTTCAATATTTTGCCTGTTAGTGAGGTGGTCGCGGGCAGGTTACTTGCTGTGAGGGTTGAACTCAATGGGTTTAAATTTTGTTTGATTCACTTTTATGCACCTGCAGAAGGGGCTCAGAGAGTTACTTTTTTCCTCACTTTAGGTGATTTTTGAAAAACTGTGATCCAGGGAACTGCATGCTGGATTTTACTTTAGATAGGACAGGTGCAGAACCTCATGTCCAGTCATCTTCGGTGTTATCAAAGATTGTTTCTGACTCTTTGGTTGATGTTTGGCAGCTTGATAATCCCCAAACCAGACAATACACGTGGGCCAGGGATGTAGGTAGGAAACTGAGCCTCGCTAGACTGGAGAGATTTTATCTCACAAGCAGTTTTAGGAACAGGGTTTATGGATGTTCCATTTATCAGGTTGCCGCTGGTGATCATCACATGATTAAACTAGACTTACACCTTGGATCATCTACTAAAGGAAGTTCATACTGGCATTTTAATGTAAAGCTTCTAGTAGATAGATTTTTTTGTGAGAAATTTGAGTTTTTTGGGAGCTTTTGAGATATAGAAGATCTGATTTTGTTTCTGTTAGCCAGTGGTGGGAGGTGGGCAAAGCACAAATAAGGGTTTTCTGTCAACAGTATATAAGTCATTCCATAGTTACAACTAAAGGCCCGTACACACCGGGACGAATTTCGCCGGCGATTTTCGTCGGCGAAATTCGCCTCGTGACTAAACAAAGGGCACCAATGAGAGTGTGCACACCGACGCGAAAAAACGCCACGCGTCAAAGCGTCAAAAAAAAAAAACGCCTCGGGTTCGTTTTTTCTTTTTGACGCCTCGCGTCGAAATCCATTTAACCAATGAGAATGGCGCTTTTGCTCACGTGTCTGGAGCTTCTGAAGTTACAGTAAAACACAACTTGGGGGCGCTCAAACACAACACTGCCTTTCTGAGCACACATACCAGCAAAGAAGATAGACGCCAAGTAGCGGCTACACTGCTGCAAAGAAATAATGACAGACATTCTAAAATATCCCCCAAAACGCTCATGAGACATTTTCAGCTCTTGTACCAGTCGATAAAACTCACCATGTTCTTCTGACAAGCGCGTAAATAGTGGCTCTCTTCTTCTGAGTGACAAGCGACTACCTTGTGTACAGCGCCATCTAATGTCAGGGAATGAAATTGCATGTTCAGTCGGCTCATCGTCAGCGAAAATCGCCTGGGTGTGAACACAAAAGACGTGGCGAAAAACGCTGGCGAATAACGCCTGGCGAATATTCGTCCCGGTGTGTACGGGCCTTAAGAGAGTAAAATCTGCTTTGGAAAAATAAATTTCTAGGTTAGAAAATACTTGTTCAACTCACAGTGCTTCACAGGGTCAATTACTTCAGGGCAGATGGGGTGAACTAAGTTCTTTTCTCTGTGAAAGGGCTAAGGGAGCTTTAGTTTGAGCTCGGTTTACAACCATTAGAGACACGGATGCTCCCACGTCGTTCTTTTTCAACCTGGAGAAATCTGTTTCTGAGAAAAACAGATGGTCTGTCTATGCCTTTAGGACTGTTACTACGAGTCCAGCTGCCCTGAGAACTCTTGCGGTGGATTTTTACAGCAGCCTCTTCAGAAAAGAAGATTGAGACGGCAATTGTGTGGATTAGCTGCTGATGGGATTCCCACAACTGAGTGATGCAGACAGGAACTTTTTGGATTCTTCGATCTCCATGGATGAATTGACTGCTGCTATGGGTCAGATGGCGCTTGGGAGGTCTCCTGGTTTCAATGGTGTTCCGGCTGATTTTTATAAACACTTCTGGAAGTGCCTGGCCCTAGATCTACTAGAGGTGTACAAGGATTGCTCAAAGACGGGATTGTTACCTTTCTCATGTCATCACGCTGTTCTCTCTCTTCTTCATAAAAAGGGGACTTAACTCTCCTGAAAAACTGGAGACTGCTTGCTTTGGTCTGTACAGACTATGGGTTGCTTTCTAAGATCCTGTCCAATAGGCTTAAGAATGTTTTGGGTGTGATCATTCACAGAGATCAGTCATATTGTGTGCCGGACCGATCTATTATGGACAATCTTTTTCTTGCACGTCACTTATTTGATATTTGTAAACACTGTGACACCTCAATAGGACTTTTATCTTTAGATCAGGAGAAAGCTTCCGTAGAGTTGATCATTCTTATTTATTTTCTGCCTTGAGAGCTTTTGGTTTTGGAGAGTTTTTTACTTCTTTGTTGGCTTTTCTGTATAAGGATCCTTTTTGTTTAGTCAAGATTGGTGGCGGACTGAGCAGTCCTGTTATGGTTCAAAGAGGGATTAAACAGGGATCTCCCCTTTCTGGCCAACTTTACGCTATCACCATTGAACCCTTTCTACATAGGTTACGTACTCGGCTTACAGGGTTAATGTTACCAGAAATGTCCCAAAAGGCATCTGTTGTGGTGTCTGCATATGCAGATGATGTCACAGTTTTTGTTTGGCATCAGGGAGATGTTGATTCTCTGTGTAATGTTCTGGATCTTTTCCAAAAAGGTTCTTTGGCTAAGGTGAACTGGAGTAAGAGCACCACTCTATTGTTGGGATGTTGGTCAGGCTCCACGTTGCCTCTTTTGCCTGGGAATCTTATTTGTTGAATAGGGGGGATGAAGTTTTTAGGAATTTATTTGGGCGGTGCCAGTTTTCAAAATGAAAATTGGGAGGGTAATACCTGCTACCTCAGCTTTTCTTAAGGGGTAGAGTTCTTGTTGTCAGTAGTTTGGTTGCCTCGACACTTTGGCACAGTATGATGGTGTTGCCTCCTCCTGTAAGCTTCATCGCTGCAATTCAAAAGACTGTGGTGGATTTCCTTTGGGCTGGTCATCATTGGCTAAGAGCTGCTGTTCTCTACCTGCCGGTTAAGGAAGGCAGTCAGGAATTGATTGATGCATCAGCCCGTGTAGCCGCCTTCAGACAGCGGACAGTGCAGCGTTTGCTTTACAGTTTTGGACTGAGGTGGTTGAACACTGCATGTGTGCTGCTGAGGAAAGCTGGGGTTTATGGATTTGACAAACATTTGTTTCTGCCCCAGCTTCATACCTTGGACCTGACTGGACTTTCACCTTTTTACTGCCTTTTTACTACAAGCCTGGCAACTGTTGCTCTGCAAGAGGGAAACGGTTTCAACACCTGGAACATGGTTGTTTGAGGAACCTATTTTTGGAAACAACCTCATCGACTCACCAACTCTGTTTTCAGCTACCCTGAGGTTAAAGTTGAGAGATGCGGGCTGTGTGAAACTTGGACATCTCTTGCAGGCTCCTAGTTCGTGAGCTTTCTGCTTTGACTGGAATATGATCTCTCAGAACACTGAACAATCCTGTGAAAGAGATCTGTCTATCCTTGCCTGTGTCCTCTCAAGCCTACGTGAAGGATCCTACTGCATCTAATTGGTGGATGGTGTGGAGTTTGTTTTTCCTCTTCTGCAAGTTTCTCCAGCCTGTGAGGGATGGCAGGAGGATGGAACCAAACTAAATTGGAAACCTTGAAATGATTGGGAAAACGTCTTTATATTCTGTCTGTTTCGCAGTTTTGAACTTGCGCTCCTTAATGGACTTTAAAAGAGTGTCAAAGTGGGCTGAATTGTTCCGTACAGGGTCATCCCAAAGGGGCTGTTGGATATCTCTGTACAAAGCTACCATTGGCTGTTGGAGATCTCTGTACATAGCTACTGTTGAGAAACGGGTAGGTGACCTCCAGTGGAGGGTCGTACATGGGATCCTAGCCACAAACAGATATCTGGTGCACCTTAATCCTGACACGGGGGATGGGTGTCCGTTCTGTTCTGTTGCGGAAACCGTGGAACCTCTTTTTTTGCAGTGTGAACATCTGACTGGACTTTTTTCCCCTCTTAGTTCTTTTTTCAGGGGCTGGGGGAACAGGTTTCATTTGTGTGTTTTATTTATGGGCCAAAATATTTGGCCAAAAGGCAAATGGTCCATGTTTTGTAGAACTTTCTTTACGGTGAAGCCAAGTTGGTGGTGTAGTTGACAAGAAGAAAGCGGATACGGGGAGTTGGGTCTGACGATGTCCTGTTTATTTTTTGGTGGCTAGGTTGAGCGTCGAGTTTAGTTTTTAGAAGCTCACACATGCACTTGATGTTTTTGATATTTGGGCTGTACGAAATGTTTTGTGTTCTGTTAAGAGTGACTCTTTAGTGCTGAATTTTTTATTTTGTTTTATTGATTTTGTGTTTTCTTTAGTTTGTGATGTGAATATTTTCTTTGTGTAATGATGACTGGTCATTAAAGGTGTTTTAAAACTCAAACTCTTTCTTTCTTTCTTTTTCTGTTTTTTTTTTTCAGCCATACTGATTATAACTATTTCTAGCAAGCTGTACAACAACTACAATAGGGTGAGAGGGTGCGATTTTCCAAAATAAACTAGAGTCCATTCATCTTTAATTGCATCCATGACCATTGATTTGAACCACAATTGAATTGATGGATTTATGTATGTAAACTATGATACAAACATAGTTGTATTGAATTTCAAGGCTTGAATACATGAATGTATGTGTAACTATTTTTGTTCATCCAAACTCTGAAATAATGACACATTTTTTAAGTCCTATATTGGTATCTGTTTCTTAAATGCTTGAATGTTTATTTTATAAATGAGTGCAAAAAATAACTTTAAGGCATAATTATCAATTGTTGAGTTTTATTTAATTATTTTTACATGTTATGTAATATTACGAATGTTATAATGAGATAGGTGGGATGTGTGCGTCCATCCGTTTACAATCCTGTCAATTGTTTATTTGATGATATTAGATCAGACTTACAGTCCCTGAAGACACCTAAACCTCTTTCAGTCAGATTAATAAGAGATCTGTCTGTTTTCTTGCTTACCATAAGAGTCTCAGTCCCCGTATAAATAATGCCCACCTGCACTTGTGACTTTGCTTGTTGGAATTCATTTATCAGAAATCAATAGCTGCCTCTGAGAAGCGCATCCAGTCCATTGAGCACTTTATTTCACTTCACTTAATCTGAGTCCACTGAGGCTGACTTTCTGCTCTGACAAGCATCCCACAGAGATCGAGGGGGTTCCTCCCACAGCGTCTCTCCAACCGCTCACACAAAGGTGGAGGTTAATATGGTGTGGGTGTGCCTCACAGACTAATGTTGTCTCTGTCCAGTTTGTATTGCTGCTTCACCAAACATATATTATCGTAAGCATTTATTTTATGCGCAGGCTGTCAGAAAGAACATACTTTTTAGGGTCAATTGAGTAGTCAAGGTGTGCTAGTAGGGTCTTTTGTTAAAGTGCATCTAGATTTTACAGAACATCGGCCTTTTAGATTCATATGAACTCACCTACCACAGTTCATACTTTTCCCCTTTGCTTTTATAATTACTGGTAAATGTGTGCATATTGTGCCATAACATACATTAAATGCACATAAAAGATATGAATAAAAAGTCAAAAAGCAGGTTTTTTGTTTGTTTAAAGATTTTTTAATTTATTTATTTATTTGTCTGTTTAAAGATTTTGGAATGGGAGACCTTTCTGTGTGGAGTTTGCATGTTTTCCCCATGTATGTGTGGGTTTTCTCCGGGGACTCCGGCTTCCTCCCACAGTCCAAAAACATGCTCTATAGGTTAATTGGTTAATCTAAATTGTCCCTAGGTGTGAATGTGAGAGTGTGTGATTGTGGTCACCCTACCCTGCGACAGACTGGCAACCTATCCAGGGTGCCCCCTGCCTCCGCCCACAAGTGGCCAGGATAGGCTCTGGCAGCCCCGTGACCCTGAAAGGGAATAAAGTAAACGGAAGAAGATGAATAAATGAATAAAGATTTTGGAGTAGCCATATGTGCAGTTTAAGGGTAAATCTAACCATTGAGCAGTAAAAACGGTATAAACCGAACTGATTACCGTATATCCTCATCAGTCTTTAATTGACTGTATGAAGACAGACTGCTACTATTTTGTTTATTTTTCCAAAAAAGGGGACCTGGGTCAGTTGTAGCAACTCTCCCTATATAGTATTCCTGAAAGGGTACAATGAGCCACTTGAGAAAAATTCTATTATTCAGGTATGCCTGTCTCATTTCTACTCTCTAATTAAAGATTTTTCACTCAAGCATTTAATTTATGGCTCAGTTCATTCAAGCAGCTGTTTGCAGTTACTCACCAGGAAAAGTGTCAGAGCGTGTTTATTAGATTACAATGTAAATACATAAACCCTGTCAGAGCTTATTTTTTCACATGAAATGTATCAAGTTTGTACAATTTGTGTCTTTTTTTGAATAATTCTCATTATGAAAACTGCTTACAAGGTGTTCAGAAATAATTTAGGGCAATTACCATCAAACAAAGAGACTGTGGGATGGAAGTCTGGTTATTTATGATTCAGTTGACATCTCAGCTATTTGAAAGCTGTATCCCTGCATGTGCTAAATGTATTTTATGTATTTAAGTCTTTTACTTGTAATATTTTTCACTTGTCCTGTCCAACAGCTGAGCCAGCAGATCAGACCTGAAGGCCTCTTGTGTTGGACACAACACAAGCCTGTTACAAGAGGGGTTTATGGATCTACAGACAGAGTCTATATTTGTATAGAACCCCTTTTGTATTCAAGGCTAAGCTTTATTAATAATAATTATATTTATATGTATTCCTTGTTGGACCGGGCAGAAAAGGAAAGGAGAGAGAAGAGAGAGAGAGAGAGAGAGAGAGAGAGAAAGAGAGAGAGAGGTTAGAAATGGGCATAAGGGGTTAATAGGGGGGGCATGGGGGGGCAGTCAATAATACAGAGTCATAACATCAGAGTGTCATAAGTAAATTGCATGTCTTAATTCTCACGTACCAACAAATGGTCTGCACACAGCTATTTAGAGGTTTGAAGTATATTCATACAGAAATGACAGATGATTTATCTCACAAGACCTATGCACACAGACAGGTACACACAGGATATGCATAACAAACATTCTTGAAAGGGGTGTAAGAATGTTATGTCAAAAATAAGTAAGCGAATCAGTGAATAATCATACTCACAGTGAAGTACATCACTTGATTGAAACGCGGAATGACCAATCGAATATCCTGTGAAACATACATCAGCTGCCGGTATAGGTACAATAACCATTTGGCCTACAACTACCGTTCGGGGTCCTTTTCGACTGAGGATAACGTCACATTTCGGTGGCCCCACTTGGACAAACTACGAAGTGTCGAGATCTGCTCGGGCTGTACATATTTTTATTTCGTGTTTCCTTTTGTAACATAAAGTTCTTTTCCCTCTTAAGTTGTGTCTGACATTATTCTTTATAGTGTTTATGGAGGGCTTTTGCCATAACCCACTTTGTAAAAAGATATGTGGCTGTTAGAATGAACCTACTGCTCCACACAGAGAACCGTGTCTCTGAGGACAGCAGCTGGAGTGTCGTAGCTTCGTGTTCGCAGGCAGGGAAGGTGCTTTGATATAGTGTTTGGTCCGGAGAAGGGTTCGGACTGCAGTCCATTCGGCTGCAAATGCACTTAATAATAATCATAAAAATAATAAAAGCACATTTAGAAGATAGTCTCGCTTTGTGTCGGAGATCTGCTTGTTTACAATGGACCTTTTTTTTTGTTTTTCTTCTTCTATGGTAGTAATTTGTCCAGACCAATCTCTATCTGATACATCAGCGGACCAACAGACAGCCAATCACATAATGTGATGTCAGCACTACTTGAAGGACCCCGAACGGTTGTTGTAGGCCCAATGGTTATTGTACCTATTCCGACTCAGCTGCGCGCCAGTTCTCCGGGGGAAGACCACTCTGGCCCACAGGAGTGTTTATGGAGGCCCAGGCCGGCCCGCGGGCCTTCTTGACTGGAAGCAAGACTGAGACGCCCTGTCTGACCCAACAGTCCTGCCACGGCGCCTGCTTCCGGGTCCGTGGTTCCTGCCCGAGGGATCCGAGCCCACCCAGGCAGCAGTCCCCAAGGCGCTTTTCTAGCCCTACCCACAACTCATCTCCATTACACCAAGCAAACATTCACATTCCAACAGAAAACAAATCAAAGAAACAAACTCAAAAATTCAGCACTAAAGAGTCTCTGCTGACGGAACATAACACATTGCATACAGCCCATGTATTGACAAAAACATCAAGTGCATTTGTGAGCTTGTAAAAACTAAACTCTACTCTTAACCTAGCCACAAAATGTCTCTTAAAAATGAGCTGGACATCTTTAGACCCAACTCCTCGTAACCGATTTTTTCTTGTCATCTACAAGGGAGAGAGAGAGAGAAAGAGAGGGAGAGGTAAATCTTTTGGTGCTTGTTGTCTCTCATGCCAAAAAAGTGTGAGAACCCCTGATTTAGATTATTACAAAACAAATACAGACAAACTGACATTTGAAATTAATCCTTAACATGGACAAAAGCAGTCTGCTTTATTTTACATATTATTTTAATGCTCCCGTTTGACCTTTTAGTTCAGACTGGATCTCTCTAGTATTAGGTTTCTTGTTGAGTCAGCAACCTTAAAATTCATTCATGGTCTATTTTTTCAAATATCCAGCTATCAAGTGTTCCCTTAGCTCTATTAATATAATCTATGAGCTGCTCTCATTTGGGCATTGCGTAATATATTAAACCAGACCAGTGCTGAATGAGTATCAAACTTCCAGTCACATGCGCCTGAAAGATATCAAGAATTATCATTTCATACTTGAATGTCTGCAACATCAAGGCCGATGAAGATGGATGCTAGCCCTCAAAATCACGTGTGACTGAAGTTTATCTGGACAAAAAAGAGAACAAAAGCTTAGCCCACAAATAAAAAAAAAATTGCCAGTATCTCAAACTGATGCATGTTATTTTTGCCAATGTACCTAAATCTAACTCAAATTTTTGAATCACTAAGTCTTTGGGAGAATCGAATGTTCAACTTTTATGTTATTGTTATAAACACATTTTTGTTCATCTTTATCATAAAAGGTTTGGGTTGATATCTTAGTTCTACAGTTTATTTATTTATTTATTTTAAATTGATTGAGCACATTTTCATTCTTTGTCAATTTCACAATCCTCACACTTTTATTGTCTTCCGCATACTTTTGTAGTTAGTAGCATGTACTTTTTAATGTTTTATATAAGACACAACTTCATACAGTAACTTGAAATGTCCTTTACCTTTCATTGGACTGACACCAGAAATTTTAACCAGCATCTTGCCATCAATCCATGTCCCTTTCCTCCAGTCATTTTCAATCTTTGATTCTTTTTAAAATGGGCATGCGCTGGGATTTATTTAGTCTCAGATAAAAGACAATAAATATTAAAATATGTAATTGACTGTGGACAACTTAACACATAACCATTCTTGTCATATTTGATGCATTGATTTTAGGATAATCCACATTTTCCTTCAAATCCCAGTGTTTATAACTTGATCCATGTTTTCTCCCCTGTAGTAGAGCATCTTTCTTTTCTCCACTCATTTGTGTCATGACTTCGTAGACGTGACAGACCCAGTCACTGAAACCCGGAAGTAAACTCTCGACAAGGAATTACTTGGAAGTGGTTTATTTCTCTGGGGGTAGTACAGAGTTTTTTGGAGAGCGTGATTAGAATAATCTTCCAGTGAAGATCTGACGTCCTAGGAGCCGGAAGCGGTGAGGGCTGGTGGAACGTAACCTGAGAGGTGCGGCGCGGGAGCGTGGCGTGGATGCTGAGGACGGCAGAACCAACTTGAGGCGAGGCGTGGACACTGAGGACGGCTGAGCCAACTTGAAGAAAGGCGTGGACGCTGAGGACAGCGGAACCAACTTGAGGTGAGGCGTGAGCGCCGAGGACGGCGGGACCAGCTTGGAGTGAGGAGTGAAGCTCTGGATGAGGGAACCAACGTGACCAATGGTAAGAGAACCTGAAGGTGAGCGTGGTGAGTAAGGTAACTTAGCTTGGTTAGCAAATACTAAAAGGCCAGACATAAGCACCGTAGTGAGTATAACGAACTGGCGCTGGATACTGGTGAGAAGAACCCTTAAGAAAGCAGGCAGGATGATGAGGAGATGCAGGTCAGCTGGTTCCAATCAGCAGAGCAGGAGTGCTGGGAGGGGGGAGGTGACTGACAGAGGGACCGTGACACATTTGATTTGATTTATTTCAAGCATTGTAGTCAAAGCAATAAAGAATTTACACATATTTATCAAACTCATTACAGAAATGGTGAAATGCATAGATTAAAATGACAGAAAATAAAAAACAAAAAAGTCACTTAAATCACATTTGCTTAATTAAATGAAGTGATCATAAACTAAAGTCAAGTAGAGCTTGATTTATTGCTTGAAAAGGAGTGGGAAGAAGAGAATTTATATAGTCCCACTCCTACTAAGTTCATGTCATGGCAAGCTAGGCAAGGCAGACCCAGGCGCTGGAACCCGACAGGAAAACACAGATGAGTAAGATGGTAAGTAATAGTTTTAATTTAATTCGCAGTTACTTGGGATCTTGATCTTGATGGCTGGAGGCTGGAGTGCAACAAGTGAAGTTGCTGGAGGTAGCTATGGCTCATGGCGTGGCTGGAGGTCAGAGTTGGCCCGTGGCGTGGCTTGAAGTTCTTGGAGTTCCGTGAGGTTCTTCGGCTCAGCTAAACAGGTGACTCAGGTGTCCACTCGTGATATGAAGGTCCTGAAGGCGAGGCATAAACAACATTAGACGAGAACATGAACACATGGACTAGAATAGACATGAGACCACACTAGGCACCATCTGGGGCTACGAACTGAATGCTGGTTCTGGATCTCCTTATGAAGGTCTGGCAGTTGATAAAATGAGTGGACACAGATGAGATGAATCAGGAAACAAGCAGAGAGGGGAGGGGGAGGAGAGCTGACAGAGGCACCATGACAGTTCATTCATTTTTCAGTTTTACAGTTTTTGTAATCCGGTTCTGATCTGATAGATTCTTTTAAAGTAACAAAATCCAGTGCCTAGTAATGATTGCTGTTCCTCAGAAAACATTCATTCATGATTTCAGTAAACAGTAAAGGTAACCGATATGTAATAATCATTGACTATTATTAGAACACATTTTGACAATAAACCTGTAATTATTGCTACACATTCAGATCAACTAAAGAAAAACAATAGCTTATTGATTGTAATTTAAACATTTCAGTAATCATTATTGCAGATTACAATTTAATCCTATTTCTCATGTCAATACCTTTGCATCTTATTGGGATCAGCAACTTGCCAAATCACCCAATGTAACATTAATTGCTATATTTTTGTGGCATTGATCAAAGGGTTTAAAGAACATCTTATTTAAAAAACAAAAAAAAAAATTCCATCAATTCTCTCATGTTGTTGGCTTTACAGGGTTACCATATAAGAGTTAGACAAAAAGAGGTTCAAGAAGTCTCTACCCAACTAAAATAGAATAGTCTTTTTTTTTCTCTTGTATTTTCCGAAATTCTTCTCTATACACAAACTGCATTTTTAGAAAGTTCGTCATTTTAAAATTGTCTCTCCTTACAGCCACGTGCACTCACATACCTTTAGTTACTAGAATCAACAATATATGTAAACAATGACTATAGTTTCAGACTTTAAACAAGATGTGACAAGTAGCCAAGCAGTGCAGAAAGAGCACTGCCTCAGCTCGGAACATTTGGAGTCAAAAAACAAGCAAAAATGTTCTGTAGTGAAGCAAATTATTTTCTACAGCAATGACCTGGTGATTATATTTGACACTTAAACCCTACACTTTGCCTCAACACTTTTAAAAGTGCTAAATTATTGATGCTCAGAGAGTCTTCTTTACCCCAAGCTCTGGGAAAAAAAGAAAAAAAGTTTTGTAATTTATGATCATTGACAGTTTACGAAGTTGAGATATCCCATTCAAAGCCTTTTCTGTTTTCAGTAAAAACGAGCTTTTTATGTGGTTTATCTCAGTTCTGATCTCAGTCAACATTCAGGTGCTGCACATGTGTGTGTGAAATATTATGGTTCTTAGAGGACTGCGGGGAAATAAGAAAGGGGTTTATGATTTACAGCTGAACTAAGATTGCCTGCCGAGGCACTGAATCAAATTCTATGCAAAGAGAAGAAAAATAAAGAACCATTTGGGCTAAGAACCAAAACCAGACAGGATATAAATAAAATGAAAAACAAACAAAAAAAATAGGTCACAAACAGCATTCCAGTCACACAACTAATGAGAGCAGACAGAGGTCAGGGAAACACTATTTCCTCCACAAATTCAGGTTTTTGCAGGTCCAAAACTATAATGTCTTCCTTTAGCACAGCTTACTCAACTTAAACCAGTCTTTCTCTGGATTAAGAAGTTTAAAAAAAAAAACGCAAAAAAACCAACCCAAATCTAAACAGTATTAACACCAGATACTTGAATGAATGTCTTAGTTTCATTTTCTTTTTACATTTTTCTAAATCATAATTAAAGAATTTTACTAATACTAATTTTTCTAATACTAATTTTTCTAATGTGCATTAAAGACCCTTAGATGTGAAAATATTGCATAGTGCATGCATTAACTCAAGAACATGCGTGCTTTGTGGGAACAGGAAAGTTCTATTCTATTCTTAAAACTAAAGTATTTTTTGAGTTATTTAAAGGGAATCAGCCTTGGTACTGTGTAGAGGTAAGATCTTAAGCCCGACCCGACCCGAATTTCGGGTCGGGTCGGGCTTCAAATGACAGTCATTACGTTCGGGTCGGGCTTCTCTCTCGCTGACTTTTTTAATAAACATATTGTAATGGCTGCAAAGAAGCTCCTTGTCAAACAGCTCTTTATTAATCCTGTATGTCAGAATGGTTACCGCACAAACCGAAAGGCACAGCCAGCTTCTTACTCAGAGGGAGAACGTTCACCAAACCCACCCACACACACACACACATACACACACAGGTAGACCCCGCCCCCTCCCCCCAGCCGCCAGCCCACCGTTGATTGACATACACTGTGGTCCAGCTCTGCGCACATGTCGTGAATGTAATCTTCCCTCCACAAGCCCGCATCTACTTTGTTTAGGTATCCCCGATATTGAGCAGCAAGAAGTAAAGAATAAACTTAAGACAGGAGAACTGAAAAGGCAAACGCGCACCGCTGTGGCTGCAGTATTTCTCCGCGTAATGAAGCGAGTGCGCATCAAGATCTCTCTCTCACTCTCTCTGTCTGGCCTCTTATTCTGTGTTCCAGCGTTTTTTTCGTTGTGCAAATGCATTTGTCATGGAGGGAGGAACCTATGCGCAGCGCCTCCAGTGGAACTCTATGCCACAACAGTGAGCTTATACGCGCGCGGCTGCAGCGACCACTCTGTGTTCGAAGGAAAATAACGTTCATGATCATAAAAATATGTAGATTATTTTACTTTTAAGAAATCTGGCGGGTTTTTTTCTGCCAAAAATACTATGGGTTAAATTAAAATTTCGGGTTTGCTTCGGGCTCCGCCCTGCAAATCAAGTTAATTGGTCGGGTTCGGTCCGAGTTCGGCTTTAATGCCCGCGGGCCTGTGTCGGGTCGGGCTGGATTTTTTAGGCCCGATCTTCCCTCTAGTACTGTGGCATAAATCTACATTACTAAGACCTTCTTGGTGATTCGGTTCTAGAGCCGCCGACCTGCCCAGGAGCTCCGGTCACCGCAGAACAACGGCTGTGTCGCTGAAGCCTTTGTAGGCTTTTGGATTCTGTATGTATACATATAAACACAGACTATATAGAATTTTTATTTGATCACATTTTTTGTAAAGGTTGCACTTTTTAAAAAACTTCATATGTCTAAATATTTGTTATTGTTATTTGCTGGTGCTTGGCAAATGCCTGGCAAAAGCCACTTACAATATCAACTTTTCATTGAACATCATTATACCGCTGACATTGTCATGGTGAGGATAATCATTGTTGGGATTGAGAAAAGTGCAAGCATCTTTCCAAATGATTTGGAAAAAAACGTTTTTGTTTTTCAGTATTTTGAAACTATTTGTCCGACAAACCTCCCAAATGTTTACTTAAAAAAATCTTGGCAAAAAAAAACAAAAACACGCCCCTCTCACCCTTCCGTGGGTGGTTTCTCCTCCAAGCTTGGGTCCTCTACCAGAGGCCTGGGAGCTTGAGGGTTCTGCGCAGTATCTTAGCTGTTCCTAGCACTGCGCTTTTCTGGACTGAGACGTCTGAGATCTTTCCAGGTATCTGTTGTAGCCACTCCTCCAGCTTGGGGGTTACCGCCCCGAGTGCTCCAATTACCACAGGCACCACTGTCACCTTCACTTTCCAGGCTTTCTCCGGTTCTTCTCTGAGTCCCTGGTATTTCTCCAGTTTCTCATGTTCCTTCTTCCAGACGTTCTCATTGCTTGGCACTGCCGCATCCACCACAACGGCTTTCCTCTGTTCTTTATCCACCACTACAATGTCTGGTTGGTTCGCCATTACCATCCTATCAGTCTGGATCTGGAAGTCCCACAGGATCTTTGCCCTCTCATTCTCTACCACCTTAAGGGGCTGTCCTGTAGGCCAGCCCTTTCTAGCCATTGGTAGGACTTCTTAATATCAGCCACTTCAGTTATGGTCCGGTGGTACATCCCATGCAGGGGTTTGTCCTCCCATGAGGATGTGTCCTCCAGCACTGCATCCTCTGCTCTCCATTGCCTGAGACATTCACTGAGCACACTGTCAGTTGGGGCATTGAGCTTGATGTAGTCATGCATCTTGGATGTTTCATCCTAGATAGTGGCTTCCACGCTCACTAGTCCTCGGCCTCCTTCCTTGGTGCTAGCATACAGTCTCAGGGTGCTGGATTTGGGATGGATCCCTCCATGCATGGTGAGGAGCTTTCGTGTAACTGTCCTCAATGTCTGCTATTGTTCCTTCTGGGAGTGAGATCCCTCCTGTGTGGACTACCTTGCCTCTCTTTGTCACCATCCGGCTGGATTTCTCGAGCCCGAATGACATCCCAATGTCATTACTGTAGATCCTGGTGGTGTGGATCAGGGAGTCAATGTCACGTTCGCTCTTAGCAAATAGCTTGATGTCATCCATGTAGAGGAGGTGACTGATGTTGGCCCCATTTCTGAGTTGGTATCCATAGCCAGTCTTGTTGATTATTTGGCTGAGGGGGTTCAGACCTATGCAGAACAGCAGTGGGGACAGAGCATCACCTTGGTATATCCCACATTTGATGGACACTTGTGCAAGTGGTTTCCCATTGACTTCAAGGGTGGTTTTCCACAGCTTCATTGAGTTTCCTATGAAGGCTTTTGCAGTATATATATATATATATATATATATATATATATATATATATATATATATATATATATATATATATATATATATATATATATATATGTGTGTGTGTATATTTTTTTTTTTTTTTTTTTTTTTTTTTTTTTTTTTTTTTCCAACAAACTTTATTGTACATTTTCCAATTTACAGACATTCACAGTCACTTGCACAATAAACAATTGTAAATATCAAACACACATATAAGACTGATGAAACAAAAAATAGTAATATTTTTAACAATGTGTGTACCTTTTTTTTTTTTTTTTTTTTTTTTTTTTTAGATCATATACAAACCAAATTAGGGTGAACAAACGTTATAAATGCACATATAGAAAAAAACAAAAAAAACCAAAATTGAAATAATAGGCAAAGGCAAGGCAAAAACAATTCAAAATAATAATACTTTTGATATCTTTTGATAAATGACTGTAATATGTGTGTGTGTATATGTATATATATTAATAATACACAGAGGACTGTGCATAATTATGTTTCTTGTATCCCCTTTGGATAAGAATCCAGGAGGCACTTGTAACTTAAATTACAGACTTAGCAGAGCTGATTCCTGTAGGATAATGAAGTGTTTGACACAAGTGATTGAGTTTTTCAACACTTCTCTCCATGGCAGCCTATCAATATTTTCCTAAGGCCTATAAATGAGCAACATTTTACGATCAATTTTTGTTAACAACACTGCAAAAACAAGCCATGAGGCTTACATAATTCATATAATATATCAACTGAATGCAGCATTGACATTGTGTCAGTAAAGAAAACATAGGATAAGCTTATTTTTTTAAACATGTGTCCCAAAAGAAAAGTAGGCAGTTGCAGTTGTATTCAAGTAAAATTTACATAATTTAACAAGGCCTATCTCTATTGGAAATTTGTCATAAAGCTGTTAAGAGGAAAGCTGTAGATGAATTAGTTAAGACCGGCTGGTACAAATGTCCAGCAGGGATGGGAAATTAAGTCTGACAGAAAACATTGCACGTTTTTCTCCACAGGTGTCGAGTGCACGATGCCCTTGAGCAGGAACACCAAGTAAAATAATGAAAGTTTATCATTTTCAGATATCTGGGTAAGTCTGTCCAGCTCAGTATTTGTTTTATGTTATCTCTGTGTTTGTTGCAAATTCCCTACTGACTTGCATCTCTGACTTTTTTTTTTTTTTTTGCTCACTAATTATCTAGATATTGGAAACGGCAACACTACATAATCACCGTCTGCTGTGGATAATCACGCATAATCATGAAAGTAAGACATATCTGGGTACATTTCTGCATCTTGTTTTCAATTCCAAGGATGGGCTACATTCCTTTTTCTAAAAGTTCTAATTTTGTAAAAAAAAATTCATCCTTACTTATTCTTACAACCACAACCTAACATTACTGGTGCAACAACAATGGTGAGCAATCCATTGGCAATTTTGAGCAAAGACGAAGACGTACGTGGATCTATTTGTCTACAAGTGGATACATCAGACTGAAGCGGAGCAGGGAGCTTGTATCTTGGAAATTGTAGGTTCTTCAACACAAGTATAAGCTTTTTGCAACAGAATTTTGTCTGCTCCTGATTCACAACAATTTGAAGAAAGAAATAATCAGAAATGAAATTTTAGGTTTAACTTTCTTTATATATGTCCTCCATCATCAGAACATGCCACAAGAACATTTTAAAACACCAAAAAAGCTATTTTTGATGAGGTAGGTCTTTAAGATGTGAAAAAAGAAGAAAAAAAAGAAAAGGTACAATATACTTCCAAAAGACAAAGAGCTTTTTGATGGTTAGGAATCTTCTACAGTCTGTTGTGACTTTGAGCAACCTTTCCAGACAGTTCGGCAGACAAACTTAAAGGACATTAAAATCCTGGTCACAACACCGACACTTCACTCTGTTTCCAAAGTGTGCTCCAGCTCTGAGTCATGGCTAACCTGGATAATCAAAGGAGACATGAAAGCCTTGCTTCTTTTGAACCAGAATCATTAGCTGCTGTAACCTCGGGAGCTAAGTGTCATTGCTAACAGTGTCCTGCCTAATCACTGCGGATAACAGCTAGATTTAACAGAAATCAACACAAGTTTGGACATTTTTTTAGGTTTCAGTCTCAAGATTCTGAGCTTTTCTGTGCCTTTAGCTGCAAAATTACTGCAGAGGACTGTCTCATTCTCATAATACTGAGATTTTCTTTCATTATAAATGCCTGCTTCCTATTTTATGAGTTGCAGCTCGAACAGCAATCGCATTAAGTTGCTTTCACACAGAATGCAATTCCTGCAGTGCAATTTGAGCATCCTGCGAGGTGCATCGACCCGGCAGCAGTGTGATTTGGGCATCGCGGCGTGCCCAGAGTTCAGATATCTGAACTTTGGTAAAGAGGACACGTCAACCAATCAGGGACTCAGCTTTGGCGTGACATGATCAACGACGCGATCAGCGGGTAGAGTCCAAAATCAACACAGGGGAGAATCTGATTGTTCTCCTCCTGAACTTTGTGATATTTTTCTTATTTATTTTTCTTATTTTTTAATAATTATGATTTTATTCCTTTCTTTATTTTTCCTCACTCCTTGGACTAATGAAGGACAGCAGGTCATCAAACTGGATCACAAAGACACTCAAATACCCATCTTTTACTTTAGTCTGTTTCAACCAGACTCAAAACCATGAAACACTTTGATAGCACACCTGGCAGATGATGGTCCTACACTGCAAAAAAGCCCCCCTAGAAATAAGAAAAAAAATCTTCCACATTTCTTTAAATAACCAAAAAGAAATCTGCCAGTGCTGTAAGAAAAATAGTCTCACAAAGAATTCTTATTTTAACAAAAAAGTCTAGTCACCAAGACATGTTTTCTCAAACTAAGATTATTTTGCTATGAAAAACTTTCTAGATCCTCTATTATAATTCTTGTAAGACAAAAGAACTAGGGTCCTTTTTACTTTCTTAAGATTCACTTTGTGCAGTGTACTGGGAGAGTTTCTGAATAATCTTATGAATCCAGACATGGAAACATGATTACTGATGCTTTTGCAGAGGTCTACTAATTGAATAAACATTGTCTCCCAAAATCATCTGTGTCTTCCATGCATTGTAAATAAGATATAAAGTCATTGCTTCCATGTAGCGATCAGTGCTGGCGGTAGCTCCTCCCACATGCTTCTGGGGCGGGGGTCGGCAACCCGCGGCTCCGGAGCCTTATGCGGCTCTTTAGCGCTGCCCTAGTGGCTCCCTGGAGCATTTTCAAAAATGTTTGAAAATGTAAAAAGATGGAAGAGAGAAATATATGTTTTGTTTTAATATGGTTTATGTAGGAGGAAAAACAAGACACAAATATTCTTAACGTTTTCCAATGCTGTAGAATTAAAGTAAGTTGTAAGGCCTAGCAGGTACGTCACTTGTAGCAGGAAAACGGGAGCCAAGTTATCTATAAGTTGAACTGTCAATCAGCCGGCTGCACTGGAGAACAGTCCGTGTCCCTGATATCACACAACTCCACACTGTCTCAAAGAGGAGATAGAAAGGGAAGCTAAGAGTATACTCCCCTTTCCAAAACTACAAGCCACATTTCTTTTGACCACACATCACATTGAACATTGTACAGGGGTCATCAACCTCTCCCCCTTCCACACTCACTCTCACGGTCAAACAAAAAGAAAGAAACATAACAGGAAGAATAAACTAAGGTGGAACATTAAAACTGCCATTTGAAAAGAAACATGGGCAAACAGAAACGCTCATGCTGAGCCCTAATCAGATCAGGGGACTGTGTCCCACAATCCCCTGCTGCTACGGACCTAAAATGCACATGACCGCCACTATAATATTGTAGCGACCTGGGAGTTAGCCCCGCCTTCAGCCCCTAAGGCTCATAGGAAGTGGGAAGTTTTGGGGTAAAACCTTGAGTAAGAGTGTATTGAACTGAAGTCACGTCCATGCTGTTTGAGCTGTTTGTGTGCTGCAATAAACCGGCTTGTTACTTAAAAGGAGATTTTGCCTCTCGTTCTGTTACATCGTCACTGAGACTATCCGGGGTTGCGTGATGTATGAGGTACTGATAACTCTCCAAAGAGGCCTCTGGATGAGTGGTGTGGCTGCTGCCACTCCACTTAGGTGACGGTCCGGCTGGGTCATTACAATATTAAACTTCAACATTTCTGTCAAAGGAGATTGATGTCATAGCTTACGACACACGATTCTACCAGCAGGGCTTTTTTTTTTTTTTACTTTAAGCGGAACACTAAACAGGTGGCTGATGTAAATGGAACCGCCGTCAGTTCCGTGCGTTGCTTGATGAAGTTGAAAGCGAATATTCTGATCTCCTGCACACAACACAACAAAGTCTGATGGCTGTCCAGGGGTGACGTTTTGCGTCACTTTTTCGTTTGTTTAGAACACGTGAAAACATTCCTGAAAAGCAAAGATCTTTGTTGAACTACCCGCAACTGGAAGATGCTGAGTGGCTGGCAAAGCTGCACTTTTTGATGGATGTGACTGTGACAAGCCACCTGAACGAGCTGAATGAAAGTCTGCAGGCGCCGTAAATGCTTGAAACTGTTCTGTCATTCGAGCGCAAGCTGACTGTCATGGGGCACGCACGTTCCATTTTATTGTTTTGTGTTCAAATCCTCAAAAATGACATTAAAAATTGGATTTCTTTATTACATTTCTTCAAAGCAATGAAACATAATTCATTGATATTGTAATAAGGTTAAACTTGCACAACAGAGCAGTCACGTGACGCGTTGTTCTCCGCAGAATGCACTGCAGGGCAAATATACATTTAATCGTTAATGCTCATTATGTATTTGTAGCTTAGTCATTTTGATAGTACTCTAATATAGCTACATATTGCATGTGTTGCCTTCATTATAAGGCTTAATAGGGCTTTTAATATTTTGCGGCTCCAGACATATTTGTTTTTTGTTTTTTTCTTCCAATTTGGCTCTTTCAACATTTTGGGTTGCCGACCCCTGATCTGGGCATCAAGTTTATGAACACGTTTTTGGACATTCGCCATGCATCTAAATGAAAGCGGCCAACACAAATTTGACACATGAATTTAACACATTAGATTTATCATTTAAAAATTTTTTTTGTAGTGTACCCGCAAAGTAAAACAAAATGTTGGTTTTACTGTCAAAACTTTCACACTTTTAAAGAGCTTTCTGTTTTTTGTTGTCAACAAATTTTAACTATAGTAAACGGGATATTGGAAGCCTACAAAAGTGTTAATAACTAATCGGGAATTTTTCAATACAATTACTTTTCAGGTTTGTCTTAAATCAGCGGGAACAATGTTTTAAAAGTAACTTCTATTCAATTAGTTACAAGGATCTAAATGATATGTCGGCTTTTCTTGTTGTCGCCTGTTGTTGGTGTTTTCTAAGGAACTCATTGGTTGACAGTATGTTGATACACTTTAACAGGTCAGATGATTATGCATTTTGAATGAAAAATGCATAACATGCATGTCATTATGTAAATTTCTGGGGCTTGTTTTGAAAAGACTTAGTCAGGAGGTTTGTGAGGAGTTCATGGAGGCTGTTGTGGTGGAAGGTGATGTCCGTGATAACTTTATAATTTTGCAGATTAGGTTGTCTGTGTGCATACCCTGGTAATAAGACTGTCCATTTTTGTTTATTTTTACAACACCTGTTATTGAGTAGAATAAATCACAGAACAGACAACTCCAAAGTCAAAATATTTATTTGCAGCCTTGTTTAAAAAAAAAAAAGCAAAAAACGTGCATTGTTAGTGAAAATGTTTTTACTTTACATTACATTTCCATTTTGTAAACATCTAAACATTGTGAGCTGAACCATTTGAATCTATTCATTCTGAGTGTTATCAATGAAACAGTTCCTTATAAAGTGGTATGTAAAAAACCTACAGTCCCTGACAAAAGTCTTGTCGCTTATCCATTTTGTAGAAACAAAAGCGTATAACCTCACTTTTAATGAATCCATTGGTTTTAGAAATGTCTCATATGAAAGCTGACCCCTTTTATGGTTGGGAATGTAAGAGGTAGCTAATACTTCTTGTTATTTTAGGCTATTGATATTGCCTTCCACCCTGCAAATGTTCGGCACACCCCCATACTGGATGTAACCCCAGACCATGATTTTTCCGCCACCAAACTTAACCGTTTTCTGGGTGAATCTTGGGTCCATGCGGGCTCCAGTTGATCTCCTGCAATATTTGCAGCGGCTGTGATGTAATTCAACTGAAGACTCATCTGAGAAATCCACCTTCTGCCACTTTTCCAGCGTCCATCCTTTTAGCAGGCTGTGGGCCTTGGCAAATGCCACACGTCTTTTCAATTGCCTTTTGTTTAGTGCTGGTTTCTGGGCACTGATTCGACCATGGAGGCCATTTTGAGACAGCATTCTACAAACTGTTCTGGTTGACACATGGACTTGAGGTGACCAGGCCTGGTGGAGCTCTGCTGCAGTGGAAAAGGGGCTGGCCTTGGATTTTCCAACCAACAAACGGTCCTCCCGAGCAGTTGTCTTGCGGGGTCTGCTGGACCTGGGCTTGTCAAAAACATCTCCAGTCTCTTCAAATCTTTTTCTTATTCTTTGTACTTGATGCTGAGACATCTGGGGCCTCATTTATAAAACCTTGCGTAGGATTTGCATCAGAAGTGGCGTACGGATGAAACATAGGACGTGCGTACGCACAGAAATATTCGGATTTATAAAACCGTGCGCACGCACATCCTACGCATCCTGCCCTTAATAAATCACAACCAATTCTAAATGCTGCGCAGCTTTTGCGGCTTCATAACACGTCCATAGTTGCCCATAAATAGTCCGTGAAACGCCCACAAATGAATATTCATTGACTGTGAAACCATGGCAAACACAGAGAGGAAATCAAAAAAACGTAACTTCACTCAATGTGAAGTAGAAGTTATCGTTGGCGAGGTGGAAAAAAAGGAGAAAATGTTCTTTGGAGGGCACAGTGTGGGCATTACTAATGCCAAAAAGGCGGACATCAACGTCGAGGCAGAAAAACGTCTGGCGCTGCATCGCCAGAGGGTGTCTGCCACGGTTGGGGGACAGGGGACACCGGAGCTGACCCCTCTTGATGAATTATTGGGGAATCCCTTTTACGTGGAGTGGTGACTGAGGCGGAGGGGGACACGACGCACCTGATGCACCGGGTGACACACCCCCAAAAGCTCCAGCGAAGTGGGAACCGGCTCATAAGATACTCGTCCTCGTTTACCAGCGAGTCTTCTTGCTGTCTAAAGACTCGTTCACTCTGAATTCTTCCATTTGCCACATCTTCTAAGATCGCAAGATCAGCCATTGTGCGTCATTACGCATTGTGATGGGGCATTTTATTTCCATCCATTTAATTGCATCTGACAAGCTACAGATGTCGGTAATAATCCACGTGGAAATGGGAAATTGTTCAGCGCAAATGTCATTTCTTGTTGCTTTCTGAATGGTTGAGACATTCGCCATACATTGTTTTATCAAAAATAAAACAAACTAAAGGCATATGCATGAATACCATAATTCCATAGTTTATGAAGAAATGTTTTACTGTGAAAACAACTTTCCCCAGTGGACAATTAATACGTCTGTCTGTCTGATTCGCACGCACCTGGCGGCGCGTGCACACGCAGCGGCTCTATCGGCTTTATTGTTTTTAAAAGAATGTATTTTTTAAGTCGTTTATTTATTATTTTATATGCTGCTTGCACTGTGGGGTGAGAGGAAAGCAATTTCATCTGTGCTGTATGTCTTACGGATGCAGCATATTTGACAATAAAGCTGACTTTGACTTTGACTATTTCTGCTCCGCCAGACGGACACATTGACGAGAATATCAGTTTTGTACATTATTTCGTTCTGTTAACTATATTATTTATGAGGATGAATTGCACAACATGCAAATATTGCAGAACATATTTCACTTTTCTTTTTGCAAATATGTGTTCATTTGAATTTCTGTTGTAATTTTCGTTTGATTTTTTTTTTTTTTTTTTCACTGCTGATCGATCAAACAGGGGTTTGTGTAGGCTGTTAATTGTGAGACTTGCTTTGTGAAGTCTTCATGTTATTTATTAGAGTCAGTATTGTCATTTTCACTTTCACATATTTCTACCATCTGCCGACGGTGTCGCCGTTTCTCATTTCACCCGTTTTTGTGCGTACGCCTGGGTCAGAGCTTGTGTGAAGGACCGCACATTTTCCCGTCAAGTTTGCTTTTTATAAATCTCAACTATTGCGTAGAGAGTGACGTACGCCTTCTTTTGTGCGTACGCAACGTTTATAAATGAGGCCCCTGGTCTTCAGCCTCTTGATAATCAACGCTTTGGTCTCAGGGTGAATCTTAGGCATGTTGTCAGAGGTCAAGTTGCAGTTGATTTGAAGGCCTGGTGTGCTGGGGTTCTTTTTATACACACCCACTAATTGATTGATCAGTAATTGATCACAGGTGAGGCTGTAATCTAGGATGGGGTGCATCATATGACAAGGCGACAAAACTTTTGTCTTGCCTCACAGTGGCACTACTTAATTCACTGATGTTATGCAACATGAGTTCATGTTTCAGTTTGAGTTCATGTTTTACTTTGAAGCCCATCGAGATGACTGTTGTTGTGATTCTGGGCTATACAAATAAAATTGAATTGAACATATTTTTGTTTTTGAAGTAAATTATTTCTTAAATTTTCACATTACTCTCTGTAGGTGACAAAACTTTTGTCTTGCCAAAATGTGACCTATGTTCATTAAATGATCAATCTTTCTTCAGTGAAGCAATTTTATTTTAGTATATTGAACATAATTTGGGAGGGTTTTAGCTTTCATATGACACATTTCTAAAACCAATGGATTCATTAAAAGGGAGGTTATATGCTTTTGTTTCTACAAGATGGATAAGCGACAAGACTTTTGTCAGGGACTGCACAACCATGTTTATATTTGGGAAAAAATAAGCTGCTTTTTGGTTGTTGCAGCTGCTTTTTGGACCATTCTTCTCTGCAAATCTTCTCAAGAGCTGTTATGTTTGGGGGCTGTTGCTGTCATGGTGCCTGTCAGACTCCTCCCCCTCCAGCTCTGCTGCTCATTAATCTCAGCTGTGACTACTCAACTCATCAAGCCACCTGCTACAAAATGAGACCCAGCTTCATCATTCTTCCCCAGTCCGTTAACCCTGATGGTGCCTAGTCTCCTGAAGCTCTACCTCTGGCCCATTTGTCTCTGCACAAAGCTAATCTTGTCTTGTCTTGTCTTCTGCACTCAGGTTACATTCTCACGCCACGAGAGTCACCTGAGTTCATCATCTCGAGCAGCAGCAGCCTCAGCCTACCACCGCTGACATCTTTTGCCATTGTGAGCCACAGTCTCTGTGTTCATCTAGACTCCTGCCTCGCCACGCAAGTTCTGAGCGTCCTCGCTCCTCTAGACCACCAAGCCACGCCTGGGTTCTAGTATCCACTCACGAACTTTGTCTCGCTCCCCGTTCTGGAAGTTCCGGATCCCCTATCAAGAGCCACAGCCTCGACTACCCCCCCCAGCGCCATCAACAACCGCCAGAGACTTTACGAAACAATAAACCTCTTACTTACCTCTTCACTTACTTGCCTCTGCCTCCTGGGTTTTTCAGCATCTGGGTCCTCTCTCCGCGTTCGAGTCATGACAGTTGCTGGACAACCTTAAATTCCCTCCACAGATGCTCTATTGGATTGAGTTCCAGAAACCTCTTAGGCCCCTCCACCTTGAAATGTCTTTCATGTAGGCACCTCTTGTTGCCTGGTTAGTGGGTTCATTGTCATGCTGGACGATCAGCCATCATAATCCTAATACTCTCACTGATGGAAGGACATTTTTGCCCAAAACTGACCAAACATGGCCCTGCTGATCCTTTTCTTTTTACAGAAAAGCACCTCAAATCATGATATTTCCCCCACTGTGTTTTAAAGAGGGTATAGAGTTCTTGGAATGCAACTCAGCAACTCAGCATCCCTCCCCCTCAAATATCTCATTTGACCAAATTAAATGCTCCCAATCCTCCTCTGGATAATCCAGTTGGCAAACTTTAGAAAGACTTGACCATGACCTGGTTTAAAGAGGGCGACCTTCTTCTCACTAATGCGCTTGCTTATTGTGGATTGGCTCATCTTAGTCTTGTTCAGTTGTTTAGTCTTGTCTCTGTCTGTGGACAGCTCTGTGGTCTTGGTCTGGGTGGATAAGTTGCAGTCTGACTATTCAAGGATATATCAAAATCAGCCATTACCTTTGAGTTGTTGATTAACAGAATTATTAAAAAAAAAAAAAAAATGAAATAGGGCTGGACAAAAATGATGGTTCCTCCATAAAAGACTGAGAACTAATTGCCCAGAGGGTCATGATGAACTCAGGTATGTCCTTTAATTGACATCACAGCTGTTTTCAAATCCACATTCAGTCAGTCTGCCTATTTAAGGAGAGACCAATAGTCACGCTGCTGTTTGGTGAAAAGGTGTGTACCACACTGACCATGGACAACAGAAAGCCAAGGAGAGAATTGTCTCAGGACATTAGAAACAAAATGATAGACAAACATTGTAAAGGTAAAGGCTATAAAACCATCTCTAAGCAGCTTGAAGTTCCTGTGACCACAGTGGCACATGTTATTCAGAAGTTTAAGGCCCACGGGACAAAAGCTAACCTCCCTGGACGTGGCCGGAAGAGGAAAATTGATGACAAATAGATGAGACGGATAGTTGGAACTGTATCCAAAGAGCCCAGAACAACCTCCAAAGACATTAAAGGTGAACTCCTAGGTCAAGGCACATCAGTGTCAGATCACACCGTTCGTCGTTGTTTGAGCCAGAGTGGACTTCATGGGAGACGACCAAGGAGGACACCACTGTTGAAAGGAAATCATAAAAATGCAAGACAATTTGCAAAAATGCATGTTGACGAGCCACAAAGCTTCTGGGAAAATGTCCTTTGGACAGATGAGACAAAACTAGTGTTTTTTGGTGAGGCACATCAGCTCTATGTTGGTAGACTCAAACATGAAGCATCAACCTCCATGTGAAACATGGAGGAGGCTCAGTTCTGTTTTGGCTGCATCTCCCACAGGGTGTCTTGAAGTTGTGCAAGGTAAAAGGAAATCTCCAGATTATTAAGGCATTCTGGATAGAAATTTGCTGCCTAGTGACAGAAAGCTTGGTCTCAGTCGCAGGTCATGGGTCTTCCAACAGGACAACCATCCAAACAGCCAAAAGCCCCCAAGAATGGCTCAGAGAAAAGCGTTGGACTATTCTGAAGTGGATTCTATGATTCCAGATCTGAATCCCATTGAACATCTGTGGAAGGAGCTGAAACATGCCATTTGGAGAAGACACCGGCAAACCAGAGACAACTGGAGCAGTTTGCTCATGAGGAAGGGGCCAAAATACCTGTGGACAGGTGCAGAAGGCTCATTGACAAATACAGAAACTGTTTAACTGCAGAGATTGTCTCAAAAGGTTGTGCAACAAAGTATTAAGTTATGGGTACCATCATTTTTGTCCAGCCCTATTTCATGAGTTTGTTTTGTTAAATAATTTTGTTATTCAACAACTCAAAAATAATGGCTGATTTTGATTATTTAATTTTCAATAAGTTTTAATTTATTGTTACTTTTGAACGTTTCAAGTCATTTCAGTGAGCACTGTGGACTTTCTTTCTTTAACTGAGGGGTACCAACAATTTTGTCCATCACTGTAGTACAGGTAGTGAGTGGAGGATAGACAAACGTATTAAAGAAGAGGAAGTAACAGCTTTACAAGAAACAGAATTATTTCTTTTTAAAAAAGCGTTAACACTTATTTACTGCACTACTATAAATTGTATGATTTTAAAATTCTTCAAAAGTCATACATTGTGATTCGCCAGAAGTTATTTTTTTTACATTCTGTCTCTCTTAGTTGAAATGTGATATAAGTATGAAGAACATAATAGACCTATCTCATTTACTTAAGTGGGACAACTTCCAGAATTTGTGACTGCCAAATACTTTCTGTGTGGCCACATTATAAACAGATTTAAACTTCCCACTTTACTCACATTGATCCACGAGTCTGCTGAAAATTATAAAAAACTGTAAAGGAGAAGCTACACAGCTTCAAAGAGAAAACATCTCCTAAAAATAGCTGTGATGTGTTCGAGTGACAAAGGATAATTGTGACATTAATCAGTCAGAAAATGAATGCAACCATTTACTGGAGAAAGTACAGGCAAAAAGAAAATGTTCCTGGTAGCATTCATCAGTTTGCAGCTGCACTGGTGCACGGCAACAACCTTGTCTCATTTAAATGAAACACAAAATGTTTGCACCACTGGATGTGAGCAGAGCGGGGCCTCCAGCAGATGTTCCAGCTGATATGCAGCTTAAATGGTGTGCAGGTCATGCCTGCTCTGCATGCTGCGGAGATGCACCAGCAAAAGGAATGGTGCAAAAAGTCTGGAAAGATGAAGGTAGAAGGTAAAAAGCACAGAAACGAACCTTGACAAAGAGAACTGGCTCGATTTATCATGTTCATATGGCGCAGCAAAAAATAAAGCAAAAACAAAGAAAAAAACATCAATATCAACTAAACTTTTTAAATGAGAAACAATTTCAAGTAAATGACAAAAAAGATGTCATACATCGCCTCTAACAAAATAAAAACATTGTTGCTCCAAAAATATGTACTAGTTCAAACAAAAGCAAAGGACACATGGTCAGGAGAATTGGAGCTAGTGGAGCAATTCTAGGATAAAAATAAAACAGAAAGTTAAAGAGCTGAGCTGAACCGATTCAATGAAATGCAGAAAAGCTGTCAACAATCACAGTTGCAGATGGGATTTATATAAACAGATGCTAAATAACTTTCGCTATAACACAGCAACCTGCCACATGCAGAAGTTCTCTGGACGATACAGCTATTGTGGCCTACATCAACGAGGAAGAGGGGAGGGACTACAGGCGGCTGGTGGCGGACTGTGTGGTCTGGTGTAGGGAGAACCAGCTGCAGCTGAATGTCCAGGAGACCAAGGAGACGGTTCTGGACTTCAGAAGGAGAGCCCGAACACCTCATCCCGTGCACATAGAGGGAAACAGCGTGGAGATGGTACAGACCTAAAAGTACCTGGGGGTTGTGTTGGACCACAACCTGGACTGGACTACCACCACGGACCAGCTTTACAAGAATAGTCAGTCCAGGCTGTACTTTCTCCATAGTTTCCTCATTTGACAACTGCACAAAAGTGCTGCACATGTTTTATCAGTGGCGAGTATGTAATATATATTAATAAAAGAAACATGCAATTTTAGAAATCATAACACAATTACAAAAAAGAAATGCAAATTACTGTAAATGAAACATTTAAGAAAACTACAGTAATTTCCAAAAATGTAAATTAATTGTTAAAAAAGGAAACACGCATATTTTTTACCCCAGTGTTTTAAACTTGGGGATCGGTAGATTTTTTTTTTTTCACCGGTGACAAAATACATTGTCATTTCTAGTGAGAGCAGGGAGCTAATGGAGAAACTTGACTAAAAATGTGGATGAACATCTAAAAAGACTTGCTCTGGAAAGGAGAGGAGGGAAGGTCAGTCGCTGTATGACATACTTTCTGTGTGTAAATTAGAGGAGCTCAAGTGGAACGCTGATGTTACAGGGAATAGAGCTGAAGAAAGTGGATGACTTCAGGGGCTCAGAGTCAACAGTCCAGATAGGAGACCAAAGAGGAGGTTCTTGGATTTTGGGGTGTGAGTGAGAATAGGATGCAAAGGATTAGGTGAAGGTGGGTGATATTTGCAGCCAAAAAGAAAAGAAGACCTACAAAAAAGACAAAAAAATAACCAACAAATAGAAACAAAATTGTTAAAAGTTAGTCATGAGAAATAATAATAAATTCCATTAGATAAAGTTCAAATGAGATTAGAACTTTTCTCATAATCCAAATCATTCTTCATTTCTGTATCTCTAACTGAGTCACTGACCCAGATTAAAAAGGTTATCTTGGTGATGTAATTTAGCCTTTTTTACTCTGCATGTTATAGATCAGTGGTTAATTCTGTTTCGGACTAAATCCTAATTTCTGGTTTGTTTTTCTTGCCTTGCAGCTTTACAATGTTTGTTCTTCAGAATACCAGCGACATAAAATGTCATGCAATGATCCTTGCAGTCTTGTCACAAACACACACCTTCTTTTGCATGGTTTTTAACTGGCACAGCCTGCTCTGCATTTTGCCTTCCTTCACTGCACCCTGGTAGGTATAATTAGTTCAGTGCGATAGCAAAAATCACCAAAAAATTGGAACGAAATGCAGTTTTTATCACGCCGCCATCAAAACTAATGAATTAGAAGGAAACGAAAGTCTTGATTTGCAGAGATAACATATCAGAAAGCAAATTCATTCATGGAATAGCAGTATTTGCAACAGAACTGTGAAAAGACTTTACTGGAATAGTTGTAAGTAGAGAGACAAAGAATAAGGAAATGAAAATTGAGTGAAAACAAGCAAAGAAAAGGCAGAGGGATGATGGATTAAAAACAGGAGAGAGAAAGAGGTGGGCATCCAATTGAATGTTGTTATAGATTTCTCCATGCTGTCATGGATTGCTTGCTTCTAGGGCTAAAATCACATGAGGCCATCATCAGTCATCAGTTGCAGAAATGGTGGTCAATACGGCTTCAGTCTGTGACAAGGACTTTGTTAAAAGTGCTTTAACGTTAGGATGTAATTTTGAATCTAACCTCCATGTCTTCCTCACCATGGATGTTCCTGTATAGTTTTCCAACAATGTGGTTGCATTGCTCCGTTTACAGTATATCATGCTTAAGTAAATGTTACATCCTGTTTCAGCATTTTATACTCTCTTGAGGCATATTTACATAGGCTGTGCATTGGATCCTGTCTAGTGTTGTCGAACATGACCTGAATTACTCATGTATTCAGGACATGCTGCCTTTGTGCCATGATTGGTAAGTCTGCACTGTTTCTCCCAATCTGCCGTTCGTGCCATTCGACACAATGGCTTGTATTTCAGTGATGGCCCTTCCTTTTTCCTTGCTCTCAGGGTTTCTGCAGCCTTAGGCACTCACTTAGCAGTTCACTGTTGGGTGCCATCTTTCTGATGTTCTCCTTGAACCTCAACGTTTTATTCTGAATAATGACCGAATCTCAGAAACGTCTGGCTTTAGTTCCTTTTACTTAGGTTACATGATGCTTGAGCAAAGTTTCATCTATTTAAACCAGTGGTATAATATCACCTGGTGGCCAGGTACACAATTACCAATTCATTGATGAGCAACGTTCTTCTGATGTAATGTTTTTTGTTTGTTTTTCTTTTTCGTTTGGTGCATCTTGCTCACTTTTTAAAAACATGCACTTAATCTTACACACAGTTCCATATCACAAAGTTTGTCATTCATCCACATGTAAATTTGTTTTTAAAATGTGCTTTTTCATTAAGCACATTTTAACTTAAGCACAAACATGTTTGGAAAGGAAGCTTAAAAGGTGTATTATTAAAATTTTTTGGTGGCAGTAACTAAATATTGGTCAAATCAAACTATTTTATGAAAAAGGTTGTTAGGATGGTGCACTTTAGTTTGGTTTTTCAGTTCTTTTCTTGGTTTTTGTCATGTTTTGTGTTCTGATTTTGGCTGTCTTTTTAAAGCTGGCACTTCCGTGTTTTGCAAAGGATGTTACTTTCAAGTTACACCAAGTTTAAGTTGTTAATTATCCACAGCTGTCTTTAGTTAGTTAATTATCCTCGGTTTATATGAATGTCTGCTTTTTCAATTCTTCGTTGTTAGATCATCTGCTTTGTTACTCCTTAGCTTCTAGGTTCATTTGTTAAACCCTTTAAGTGTCTGCCATTGGCCTGGGTTCCTGAATTTTCGACTCCCAAACACCATTCCTGATAAAAGCTTTAAAAGATCCATTTATATCTAGTTCCTGTTGGTTTCTCTTTACCTTTTAGGACTTTGCTGTAACAGTTAAAATGTTTTTCCAATCCCTAATTTCAAAATAAGACAATTTTAGATTTACATTTAAAAGTGGACTTTTACAACTACAGCTCAGGTAATCAGTGGCTTCACTGCAGGGTTCTGAAAGGACACTCTACATCTTGCACTGTTGGCGCTGTGGCTCCTAGGTGTTTGGCTTTCACAAAACACTTATTTTGTACCCCATGTGGCTGGTTGTTGGTGCACCAAGAAAGTTGACCCAAAAGAGAACAGTAAACAGGATAACGAGGTAAACAAAGCTGCAGTGCTAAAGGGAATCTGAACCAGAATATTTTTTAAAACATGTATAGAAAAGTGCAATATAATTGCTGTGCAGAACACTTAACCTTCCAGGCACCTGCTTAAGGTTTGAGTAGTTTTTATGTCATTATGCATTTTATTATGAAACTCTGGTTCAGTGTCAAATTTTGTGCAGGAATTTGGAAAGACATCTCAGATCTGCAACATCTTATTTGCCTTTCATTTTTCACTATTGACACTGTTTTACTCTGTTTTTCTGACTATAATTTAGTCATAAAAATTCCATCAAAAGTAACTACCATGTTATCAGTCTTTTTCATTTAAAAATGGTCTGCCATAGTCTGCTGTTGTGCTAAAATGAGAATTTCCAAAATCCTACCTTGCATCCGCAGATCTGGATCCTCCTGTCAAGGAATTATTTGCTTCCTGTTGGCTGCAAGCAAAGACAAGTGGCTTTGGGGGACATTAGACCAGTGGATGTCAACTCTGCTGCACAGTAAAACACAGCAATCTGACAAAAAACATTATTTTGTATCCATTCTGACAGACAATTTTTGGAGCAGATGTCCATTTAATGCAGCAATGTCTCCTGGATCTTCAGCCACTCATTTTTTATGACAAAACACTCTATGTTGTCTTGGATCACGCCCTGACTGGTTATGTGAGGAGACAAATGATCTACTCTCAATACACATCAAAAATATCTTTGTTTCAGATAAGAAAATATTTCCATGACCTGTACCATTTTTATACGCATAAGTTTGAGTGCCAAAATTATAAATCACACTTGCTCACTCATTAATAGGGATTTTGGCTGTACTTTTGGTTCTATGTAGTTTTTGTTTAGGCTTTAAAACACTATACATGGCTATCTTGTTTTAAAAATGTGTTTTTGTCTAACAAACAATCTTGGAAACCACTGAAGAGTCTTTTTTAACATATTTATCTATTTATCTGGTTTCAATTTCAATACTGTGCAATGACATCTATTATAACAAGTATCACTCTGTTTCATTTGTAAAAGCGATTAGTATATAAATTGTTGATTTCCAATTTAGAAATGACCCCAGGCTTTGTTGTGATTCCAGGAGGGAGATGGAGGACTGTCTGAATTCAGCAAGAAGCAACTGTCTCAGCAAGCTTCTTCAAATGGCTAATTAGAGCAAAAATGATTTTCCACTGAGACATTCATTAGGGTTGGAGCACATCTGGTTCTGATGATGGCTATAATAAACAGTCAATTTGAACTGAAGATGACTGACCAGTGCAAATGTCTCAGCTTCTATCCACTATCAGAACTCTATTACCGGATGCAAAGTTTTAATAGATTGTTAAAAGTTCAGAAGAATTTATGAAATTTTAACCTATATGCACCTGCAGAATAATGATGTTCTGTATGCTGAACCACAGAGATAATGCAGCTAAATGGCAATCTCTGCAATAACTTCAGAAACATTCATGAAAACTTGTGCAACAGGCCTAAAGGACTGTGGTCTGTTTTGTTCTGAGCTTCATGATGTGCCTCATGGTCTGATGTGTAAAGATACAAAAAATTCTCCTGTCATCTGAAAATACATTGATGATCGGTAGTTGCATTACATGCCAGTAGATGCAGAAGCAGCTATTGACTGACAAGTGAAAAAGATGGAGTACGGAATTTCTGACAGTGTCAAAGTGATCATGACATTCTGGATATGAGAAAGAAAAAGAGCAGATGTAGAAACAAGGAGGATGAAAATACCTTTACCTATATCAAATCAAATCAAATTTTATTCATAAAAAAGTGCTTCTCAATACAATAAAAACCCAACCCAACCCACCCTTCACCCTTCCCACTCCCCTCTGTTAAAACATATGACCCACAAACCCACACACAATGAATACTTATAAAAGTAATTAAGAAAAGAAATGTAAGACTTGGCCTTGTTGTGAGGAATGAGTATTTGGGAATCTCTTCATACTGGGAGCCAGCTTGGCCATAGGAACATTGCTACAGTGTCCACCCAGACCAGCAACAAGGTTAGGCTGCAATGTTAAAGTCCAGCTGCCCTAGCAAGGGCGACAACAACCACTGACCAAGCCAGCAAGCCCTGGTAGAGAACCTTCCGGAGGCTTTGCACTGATAATGCTCAAGGAGGGGGGCGGGGAAGATCTTCAATAAATAAAAACTAAAAGGCTAGAAAAACTCAAAACCCTCAAAAGGGGAAACATCAAAACTACACAGAGACAGGGGAAGAACATAATATGAACCAGCACAGGAGAAGGGGAAAGACAGGACTTAAATACATACTGACAAACAAGACGCAGGTGAAAACAATCAGGACAGATTGGGGCCAAAGGCAAATCTTGAAACGACAACAAAACAGGAAACCTTTCAAAATAAAACAGGAAGCTGTACTCAAAACATGACAAAAACACAAGGAACTGCACCAAGGTTCCAAAAAAAAAGTCAACCACGGAAAGAGGGGGTAGGCCGGGCCAGGGGCCTGGCACACCAGCGAGGCAGAAACCAAGAGTCCAGAGGGTGGCCGGGAGGGCGCATACTGACAAGTTGAGCAAAGAGCCCCAGACTTCCTTTGTTTATCCAGCTCCTCTGGGGGGACGTAGCAATGACAGCAACTTCATATTCTTTCCACACATCGTGGTGGTGAATTTTTTAATAGCTTGTGAGATTTGTAGTGTTAAAGCTTGACCTTTATCCCTCTTTGTGACATTTCTGTCAAACAAATTTTGCAAACAGCGAATGGGTCGTTGGTCTCAGACACATTAAAATAAGCCCACATGGGTGAGAGCTGTGCCACGTTGCAGACAGAGCTCTCTAGCGCTGGCGCTGAGAGATGACGTCATTTACATGCTACAGAAGCCTGCAGGATGGGAGGGGTGAGCAGACACCTTACTGGCACAAGTAAATACAGAGTGGTGAGTAAGGAAGCGACAACAGTGTAAGCTTTTAGTTATCGGCCCATTTTATCAGCACATTTTTTTCTTATCGGAATTATCGGCATGACGTCATCCTGTCCATTATTGGACGATAATTATTGGTATCTGATATCATCGTGCAACCCTACTCCTTAGAGATGGAGAACTAAACAACCTGAGAGAACATTATTCCACAGCAGGTTCAATATTAAAATAAAACATATATCAAGAGGAATATATCTTTTTCTTCTGCAACAATGGCCATTGTCCAAAATAGCCCTTCTTGCATAAACTTCATGTTTGTACTGCAGGATTCTATGGTGAGAATTTGTTAGAATGCTAAATTAGGAGCATATAGTGTTTTTGCAAGTTTTGCTATTGCCTCTAAGTGAGACGACAGCACTAAATACATTGCCTAGTACCTAAATGCACATTATGTTGTGACTGTATGCATTGTAACCTAACCTGTTCCTGTATAAAACATGACTTGTTCACAGAAGAGAATTCCATTTTTAAAAAGTTAATAAAAAAGAGAGCCTGGCAAAGTGATGCTGAAAAAACAAGGAGATCTTTGCAACAGTTACTGGCAACAATGCCATCGGCAAATGAAGCAACATTTAATATTTACCTGGAAAATTCTAAAATGTTTTTCACTTTCCAACATGTTCTGAGCCCTAGATATTCAACACAAAATAAATTAATTGACACAAATATTTCTTACACCAAACAATTAAAATAGACATGAAACTCCCTAAAGAGCACATCATCTTAACACCAGTAAAGCCCAATGGTTACTTTTTTTCAAGTAGTGTTATACAAGTCATATGTGAGCAGGCTGGTATGTGTTGCTATGATACAAACAGAAGATGCTAAAAAAAAAAAAAAAAAACAGAAACAAAGCATTTATCTTTAAAGTTTTGCTTTGTGTTTTATACATTTTTTTTATTTAGTCTTGGAAAAAATAACAGTTAATAGACAAGTCATCTGAGTTCAAGAACCTTTCACATCTCATTGGAGCTTCTGTGCAAAAGAGCATTTTTGTCATTAGGAAAGTGGGGAAGCGCCAGGAGCATCCAATTAATCACTGCAAGGACAGCTAATGCAAGGATGATGTATTACTGTGTGTTTCAGACCGAAGGCTTCCAAGATAACACTGAAGTGTTAGTACAGATGTGGACAGTAATTATAGTCATTATAACTGTTGAAGTCATACTCTTTTAATTGTTTTGTAATTCAGATCTAGAGACCTAAAAAAAAGATAACTTTTTTTTCCTGAGTTCTTAATAAAATCCACTTCTTTAAATAAAAAGAATACATTCTTTAAAAAAATATTAATCTCCAGTGTGAGGCTGAACAGTCATTCTTAATCAATATTGCAAACGTCCTTAGAAGAAAAATTATTTGCGGTGGACTGAAAACATGCTCCAGATCTGCTGCGCCTTTTCCAAAACGTATCGCCGACATTTGTAATTCATGTACCTTGCTGCAGTTTCCCTGCGGACATCTCTCTTGCTTTTATTGATATTTATTGTATGATGCTGTCCTGCTGGGAGGACGGTGACTGCTCACTCTTTAAAGCAGCACTTGGATTGTTTGCTGCTGCGCCCAAAGCAATAATGTATTTGTCACCCACTGCCAAATGCCATACACCCCACCGTTCATCTTTTTGTGTTCTGTTCTCTGTACGCCAAAGAGAAAATATGTCGTACTTTCCCATGGCAGTTAAGGGGAAATATGGGGATCAGAAATATTTGGTGAAGGCATAAGCCTTTATTAGGAAATGAATTATTACCGTTAAAGTTGTGCTCTAAAGTATATTGAATGAAAGTTTAAAATTAGATCCAGTGAAATGTTGGTTCATCTTTGAAAACAACAACAACAAATAATTCAGTTTGTTAAACAATCTTTATTGTTTTTTTTCTTTGATTGTGCAATAAATGTGTGTCGCTTAGACCACCTGGCATGACTCAAGCTCAGGAGTCTAAGATTAAAAGTTTTAATTAAAAGCTAGAAGATGCTGAACGGAGAAACACAACAGCAGCCAATGGTATGGAGGCATGGACAAGTTTCCTGTGTCTGGGGATTTAGGAGACAAGGTCATTCTTTCTGGTGAGTGCAGGAGGGATAAACTGCCGACGTTTTAGTCTTATTTGACTCTTGGTTCACACAATTGCGACGTACGACTGCTGGCAAGTGACACTTGAAGGTAACCGGAAGGTTAATTCAATTAAATTCAATTCAATTTTATTTGTATAGCCCAAATTCACAACAACAGTCGTCTCAATGGGCTTCGTACCGGTAATTGTAAGGTAAACATGAAATCAAAAAGGATCATAAATGCATAGAATTCAATAGGAGAATACTAAACTTTAACTAAACAGACTAAACTAAACTGAGCATCCCTGGCCTTAGACCCTACTTCACGGTAAGGAAAAACTCCTAAAAAAACAAATTCCGGAAAAAACAAAGAAACCTCAGGGGTGCCCACATGAAGGAAGGATCTTCCCCCTGGACAGACAGGCGATTTACCAGAACTCAGAGAAGAATTAACTTATCTAACTCTACAACTACATATTTAAAGTCCAGCAAAAAGTCCAGATAAAGTTGGGGGACGGCTGGGGGCGCGAGACAAGCCGGAGACAGGATCCACAGCGTAGTGTAGGAGCAGTAGTAGACGAGGTAGCCAGAGACGAGGTACGCGGTCAGGTACAGGAGCACGGATGAGTCAACTGGAATCTGGAAGCAGGAGGGGAGTTGGAAATAGGGACAGTACAGGAATTGCAGAGGTATGGAGAGCTAAAAGATAAATGAATAATCAAGAATAGAGGAGAGAAGGAGAGTAGAAGTAGGGGAGAAAAGAGGACAGAACCCCAGTGCCCCATAGTTTCCCCAGCTTCAAACTTCTAGCAGCCTACTAACAACTTTATTGTTATTGTTAAGTTTAATTTAAAAAAACTAACAATAAGGTAAATATTCTCTGAATACTAGCTAGTCTGTCAGTAAGCCTGGCCAAAGAGGAATGTTTTAAGTCTGACTTTGAATGTAGAAACGGTGTCGGCCTCTCTTACATTAGCTGGGAGTTTATTCCATAACACAGGGGCTTGGTGGCTAAACACTACCTTCAACTGTACTTTTATAAATTCTGGGAACCACAAGCAGTCCTGCATTTTGCAAACGAAGAAAGAGAAAGTTTCTGGCAACACTGCTGCTAGCTTCTCTTGTAGCAATAACATGCTCCCTCCACAGCTCACTGTGACGTTACTTTCTGTTAGGTAGTTAGCTGCTCAGCCCAGTAGAAATTTCAGAATAAAAGCACTTCCATTGCTGATTTACTTACGTTGTGAGTTAAAGTGTTGTGAGGTAAGTTAATGTGTTGTGTTGGGACCCTTCTGGGCCATGAGTTAATGTGTTGTGTTGTAAGTTAATGTGTTGTGTTGTAAGTTAATGTGTTGTGTTGTGAGTTAATGTGTTGTGTGTAAAGTTAATGTGTTGTGTGTAAAGTTAATGTGTTGTGTGTAAAGTTAATGTGTTGTGAGTTAATGTGTTGTGTTGTGAGTTAATGTGTTGTGTGTAAAGTTAATGTGTTGTGTGTAAAGTTAACGTGTTGTGTTGTGACCCTTCTGGGCCACCGTACTATACTACCCCATCCAGGGAGACTATCTGAGCAAACAGAGAATCTCTAAATTTTTTAGGACCAAGTAAAATGACCTTTAATGCTTTGTCAGAGTAGACCAAAACTGCACAACGATGATGTCTCTTACACCCTTTGATTCCAGGTGGTGGGAAAGGAAGAGTGAAGGAAAAGTTCCAAAGTAGCTAGGAATCTTTTTGAAAATTAAAATAATTTTTTCACCAGCAGTGATTTGCACAGGAAGAAGAAAAGAAAAAAAGGGGGATCTGCTGACTGACAATACAAAAGAAGTTCAACAAAATGATCCTTCAGGAGTCCAGGCCTGGTACATTTAATGAACACACATAGGCCCAGAGGCAGAGGTGTGACCGGGGATAGAATATGAAGTTGAAACAACAGGGACTTAAAAGCTTGACTTTAATAAAAACCATTGAAACGTGCAAACAAATTACCACAAACTGGAAACCGGATAGATTGACGGAACAAATGGTCCACCAGGCAGACCAAAGATGGTGATACTGAAATAAGAGAGAAGTCCAGTATAAGGCTGAACAGAACCCAGTAGCATGTACAGACCCCAACTCTCCCGGTCCAGGATGTTTTGTAGACCCCATTACTGGCAGATAAGTAATGATCCAGGTGGGTGGAAAGGGTCCAGAGTAGGGGTGTTGGAAAAGATCGTTTCGGCTATATATCGCGGTAGTTCATTTGGCGATACTTGTATCATTTCAAAAATGCTGTCAGGACAATATTTATTTAATTATTTATGATTGTCCTTCAGCGACTGAGTCTTGTTTTCCACTTCAACCTCCGACCGCTAGTTGGTAGCACCCCCCACTGAGCCTCCTTGAACAGCTCTGCACTGCACAAAATAACTAGAACATCTCAGTGAAGCAGCTTTTTTCGTTGTTATGGGACATGTACTACATATTTTTTTATTTAGAATGGGTACCAAACCGAAACTCTGTGCCATGTTGCTGCCAGTATCATAAGAATTTGGATTGTGGTATTTTGTAGCAGCTCAGATGAGAACGAGTAAAACACCGCAGCTGCGCAGCAGCTAATGCACGTAACAACATGTACAGCAGGGGTCGGGAACCTTTTTGGCCGAGAGAGCCATAAACGCCACATATTTTTAAATGTAATTTCGAAAGAGCCATACAATAATGTAGTGTCCCTTTCTCACACTGAGACTTAACTTCTTTTAAGGTTCTTTATTCTGGTTACTGTAGACCGTAACCAATGCTGTACAACTAATTCAGTAACTCCTCAAACTCGCTGAGAGCGCTTCTCCCAACTTCTTATTCTCTCACTGCCGCACCAGTCCTCCCATTTCCCTTATTCGGCCCATAGCTGAACCTCATTGGTCCAAACTACCTAACAACAGGCTGAGCGACACAACTGAGAGCCAATCAGATCTCTGCTTGATGCGTTCAATGAACTCCAGAATTTAGAACGCGACCCAACAACCACCCAGTCCAACTCAGTCCACAACAATATGTTTACAACTAAAAATACAAGTGAATGTAAGTATTTTATGTAATTTCAACACTTTTAAAGTACAATACATATGTGGATTCTTTTTAATAACATTATTATGCTGTTGCTATTAAATTATGAGTATTTCTTACCATTATTACGACTTCTGGTGCTGCATGGTTTTGCTGATGGTCTAGTCTGGTTGATACGTGGTGAGTTTCTGCGTCATGCAGGCGTTGAGACTTTAATCGTGATCGTATGTCCGAATGTTCTTTAGATGTGAGAAAGGCTGCTCACATGCAGACGTGGAGCCAAACACACACAAACTCACACTGCAGTATGTGACGGACAGCGTGTTTTAAGTTTTGACAATCCCTGCGCGATTCACCTTGCTGTCTGTGTTCCCCCGCTTTCTTCTTCACACATCCCGTCCCTGCAACTGCGCACTCTTTCTCAGAAACGGGAACGCGCAGCGGCAGTTCACAGGTTTCAGGCCGTTACAAACTCTGTGATATAATAGATAATAGTAAATTGATAGTGGTGCAGATTTTATTTTCTCCAAGCACCGCTACTACTGCGTGCCCCCCCCCCGGCATCCCATCGCACCCGAGAAGAATTGGACTAATGAAAAAAAATTGTATAATTAAAGATTTGTCTGCGAGCCACATGTGACCATCAAAAGAGCTATATATGGCTCGCGAGCCATAGGTTCCCCGACCCCTGGTACAGACCAAAAGTTTGGACACACCTTGAAATGAACGGGAAGGTGTGTCCAAACTTGTGGTCTGTACTGTAAATGCTATCGGCAAAGCGGGCCAAAGTTCTGCAGAACCTTGCAGGAATAGACTCTAGTTTAGCGACCTGATGGATCAGAGTGATGAAAAAAAGGCCAATGTCGAAAGTAATCCTCGTTTACTTCAACGTGTGAGAAAGCGTGGCTGCAACTCTGCACTGCAGACTGTCATGTTTATAAATTATCGTAGCCACATTCAAGCAACTTTCCTTCACCTTGTCATGCTGCTGCCTCATCATCACACTTTTTTGTTCCTGGAAAGAATTTGTGTTTTGTTTTTTGTCCTTCATTTTTGAAGCACCGTTAAGCCTACTGAACCGTTTAAACGTTCTGGAGAAGCTACATTAAGCGATATTTGAAATAAACAGCACTTTATTCCCTAGGTTATACTTTTAGAACCTTATTGGTTAAGGTTGTGGAAATCAGACAATGTTGACTGTTCCATTTATAGCGACTCGTCGCATTTCGGGCGACACTCTGCAGAAGTACAGGTTACTCCCCTAGGGCGGGTCAGTCAATTAACTCACCTGCTTAGCGTCCTATTTAAGTCAGGTGTACAATTGTTCATTCTCTCTTACCTTCAGCGCTAATTCTTTGCGTGTCCTCTGATGCTGGCGGCTCTCGTCCTGGTGTGTTTTGGCGTTGTGATGTCTGTCCCGCCTTTCTGTTCGGATAGTGAAGATCCTCCGTTCTCCGATGGGGAAATTTCCGTTGTTCCTGCGACTGCTCCCCTGGTTTCCATCTCCCCCGGCGTTTCCGCTGGTGCCTCGCGTCCTCGGCGCCGCAGGATTGGCCCGTCCACCGTCTTTTGGAGGCTTTGTACGACAAGGGCATTCCGGTGCCCGTGGGTCTGTCTCGCGGTGACTTGTTTAGCTATTTTTTGGCTCAGGCCGAGGTTTCCAGCGATCGTGATGCCAGTGCCGCCCCCCGAAAGGGAAAGGAAAAGCTCCCTCCCGGAAGCGTGCTGCCCCGGCTGCGGCTCCTGATGCCGCCGTCCTTCCCGGATCCTCCCGTGACTGTGTTTCAACTCCCTCTGCTGAGGCTGTCATCGTGTCCTCTCTCGCGGACATCAAACGTTCTCTGGAGGCGATGAATTCCCGAATCTCTCTGGTGCAGCGTGCCGTGCTGCCTTCTTCGTCGGATTTTGCTGTGCCGGCCTCCTCCTTGCTCATGCCTCCGGCTTTTCCCGGTCACGCGTTGCTCGACCCCGCTGGTGTTGGTGCCGCGCCTCGGCGAACTTTGGACACCGCTGTTCCCGCTCCGTCGCTGGGTTCCAGGTTTATTCCTCCGGCTGCTGCTATCCCAGACAATCTGAGAGCGAACATTCTTAAAGTACCATGTTCGGAGCATCAAATCCTGCCTGGCCACCATCCAGTTCCACACGAGATGTTGTTCCTCTTCGGCGACGAATCTTCTCAGGCACCCTACCCTACATCTTCTCCTCGACGGCCTTGAAGGTTCGCCCTTCCGGAAATGAAAAAGGTTATCATTTCCTTTACCTATGGTTCGTGAGCTTGTGTTAAGATTACGTGCTGGATTAATTTCTCTCTATGTAGACTATTTATTGGAAGCTGTTATTATGTTGGCGTTCTATGGTTCTTAAGATGTGGTGACTACACTACTAGAACTTGTCTTTCGACCCACAGATGGATCTCACTTTTTCTGATTTGGCATTCACTGAGCACTTTATTCCATCAATCTTAAACATTCTAGGACTGAAAATTTGTAAAGGTGTTCAAATAGTCATGGACCACAACAACTAATGCTGCTTTCTGTCCTTTCTCTTCAATGCAACGCTTCCTGAGTCTCCGACCTAGTACTCCCCGGTCGGCACCTCTTTTCCTCGTGGATGGCGTAAACCCTTGGTTGGAAGTTGGATGGCTTCCAAGTTTCATGGTCTCTGCTCCTCCTGCGGTCTTCCGTCAGACATTTACGTCTTGCACTCCCTGGGAATTGGCGTCGCAACGACTGCTGCTTTCACGTGCCATCATCTACGCTAAAAGCTGTGTCTGGTTTGAATTAAGTATATGTTAAGTCAGGTGGAAGTCGCGAATGATGTGTATGACTGCTTTGGGGTTTAAATTGAAGTCACTCGGCTAGAGGCATCTCCTTTAGAGGCTTGTTATTCTCCGCCTCTAAATGCTAAGGTTCAGTCTAGCTAAAATACTTAAACCTACGATCCCTCGTGGATCTGAAATTCTTCTTTTGCAGTATCCAGGCGCCCTTGGCTAATTAAAACTTCAATAGTCTGTGTTTTGTTGTCCACCTATTTGAGGACCACTGATATCATAACCGGCCGAGCTGCGATCCATTGCTACGTGGGATGTTGACCTGCCTCATCTACAAATATTCTTGGTCTTTGGTTACCCTTCCATCGCCTGCTCCTCGATGAACTTCTGAAGGTGCGTCCCTCTGGAATTGTCAAATGTTACTTTTCTTACATTGGTGTACATAAAATTGATGTTAAGATTTCTTGCAGGTTCTATATTTCTCTATCAATTCTTTGCTGGAAATTGTGATTCTGGCAGTTTTATGGTGCGTCGAATCCATAAAGGGATTTTACCTAATTACCTACTAAATTTCACTTCTCAGAATTGTTCTTTAAAAGCACTGTTATTCCATTTATATCAAGAACTTAAAACTGAGCGGTTTCTGGGTTATTTCTATATTCTTTGCCGAGACTAATTATGCTTTTTTTATCTATGCATTGCATCCTGAGCCGGCGAACCCCTACTTCCCTGTCTGCTCTCCGTTTCCGGCGAATGATGTCTTCCCTGCATTCCTTGATCTGGTGCTGCAAAGACGTCTACTAGTCCTGCGGTCTTCCGTCAGACCTCTACCCCTGCACTCCCTGAGAATAGGCGCTGCTACGACTGCTGCTCTTCATGTGCCATCATCTCCGCTAAAAGCAATGGGAAGGTGGTCCTCCTCCGCTTTTCATAGATATGTTAGATTAAATTCTGATAAAATATTAGCAGCTCAAAGAAAAAATAAGTCTGGTTTAAATGATGAATATGTTAAGCCAGGTGGAAGCCGCGAATGATGAGTATTGTCTGCATTGGTGTTAAAATTGAATCAGGTTGTGTAATCTGTTGGCTCCCCTTCATTCTTCCCTCTCTCTTCAGATAGTATGCTCCCCTGGTGAACAGGAGCGGCCCAACGGTCAATGGTACCGGGTAAACACATAGCAGATACACAAGATAGTATGTTCCCTTCGTAGAGTGGTTCTCGAAGGGAGCGGCCCAACGGTCAATGTACCGGGTAAACACATAGCAGATACACTAGATAGTATGTTCCCTTCGTAGAGTGGTTCTTGAAGGGAGCGGCCAAACGATCAATGGTGCCGGGTAAACACATAGCAGATACACTAGATAGTATGTTCCCTTCGTAGAGTGGTTCTCGAAGGGAGCGGCCAAACGGTCAATGGTGCCAGGTAAACACATAGCAGATACACTAGATAGTATGTTACCTTCGTAGAGTGGTTCTTGAAGGGAGCGGCCCAACGGTCAATGGTACCGGGTAAACACATAGCAGTCATACTGGAAAATGAAATGAAGTGAAAATGGAATGCCGCCGAAAACACACCTCATCTTATTTACACACTGATTATACATTCACATTTTCTTCTTCTGGATGATCTTGGTGTTGGGGGTTTTGTTACCCAAAAGTGTATGGAAAAAATAATTGTCTCAAGGAATTGAACGAAGCCTTATGCCAAAACGAAGTTGTGAATCAAATTGTGATTACCAACCTAAAGATGTTGTGAAAACCTAAAGATGTTGTGAAATAAATATTCTTCTGCAAGAGTTGTCTGACTGAAATAGCGACTCGTCGCATTTCGGGCGGCACTCTGCAGAAGTACAGGTTACTCCCCTAGGGCGGGTCAGTCAATTAACTCACCTGCTTAGCGTCCTATTTAAGTCAGGTGTACAATTGTTTATTCTCTCTTACCTTCAGCGCTAATTCTTTGCCCCTCCCTCCTCCCCGGCTTCCACCTGTGGGCTCCGTTACGGGGGGTTTTGTTACCCAAAAGTGTATGGAAAAAATAATTGTCTCAAGGAATTGAACGGAGCCTTATGCCAAAACGAAGTTGTGAATCAAATTGTGATTGCCAACCTAAAGATGTTGTGAAAACCTAAAGATGTTGTGAAATAAATATTCTTCTGCAAGAGTTGTCTGACTGAAATATATTTTAAGGCATCAAAATAAAAGAACTATGAATTTTCTTGGGTAAAAGCAACTCATGTATGAGATACAGTTGCAGTACTTAACATTGTGATCATTAAATAAACAGAATTTTACAATTTTATTACAATGAAAGTTACATTGAAATTCAGGTAGAGCTTTCTTCTAAGTCAGTGTTTTTCAACCACTGTGCCGCGGCACACTAGTGTGCCGTGGGAGATGGTCAAGTGTGCCGTGGGAAATTGCCCTCATTAACTGATCTAACAACATTTCCCATCTCCAGGAAATCAGCTCTTTGTTCATCCAAACAAACCCTGATAAAACACTGAGTAGTTAGGAATATAAAAGATCATAAAATTATTTTTTCTTTGTGTTTATTTGATTCTATTAAATACATTTTGATAAGAATGAAGATACAGCGATTTAGCTGCAGCTATTCCTGTTAGCTATACCAGTGCCGCCCCTTTAACTGTCTCCACCAATCATTCTTGAAGGCTGAATCACATGTCATCAGTCTGACCAATCAGAAGTGGTTAAAGTCTTAACTTCCTTGTTTAGATTTAACTCATAAAGTCTCTCAGTTCTAACAAAAATACCAGCTAAAGCTCGTCTTTAGCGGTGTAGCTTTCCACAGAATCCGGTGTCAGACCGTGGAACAAGAGAACAAAACCATGAAGCTCAGAGAAGCTGGTCTTTCTGCGGTCGGCGTATTTACGGCACTACATCTCCCATGATGCATTGGGTTAGAACGACTGTCTTAGCGCACAATGAGCCTCTCCTCTTAACGTCTTTAAACAAGGAACACACATCAAACAGTTTTTGAATCTTTTAACTTAACTTTTAATTCAACTTTTAGAAAAAACAGCTACAACTTCCAGCTTTTTCTGCCACAATTATCATGAAAATGCCCGTGAGATTCCGGGGGCGGGGGGGGGGGGGGGGGGGGGGGCTGTCGATCAATACAGACTGAGTTTTTTTTTTTTCTTTTCTTTTTTGGATGCTGGTGTGCCGCGGGATTTTTGTCAAGGCTAAAGTGTGCCGTGGCTCAAAAAAGGTTGAAAAACACTGTTCTAAGTCATACTTTAAAAAAAAAGAAAATGTGTTCCAGTACAACCAAGTTCTGAGTCCTAAATGACAACCTGAATGATTTGTCAGTCCATTACAGGACCTCACAGAGACATGCAACCACACGCATAATAACTCACAAAGACAATTTATAGTCACTGATTGATCTACAGTGCATGTCTTAGAACTGTGGGGGGAAGTTGAAATATCTGAAAAAAAACCCACACTTGCACAGGAAAACATGCATACTCCACACAGAAAGAACCCAACTGAAACTTGAACCAGGGCATTTTTAATGTGAGGCAAGAGTGCTAATCACTACATGACTGTGCAGCCCTGCAATCAAATCTGTTATAAAATAATATCTCAATGACTTTGAGTTTATCAAAGGGCTTGTTTGTTCTTAGTATTTCTGTGGTATTAATCAACAACAAAACAATATTTTTACTATTTTTTTTAAACCTAAAATGCATGTAATGCATCTACTTCAGTTCAAACTTGTTTGCAGCTAATTTGTGAGAACAGGACGGATGGGATTTCCTCTGCTGGCTTCACAAACAGCTTTAACAAAGATAATACAACACCCATAATCCAGTAACTTGGATAGATCATGAGGTTCAGCCTTGTTAGCATGCTTCTTCCATCAAAATGAGGTCAATCAAATATCCTCCCATCCATTTCCATCTCTTTAGGGTGCAGATATAATTACAGAAGGCATTAAATATGATTGGCTGAATTTGGTTTGGATGCATCTAACCTGTCATTCCTGACGAGACCAATTTAATTAGATGGATGAAAGTTAGCGTACCGCCAGCATCCTAATTGTTAACACTATTATGTTGATTTGTCACCCACTGGCAGCAAAAAAGCATCACATGTTGGATGCGCCTGAGGTTGTTGTGCAACAATAATTGCCAACGTTTCACTGAAGGCAGTGAGTGAGTAAGCCTAATTGGAGAGAGTGAGAGTTTAAGCATGTGGAACTGTGGCTGTCCATTCTTATCCGCTTCCAAACTGAAACACATTATCCAGCCTTTAGAGGAAGGAAAAGGCATATTTATATGAATACACACACAACACAAGCATGTTTGTATGTATAGTTTAATACTTTTTGTTTTTCTATTTTGTTTGTTTATTTACTTCCTGCTCCTGCTTTGTTTTTCAAAAGTCTCTCAAGGAACTGCTGTTGGACTTTCTTTTTTATTTTTGGTTCATAACTGAGATAAAAGAGAATATGTTGTGCAAGTATTTGATTTAAAAACTTCTTTTTAAAAGGACTTGATGAGAACCAAAATGATTCTTGGCAAATGTATGTTGTAGCTTAAAAACTAGTTGTTAGATTTTTACAAAAAATCCTTGAGGGATAAAAAAAAATGTTAAAACATTTCCATTTAGAAAAGACTCCTTTGTAAGAGCAAAAAAAAAAGCTTTCCATTTATTTCTTCTCCAGTCTGCTTTAACTACTGACAGTTTATCTGGAGTTGGGTTGAAAGATGACAAGGCTCTATAAGCTTCTTGGGTTCTGCTTTGAAGAACTTACAAAAACACCCTTTCTTTTCTTGTCTACAAAGGTAAATTAAAATGATTGGTGATCAAAGACTAATGTGAAATGCTTTATGGAAATGGAAAATGCATATTTTATAAATGGACTATGTAAAAATCCATTTAGAAAAAAACCCTGAGACGTGCCACTCTTTAAGGTTTTTTTTGCCATGTAAATCATGATTTAAGAGCTTACATTTGTTTCTAAAAATTCTATATTATAATGCTTTGCAAAGAGCAAAAATCTGACCAAGAAGAAATGATTAAGGAAGGACAAAAGGCAAAGGAATAAAAATAAATAAAAATAAATATGTGACTTATGATGCCATAAGACGTTTCGCCATCATCCTGCATGCCTCCTGTTGTCTGGCTTAAACACACCTGCCTTCAATGAGCATTCAAATGAGACCTCGGCTGTGTCCAAAGTTGGTCACTGCTTACTACATGGTGCACTATATAGTACGTTCACCATTTTTTAGAGCTCTCCAAATCTACAATTCCAAAATCGTAGATTTTTTCAGAAGACTCTGTGAAAAACAAGTTCTCCAGTGCTCAACCCCATTGAAAATCTTTTCCGAGGGAGTTGGACGTTTGTGTTGCCCTGCAACACCCCCAAAACATCACTGCTCTAGAGGACATCTGGATGGTGGAATGGACCAAAATACAGCAACAGGTTGTGTTGGTATTTTTTCGATTGCCGTCATCGCCAACAAAGGGTGTAACAAAGTATTAAGTTGAACTTTTGTTATTGACAAAATACTTATTTTCCACCATAATTTACAAAGAAATTATTTAGAAATCAGACAATCTGATTTTCTATATTTTTTTTTCTCATTTTATCTCTCATTGTTGAGGTATACCTATAAAGAAAATTACATGCTCCTCTCATCTTTTTAAGTGGGAGAAATTGCACAATTGGTGGCTGACTAAATGGTTTTTTGCACCACTGTGGGCCTCCACAGAGCTCAATGATGATCACCTTCAGGTGTGTTGCTGAAAGGTAAAACAACAGAAATTACTCAAGGTTGAGAATAGAAGTTTAGAAACTGTTATAAAAGACTCAAATCTTCTAAATTCTTGAAATGCTCCAAATCCTGTAGATGATGGCAAAGAATTGTCATTTCATAGTGCAATAAAATAAAGCTGACAGTTTAAATATCTCACTATAAAACACATGTATTAAAAATATTGCATACTACTGCTGTGAATATAATTTGTAAAGATTTAAGATTACATTTATTTTACATTTTCTATCAGTTTATTACAGTTTCAGGAACCAAGCTGACTAATGAGCTCTGTGCGTGAAACAGCTTCTCATTTGTCTCCTGGCACCTGTCGGCCCCGAACGGCTGACCCCAGTTTGATGCTTGGGGAGTTAAGTGTCTCTTAATCTCTACAGCATTCACCTTGCCAACCTAATGCAGGCCGGTCTTAGTCTCCTCAGGGTGACACTCAGCCTTCAGCTAACTGAAATGCCTTATTAACAGAAACCATTGTTCTCTACCATTAAAATCACTGTTGTCCTCCTTGGCAGCAGATATCAGGCATTCACATAAAAAACAGGCTGTTTCCATTTCTCTCTTATCAAACTCTTTCCACAGTTTTTCCGTTGCAGGCTGGCTTTCAGGCTTTACACTTTGTAATTATTGCCGAGACCTAAATATAATGGTGCTTCTGCTCTGCCAAGGAAGGAAAAAAAGGGCTATTTTACAGTTATTGACTTTATTTGTTTTTTTGCAACTGGAGGCTGTACAATGTGACTGAGAAAGCTTAGGTATAATCTACATATATATCTAGATATTTAATAGCATTTTAATGATGGCTTAAAAAAGTCCTGAAATGTTCCGTAACTCTTAGGATTGTATGCATGCAAGAAATTGCATGCAAGAAGGAAATGGCTGTTATTGACACCAAGTGCCATCGCTGTCATCTGGGTGCCATTATACCTTTATACCTTTATACCCCTTCAAGCTCTGACCCAGGCGTACGCACAAAAACGGGTGAAATGAGAAACGGTGACACCGTCGGCAGATGGAAGAAACACGTGAAAGTGAAAGTGAAAATGACAATACTGCCTCTCATAAATAACATGAAGACTTCACAAAGCAAGTCTTACAATTAACAGCTACACGAACACCTGTTTGATCGATCAGCAGTGAAACAAACAAAAAAATCAAACGAAAATTACAACAGAAATTCAAATGAACACATATTTGCAAAAAGAAAAGTGAAATATGTTCTGCAATATTGGCATGTTGTGTAATTCATCCTCATAAATAATATAGTTAACAGAACGAAATAAAGTACATAACTGATATTCTCATCAATGTGTCTGTCTGGCGGACTAGATATAGTCAAAGTCAAAGTCAGCTTTATTGTCAAATATGCTGCATCCGTAAGACATACAGCACAGATGAAATTGCTTTCCTCTCACCCCACAGTGCAAGCAGCCTATAAAATAATAAATAAACGACTTAAAAAATACATTCTTTTAAAAACAGTAAATCCTTGAAACCCAAAAAGATAAAGCCAAAAGAAAAGCCAAAAAACACTGAAGGTAGGGGAGAGAGGAGCCGCTACGTGTGCACGCGCCGTCAGATGCGTGCAAATCAGACAGACAGACAGACAGACAGACGTATTAATTGTCCACTGAGGAAAGTTGTTTTCATAGTAAAACATTTCTTCATAAGCTATGGAATTATGGTATTCATGCATTTGCCTTTAGTTTGTTTTATTTTTGATAAAACAATGTATGGCATATGTCTCAACCATTCAGAAAGCAACAAGAAATGACATTTGCGCTGAACAATTTCCCATTTCCACGTGGATTATTACCGACATCTGTAGCTTGTCAGATGCAATTAAATGGATGGAAATAAAATGCCCCATCACAATGCGTAATGACGCACAATGGCTGATCTTGCGCTCTTAGAAGATGTGGCAAATGGAAGAATGCAGGCTTTTGGGGGTGTGTCACCCGGTGCATCTGGTGCATCGGTGCCCCCCTCCACCTCAGTCACCACTCCACTTAAAAGGGATTCCCTAACACGGCGTCTGCCACCGTTTGCCACTAACGTGCCTTTTTGGCATTAGTAATGCCCACACTGTGCCCTCCAAACAACATTTTTCTCCTCTTTTCCACCTCGCCAACGATAACTTCTACTTCACATTGAGTAAAGTTACATTTTTTTGATTTTCTCTCTGTGTTTGCCATGGTTTCGCAGTCAATAAATAGTCATTTGTGGGCGTTTCACGGACTATTTATGGGCAACTATGGGCGTGTCATGAAGCCGCAAAAGCTGCGCAACATTTAGAATTTATTGTGATTTATTAAGGGAAAGATGCGTAGGATGTGCGTGCGCACGGTTTTATAAATCCGAATATTTCTGTGCGTACGCACGTCTTCATCCGTACGCCACTTCTGACGCAAATCCTACGCAAAGTTTTATAAATGAGGCCCCAAATGACACCAAAAGCTGTAAAACAAATACAGTTAAAAATTAGAAAAGTGATCACTAGAAGCTAATTTAACTGTGAATATAGGAGGTCCTTAGAATCTCAAGAAAGAAAGAAATAAAAAGATTCAGAAATCTACGACACAGCACTTTGTGCCTACTGTTTGAGTAGAATGCACCTGAACACCAGTTTTAACCCTAAAACAACAAGCGTGTCATGGCCTGGCAGCTACTCCCTCCTCCCCCCCTCCTTCCTGTGTTGGACGCGACCAGCTGCAACCACTTACCTCGTCAACTCTGTCTTCTGAAGCTCCTCCTGGATCATCAGCCGGTGCCAGTTCGTTGTTCCTCTTGTGGTGCATAGTCTGGTCAGCTCATGTTTTTGACTCCTGTCTCGTTACTCTTTGCTCATTGTACCTCTCGCTCTGCTTCAGGAAAGAAACCTGTTGGATACTCACCTGGTCGCAGTCCACAGACGCCGCAATCCTCCTTCTGGAAAATCCGCCTAAAGATCCCTCCAGCCAGCCGCCGCTCCTCGCCTAGGAAGAAGCCCGTCAGCCTCTGTTCTCGATTAAATCTCTTAAACTTACTGTTGAGTCCTAGCCTCTTTCCGGGTTCCAGCGTTTGGGTCATCCGGAACTCTCGCTCTTATCATGACAAAGCGGGTTCAATCATTTTCTTATTTATACAATTTATTTTTCTTTGACAAATTTTTTAGGCTGTGTTCAAGTTGTTTTTCTTTAAATCTGCTATTTTTTCTTTTTACTGGTTAGTCAAATATATTGCAATGTTTCTTGTTATTATTGTCATGACTAGCTATGCTAGGCAGACTGGAACCCGGAAGGAAGACAACAGGTGAGTAGTGTTAAGTAAGAAGTTTTTTTTTTTATGTAGCAGGAAGGCGGCGAGGTTGGAGAGTCGGCGTGGCTCGTGATGTGGCTGGAGGTTCGGCGAAGCTTCGTGGTGAGGTAGGTGGCTTTGGATGTTGAACTGCATAGGTAATCAGGAATTCCGGCATCCACTCGTGGGTTTGGAGGTCCTGAAGACAATGCAAAGATCCGTGAGGCGAGAGCAAAAGGTACATAGCATGAAACTAAGAAGACCAGACTAAGCACCATCAGGGGCAACAAACTGGCGATGAATACTGGAGCTCCTTAAAAAGGTCTGGCGGCGTGATGAGGTGAGTGGACGCAGTCAGTGGCCAAGCAGAGAGGGGAGGGGGAGGAGAACTGAAAGAGGCACCATGACATATATCCTTTTGATTAATGAAAGCACTAAATGCATTTGTGACAGTCTTTTATAAAAATTTGGCAAATAGATTAAAATATCAGACATGTTTATCCACACTGTAAAAGCATTGATGCAGCAGCTAGAAATAAGGCTAAAATACTTCAATTTTAAGACTTTTTGAACACAAAATCTTTACTTATGAATGTAGTATTAACAGGGAGCCGGAATATTAAAGATGAATATTTGTTTTATTTACGAACATTTTACAATGTTAAATTAACCTCAAAATCATCTGCGTTGTTTTCACAAAATCAAGTGAGCCAAAACCTCATTTTGAGAAATCCATCCCAAAATTATAGGTTTCTTCTAAAATGGAACAGAACCCAACCAGGCTGTTAGATTAAAAGCAAATGTGATTCATTCTGTTATGATCACTGTGAGCAGGGGGCGTGGCAGACCTTCTCCCTGGTGCCTCTCTACTCTGCACACCTGATTGTCATCTCATCACCTTGTCTTTAAAAGCCTGCACCTTCCTCTTTCTCCCTGCCAGATGATTACAATTCAGTAGCTCTTAGCACCTGTCCTGTATATCTGTCTAGCTCCAATAATTCAGCATCCTGTCTGATTTAGTTTCTTGTTACTAAGGAATAAATTGTCAACCTGCCCTCGGCTTCAGTCTCTGCTTTGGGATCCTTCCACTCAACCTAACAGAATCATCTGGCCAGCATGAATCCCGCAGAGCTTGAAGAGGTTAAACATGCCCTCTCTTCCCAAGGGGCTCTGGTTGGACGGCATGACCAAGCACTCCAGGAGATTATGAACACTCTTCAACATCTTTCCACCGGAGTTAATCGTCTCGGCGGTCGCCTGGAGGAGGTCTCGTTTCAACTCACCACAAGAAGATCGCCAGATCCAGTTCAAGCCGCAGGATCAGATCCAGCTCCAGCACCTGCTCCTCACGGTTCTGCATCATCTCCCCGTGAGCCCTTCATCCCCACTCCCAGCAGGTACTCCGGAGAAATAGGTCTATGCAAGTCGTTTATTCATCACTGTAGACTCGTGTTCGATCAGCAGCCTCTCACTTATTCCTCTGATAAATCCAAAGTGGCGTTCATAATGAGTCTATTTTCTGGCAAAGCCTCTGCCTGGGCTGTAGCATCAGCCGGCAGTAACTCTCCTCACTGCAGTTCCTTGGCGTCATTTACGGTTGAGATGCTCAAAGTTTTTGACCATCCGCTGCAAAGCAAAGAGATTGGAAATCGCCTGCTCTCCTTATGCCAAGGTCCCGGTTCAGTTTCGGAATACTCCATTGACTTCCGTATTTCCGCTGCGGAGTGTGGGTGGAATGAAAAGGCACTCATCGGAATATTTTACCGGGGTCTTAGAGAGGAGATCAAAGACGAATTAGCCGCTCGTGACGAAGCTTCCAACCTAGAGGAGTTAATTTCCCTGTCTATAAGACTAGATAACCGCCTTCGGGAGAGACGCAGGGAAAGAGCAGCTAGACCCTCTCGCCCATCCAGCTCCTCGACAGTCAGCCCCTTCATGTGCCGGTGTTTCCTCCACCTGCAACTCAGCGGGACTCCGCGACCACGCCTCCCCAGGAACAGAGCATGCCGCGCTGCAGCGAGGAGCCAATGCAGCTCGGCAGGATGACTCTCACTCCGGAGGAACGTCAGCGCCGCTTCCACCAACGGCTCTGCATTTACTGCGGTCAGTCTGGCCATTTCCGGTCCAACTGCCCTGTACGGCCAAAAGACCGGGCTCATCAGGCTCAGGAGGGGCACTGGTGAGCCAGACCCCCGTGGATCCCTCCTCCAGACGCATCCATCTGCAGGGTACAATTTCTTATGACACCACAACCTTACAGATCCAGGCTTTAATGGACTCTGGTGCAGATGACAATTTCATTGACTCTCAGTTTGTGTCCCAATCTAGCATCCCCACTGAACTTCTACCTAACCCCAAAAAAGTGTTTGCTCTGGATGGTAGACTATTGGCCTGTGTAACACACCGCACACGTCCTGTGTCCCTGCTGGTTTCTGGCAACCATAGGGAATTAATTAGTTTCAATATTTTTTCCATCTCCAGCCTCCCAGCTTGTGTTGGGTCTACCCTGGCTTTCACTTCATAATCCACATATAGACTGGTCTTCACAAACTATTGTCAATTGGAGCCTTTTTTGCCATTCCCACTGTTTACATGCTGCTGTACCTGGACCTGTTCCTAGACCTGTTGACCTTTCTTGTGTTCCATTGGAGTATCATGACCTCAAGGAAGTTTTTTCTAAGGACCGTGCTTCCTCTCTGCCCCCTCATCGACCCTATGACTGTGAGATAGAGTTGTTGCCTGGTGCTTCACTCCCCTCCAGTAAGCTGTACAACCTCTCCAAACCTGAGAGGGATGCGATGGAGACCTACATCACTGAGAGTTTGGCGGCTGGACTCATCCGCCCATCCTCTTCCCCTGTTGGAGCGGGGTTTTTCTTTGTGGATAAGAAGGATGGGTCCCTTCGTCCATGCATTGACTACACAGGTCTGAATAACATAACAGTAAAAAACAAGTATCCTCTCCCTCTCATGGACTCTGCTTTCAGCTCCCTCCAGACTGCAACAGTCTTCACCAAACTCGACCTCCGAAACGCCTATCATTTAGTAAGAATCAAGGAGGGTGACGAGTGGAAAACGGCTTTCAACACTCCTCTGGGACATTTTGAGTATTTGGTGATGCCTTTTGGACTGACTAATGCTCCAGCTGTTTTCCAATGTCTCATCAATGACGTATTGCGTGACATGTTGAATAGATTTGTGTTTGTTTATCTTGATGACATTTTGATTTTTTCACGGACTCTAGAGGAGCACGTTCAACATGTTAGGCTTGTGTTACAGCGCCTGTTAGCAAACAGACTCTATGCAAAAGGAGAAAAATGTGACTTTCATGCCCATACTGTCAGTTTCCTGGGGTTTGTGATCGAGGAGGGCCAACTCAAACCAGATCCTGCCAAGATCAAAGCAGTTGCAGAATGGCCTACACCCACTACTAGGAAGCAACTGCAGAGGTTTTTAGGGTTTGCTAATTTTTACAGGAGGTTTATCAGGAACTACAGCTCTGTGGCCTCTCCCCTAACCAAGCTGACCTCTGTAAAAGAACACTTCTCCTGGTCCCCAGGTGCTGATGCAGCTTTTGTTAAGTTAAAAGGTTTGTTTTGTTCTGCTCCTGTGTTGTCCCATCCTGACCCCACAGCTCAATTCATGGTGGAGGTTGATGCCTCAGAGTCTGGAGTTGGGGCGGTACTCTCTCAGCGATCATCCTCTGATCAGAAAATGCATCCCTGCGCTTTCTTCTCCCGCCAGCTTTCTCCGGCTGAGAGGAATTACGACGTGGGAAATCGTGAGTTGTTGGCAGTCGTGCTGGCCTTAAAGGAATGGCGCCATTGGTTGGAAGGAGCTTCTCAACCTTTCTTGGTATGGACTGATCACAAGAACTTGTCTTACCTCCGTTCTGCCCGCAGACTGAATCCCCGTCAAGCTCGGTGGTCCCTTTTCTTAGGACGCTTCACCTTCACTCTCACATACCGCCCAGGGTCTCGCAACCAGAAGCCTGACGCCCTATCCAGGCAATTCGAGGTGCCAGCCTCCTGCAACACTCCTCAGGACACCATCCTACCACATTCCTGTGTCATCGGTGCAGCCATCTGGGAGGTGGAGCATGAGGTCCAGAGGGCTCTGGAAAACCTTCCCTCTCCTCCTGAATGTCCCTCAGGTCTCCTGTTTGTTCCCCCAACTGTTCGTTCCTCCGTACTGCAGTGGGGCCACAACTCCAAGGTGGCTTGCCATCCTGGAATACACCGGACCTTGACCTTGCTGAGGCAGCGCTTCTGGTGGCCTTCCATGTCTGCTGACACCCGGGAGTTTGTCCAGGCCTGCTCTGTCTGTGCTCGTGGCAAGGCTTCCCATCGTGCACCAGCAGGACTTCTGCGACCACTCCCAATTCCTCAACGACCCTGGTCCCACATAGCTGTGGATTTCGTCACCGGCCTCCCACCTTCGGAAGGTAACACAACTATCCTAACCATAGTCGACCGTTTTTCCAAGTCCGTCCATTTTGTGCCACTTTCCAAGCTCCCATCTGCTTTCGAGACTGCCAACCTCCTGGTCCAGCACGTATTCCGGTTACATGGACTGCCCCAGGACATAGTGTCAGACCGAGGTCCCCAGTTCACATCCAGGGTGTGGACCGCCTTCTGCCGGGCCATTGGAGCCACAGCTAGCCTGTCCTCTGGATACCACCCCCAAACCAACGGCCAGACTGAGCGGGCTAACCAGGACCTGGAGGCAGCTTTGCGCTGTGTTGCAGCTAATCACCCTGCATCCTGGTCTACTCATCTTCCCTGGGTTGAGTACTCTCACAACTCCTTGGTGTCCTCTGCCACAGGTCTGTCTCCATTTATGGCATCCAATGGCTTTCAGCCTCCCCTCTTCCCCTCTCAGGAGAGAGCAGTGGCCGTGCCCTCCATCCAGGACCATCTCCGGAGGGCCCGTAGTGTTTGGCACGAGGTTCGGGCAGCCCTCTCCCGCACTGCCTCTCGGAACCGCACTTTGGCTGACCGCCACAGGGTTCCGGCCCCAGACTACAGACCAGGACAGAAGGTTTGGCTCTCCACACGTGACATTCCCCTGCAGTGTGAGTCCAGGAAGTTGTCTCCAAGGTTCATTGGCCCCTTTGAGATCGACCGGGTCATCAACCCCTCTGTGGTCCGGCTGAAGTTGCCTGCCTCCCTGCGCATCCATCCATCCTTCCATGTGTCCCTCCTGAAGCCTGTCTCCTGCAGTGTTCTCAGCCCTCCGGCCGAACCCCCTCCTCCCGCCCTGGTCGTGGATGATCATCCGGCGTTTCCTGTTCGCTGCCTTTTGGATGTCCGGCGGCGGGGTCGTGGCCTGCAGTATCTTGTGGACTGGGAGGGTTATGGCCCGGAGGAGCGTTCCTGGGTTCCCCGCTCCTTTATCCTGGCCCCTGCTCTCCTTGAGGACTTTTATGCCCGACATCCTGACAAACCTGGTCGGCCGCCAGGTGGCGTCCCTTGAGGGGGGGGCACTGTTATGATCACTGTAAGCAGGGGGCGTGGCAGACCTTCTCCCTGGTGCCTCTCTACTCTGCACACCTGATTGTCATCTCATCACCTTGTCTTTAAAAGCCTGCACCTTCCTCTTTCTCCCTGCCAGATGATTACAATTCAGTAGCTCTTAGCACCTGTCCTGTATATCTGTCTAGCTCCAATAATTCAGCATCCTGTCTGATTTAGTTTCTTGTTACTAAGGAATAAATTGTCAACCTGCCCTCAGCTTCAGTCTCTGCTTTGGGATCCTTCCACTCAACCTAACACATTCAAAAATTATAAACAACTAGCTTAAAGCTAATCACTTTGCTTTGTGTGATATTTGTGTCCTGCTGTTTTTGTCAAAGACATTCATTCTTTTTTTTATTTTTTGAGTTAGTTTATTTTATTTTATTTCATTTTTTGTCATTTTTTCCGATTTTTGTTTTGTGCTCTGCAAGTATGTCACACATGTGGTAATTGCAAGACTAACTTTTAATGAAATATTGACAAACAAATGACAGAGTTTCTCTCTCAGAGAGATAATACTTTTGGTAGATACTGGAGTGTAGATCAATTTTTTTAAGACTTACATTTCTTAGGTAAAAAAAAGTGATCATTTGTCCTTGTTACGTGAAACCAAGGGAGGTATCCCAGATGCAGGGACGACAAGAAGGCAGAATGACGAGGAAGGCTTTTTAATGTCAAATACGAAAGCCAACCTAAGAGAAACAAAACGAAATGCTGCGACAGCCACAGACAGGAACAGAACACCTTAAGAAGGATCCAAATCAAAGCGACATGAGAAACAGCTGTGGAAAAAGGGCGGACAGAGGAGGAAGGGCAACCTCCAGAGGGAGTACAGCTGAGCTGGGGCAAAACGTGTCATAACCCCATCCCCGAAGTCCGGCTGCCAGACGGACCCCGACGAGGCTGATCCGGATGGAGGCGATGGAAACGGGCGATCAGCCTGGGGTCATAGATGTGACGTTCTGGGACCCACTCCCGATCCGCAGGACTGTGACCCTCCCAGTCCACCAAGTACTGGACGCTTCGTCCCACTCTCCTGGAGGCGAGAGGCTCCCGGATGGTGTAAACAGGTCCTCCGTCCACCATCCGAGGAGCAGGGGGGGGAGGCTGTAGAGGGGAGACTTTAGCGGGCTTCAACTGGCAAACGTGGAACACAGGATGGATCTTCAGGGAGCGAGGCAGTTCCAGCCTTACGGCCACAGGGTTGGTAATTCGGGTGATGGGGAACTGGCCGATGTACTGGGGCTGCAGCTTCCTGGAACCACCCTTCAAAGGAACGTTGGTAGAAGATAGCCACACCTTGTCTCCCACCTTGTACACTGGGGCGGGAGTCCTCCGACGGTTAGCCACCACGGTGAGGCGTGGTTCCGCAGGAGCTCCTGCCGGAACCTGCTCCAGGTACGACGACACCTCCTCATGAAAGCCGCCGGGCCTGAAGAGGATGCCAAATGTTCTTGGCGCGGAAACAAGGTAGGGTGAAATCCATACGCGGCCTGGAAGGGTGAGTATCCTGTAGAGTTAACCAGAGAATTGTGGGAGTACTCTACCCATGGGAGTTGTGAAGACCAGGTCTTAGAGTTCTTGCAGCACATAGCCTGCAGGGACGTCTCTGGATCTTGATTGTACCTCTCTACCTGGCCGTTAGTCTGAGGATGGAATCCAGAACTCAGACTGACCTTGATCCCGAGGAGGTTGCAGAACTCCTTCCAGAAAGCAACTATGAATTGGGGGCCCCGATCCGAGACGATCTTGAGAGGGAGTCCATGAAGGCGAAACAGATGCTGAGAGACCAATGCTGCCAGTTCCTTGGCTGAGGGGAGTTTTTGCAGGGGTATGGCGTAGGCTAATTTGGAAAAACGGTCAATGATTGTAAGGATTACCATTTTACCTCTTAAGTTTGGCTGTCCAGTGATGAAATCCATAGCAACATGGGACCAAGGTCTAGACGCCACAGGTAGAGCGTGGAGCAGGCCAGCAGGGGAGGACCTGGGGGGTCTTAACACTGGCACAGATGGACAGGCAGACACAAAGACCCTTATGTCGGAGGACATTGAGGGCCAGATAAACCGCTGAGCTATGAGAAACCTAGTCCTGGTTATTCCCGGTTGGCAGGCCAGCTGGGAGGAGTGCCCCCACTTCAACACCATGGTGCGTAAAGCAGAAGGCACAAACAAACGGCCCTCAGGACAGCCGGAGGGAATGGAGTCTGGAGCAGAAGCCTGTACCTTACATTCCAGGGACCAACGGGTGGTTCCTAGCACCATGTGGGACGGGATGATGGGCGTGGCCTCAGTGGGGATCTCCTCCACCTCCTCCTGTTGCAATTCGCATGAAAGGGCGTCGGGTTTAATGTTCTTGCTCCCTGGTCGATAAGGCAGGGAGAAGTTAAACCTGTCAAAAAACAGGGTCCACCTCGCTTGGCTAGGATTGAGGCACTTGGCTGATCAAATGTACTCAAGATTTTTGTGGTCGGTCCAAACCAGAAACGCCTGCTCAGCTCCCTCCAAGCAGTGCCACTCCTCCAGAGCCACCATCACCGCCAGCAGTTCTCTGTTCCCTATCGTAGTTTCTCTCCACAAGAGTGAGCTTGCAGGAGAAATACGCACAGAGATGGACTTTATTATCAGACACTCTCTGTGACAACATAGCCCCTACCCCAGACTCAGACGCGTCCACCTCCACAATGAATTGTTTGGAGGGATCAGCCTGAGTCAGAATAGGGGCTGTAGAGAAACGTCTCTTGAGCTCATTAAATGCCCTCTCCGCCTCCTTATCCCAAACAAAGCGCACCTTAGCTGAAGTGATCTTATGAAGGGGTGCAGCAACGCCACTGAAACCTCTGACGCCTATAGAAATTGGCGAATCCCAGGAAGCGCTGAAGTTCCTTCCGACCAGAGGGAACCGGCCACTCCAGCACAGCCCTAACCTTGGAGTCGTCGATCTGGATCCTCCCAGGAGAAACCTCATAACCAAAGAACCGAGTCTGCGTAGAGTGGATTTCGCATTTCTCAGCCTTGCAGTAAAGGTGGTTCTCCAGGAGGCACTGGGGTACAGCTCTGACGTGCTGCACGTGGGACTGTGGGTCAGGAGAGAAAATCCATATATCATCAAGATAGACGAACACAAATTTGTTAAGCATATCTTTCAGGGCATCATTGATTAACCTCTGAAACACTACAGGGGCATTAGTTAGGCCAAAGGGCATCACCAAATACTCGAAGTGCCCACTCGGCGTGTTGAACGCAGTCTTACATTAGTCACTCTCTCGCACTCGAACCAAGTCATAAGCATTCCTGAGGTCCAACTTAGTAAAGATACGGGCCCCGCTTAACAGGTCAAAAGCGGAGTGCAGCAGAGGCAAGGGGTAAGTGTTACGTATAGTAATAGTGTTCAACCCTCTGTAATCAATGCAAGGACGCAGGCCCCCATCTCGTTTCCCCACAAAAAAGAAACCTGCTCCTGTTGGAGAGGAGGACGGTCGAATGAGCCCCGCCTGAAAACTCTCCTGCAGGTACGAGTCCATAACCTCTCGTTCAGGCAGCGACAGGGGGAAAATGTGACCCTTCGGTGGTTGAGTCCCCGGCAGGAGGTCGATGGCACAGTCATAAGGGCGATGGGGGGAAAGAGACCTAGCACGTACCTTACAAAACACAGAGCCCAAATCATGATATACCGATGGGACATTACAGAGGTCTGGAGGGTCTGGAGACTGTTGAACCTCAACAGCTTTACGAACTGAGGCAGAGGAAAGGTAATTAAGCAAACAAAAGGGGCTCCATGACAGAAACTGCCCCAAAGACCAGTCGATGTGTGGTTTTTTGAAATAACAGGAGGTTTAAGGGACTCAACTGTCAAGGTCAGAACACGAGACGGACCCAGATGCTGGAACCCAGAACGAGGAGACAGGTAAGTGGATAAATGTGAATTAATGTCACTGAATATGGCGAAGGCTTGGAGGAGCGTGGCTAGGTCGAGACTAGAAGGCGTGGCTTTGAGCGTGGGGGAGAAGCCTGAGCGAGCTGTAGCTCTTGCTGACAGAGGTGCAGCTGCAGCGCTGCTGGAGATCTTGAGAGGAGGGAGCCGCTGGAGCTCTTGAGAGTAGTGTGACTGAAGGTCTTGAGGAGGGGTGTTGCTGGAGTTCTTGTGAGTGGCGTGGCTGGAGGACCAGTGAAGCCAGAACCAGTGCGTGCTGTGGCCGAAGAGCGTCGGCGTCTGGGAGGTAGCTGCTGCTCAAGGTGGAGTAGGTTCCAGGTGACACTCATGGCATGAGAAAACCTAAGGCACAAGACAAACGAGGTTAGCGTGGTTCTAGACAAGGGAGCCAGACGTGGAGCACTGAATGACTAGGCACCATCAGGGTTAACGAACTGGCGAAGACTCTTGGAGTTGGGTCTCCTTAAGAAGCAGGTGAGTTGATGAGTTGAGTAGTCACAGCTGGAGTCAGGAGCAGAGCAGGGCTGGAAGGGGGAGGAGACTGGCAGACACCATGACATCAACAACATAAAATGACATGGCCTCTGAGTGGTTCCCAGAGATAGACACAGAAATGTTAACGGTACGAAAGGAAACCTCGTGTATGAGGGATCCGTTAATAGCATGGATGTCTAATACAGAGGTTCGGTGGAGATCTTAAGTCTGTCCACCACCTCCTGGGAGATCAGATCCCCATCAGACCCCAAGTCATTATGAGTGTCAAATTCCACCTGTGCTCCAGCATATGCCACCAAGACCTTGGTAGAAGGAAGGGAGAGAGAGAGGGAGAGGAAAAAGAAGAGTTGCGGCTCACCAGTTTCCTCACTGCTGGAGAGCCCTGGCGTTTCCCAGGCAGTTGCGCACGTGTCCCAACCGCCCACAGTAAAGGCAAAGTCCCTCCCACATGCGGCGCTGCCGTTCAGCCGGGGAGAGACGGCCAGCTCCTTGCTGCATGGGTTCCGGGGAAGGAGCGGAAAGCCGACGGGAAGAGTTGGAGAGAGGCGGAGAAACCTCAGCAGGAAGCGGTGGGCGGAGACCTGAGAAGCTGCGTTGCTCACGGCCCTGTTCCCTCATTCTCCGGTCGATAAGCTCCTCGAGGTCATCCGGAAGCTCCCTCGCCGCCAGCTTGTCCTTGAGAGCATCGGATAGGCCCCAAAGGAAGACGTCAATCAGAGCTTCCTCTGGCCAGTGGGTGCCGGCAGCCAAGGTCCGGAACTCCACTGCGAAGTCAGAGATGCTGCAGGATCCCTGCTGGAGACGGAGGAGCTCTGAGGCAGCAGCACGATGAGGCGTGGTGGGGTCGAATACCGTGAGGAGCCGGGCGGAGAAAACTTGAAAGGAGCGGCACAGCTCCAATCCGCGCTCCCACTCTGCCAGTCCCCGTCGTTTGGCTCTTCCGTTTAGGTAGCTCAGAGCAAACGCCAGCTTGCTCTGCTCAGAGGGGAAACCACCAGGATTAAAGTCAAAATGCAAGTCAAAGGAGGTGAGGAAAGCCCGGCAGTCTGCAGCAGTCCCACCAAACGGCTCAGGAGGACCCAGTCTGGTCTGCCGAGACGGAGGCGAAGAAGCATGCTCCAAGCTGTAGAGGCGTTCGTGAAGCTGCTGCATAAACCGTCATGTATCCCCAGATCTCCTGAGCCAGGACCGCCTGCTCCTCACCGGCGCCAGAACCACCAATGGCGAAAGATCCAGGTAAGTCCCGTAGATACGAGTCTCCTGCTGGGTTGGTCATGGTCGCAGCGTAATGTTACGTGAAACCAAGGGAGGTAACCCAGATGCAGGGACGACAAGGAGGCAGAATGACGAGGAAGGCTTTTTAATGCCAAATACAAAAGCCAACCTAAGATAAACAAAACGAAACGCTGCAACAACTACAGACAGGAGCAGAACACCTTAAGAAGGAACCAAATCAAAGCGACATGAGAAACAGCTGTGGAAAAAGGGCGGACAGAGGAGGAAGGGCGACCTCCAGAGGGAGTACAGCTGAGCAGCAGGGGCTGAACGTGTCAGTCCTAGATCAAAAATTTGTTTAAAATATTTAACAGTAATATTCTAAAAGCAAAACTACCACTGAAATTCATTTTATTGGTTATTAGTTATAAAAAAAACTATTAGAACTGGAGAAAGCCTGGAAAGTGATGGTGATAGTGGTACATGTGGTAATTGGAGCACTCGGGGCAGTAACCCCCAAGCTGGAGGAGTGGCTACAACAGATATCTGGAAAGACCTTAGACCTCTCACTCCAGAAAAGCGCAAGCTAAGATACTGCAGGAACCTCAAGCTTGGGTGAGAAACCACCCGCAGAAGGGTGAGAGGGGCGTTGTTGTTGTTTTTATATATGGTACAGACCAAAAGTTTGGACATCTTCTCATTTAAAAGAGTTTTCTTTATTTTCATGAGGATGAAAATTGGAGGCCTCTGGTAGAAGACCTGTATATACATATAAGACCTATATATATATATATATATATATATATATATATATATATATATATATATATATATAGGTGCAGGTGCAGGACTGCCATGCAGGAAACCCGGGTTCGATTCCCAGGGCGGAATGAACAATCAATGGTAATTAATGGAATGGGCCAATTACCATAACAATAGAAATGGGGCAAATGCCATAACGATGGAAATGGGGCAAATGCAATAACAATGACGGGCAATTAACATCACCCAGTGAGGGTCCTTGGGCAAGACCCTTAACGCTAATGCCTACCTCACTATATGAGAGACAATGAACCATATGTCAAGCCTGCTCAGACGTCGCCCGGCCAAACAAGGTCTGCGTCAGATGCTGGGGGACCAGAGCACTCTGATGGAAAGTGGGCTACTGGAACAAGACGGAAATGGACTAGCTGCGAGAACAAGGATCTGTTAGGATGCTACTACTCAAGTAATCCAACCCAGCGTGGTTACATGCAGAGAATGTGGAATGAATGGATGCTTCGAAACCCACAATCAAGGCTAACTGCCAAACAACTGGTAGCCCAATGCTCGATTATCCACAAACGCCAACTCCTATCACAGCTTGAGATTGAAGCTATACAATACAATGCCATGGGAGAGACAGAACAACAGGTCAGAGAGGAGGTTATACCACACTCACACCCTGAGATTGGGTACACAGCCCCAACAACCACAATTACGCTGAGCGAGGCAGCAACTGACCTGAAAAACAAGATAAGGTCTACAATGAACACTAGGCAACCCCGACACCAGCTACAATGGTTAAGCGATGTACTGCCTGAAAGTCTACTGGAAGCTGTGAATGAAGCATTGAGGGCAATTCCTACCACAACCATCACAGAAACCAATGAACTGGTTTACACTTCAGCAGCAGTGATCCTGGAGATGCTTGGCTATAAGAGCAACCATGGGAGAAAACAATACCCACCATGGAAGCAACGGTTAGAGGCCAAAATCAAGGCAACTCGGAAGGATGTGAGTAAGCTGACAGAGGCTCAAAGAGGTACAATGAGAAAGCAAGTACGTAAGAGATACAGCCAGATGCCCATACCTGAAGCCCTGGAAACTGCCAAACAAAGGCTCCTAGCCTTGAGTAGCCGCCTAAAGAGATACACAAGAGACAATGAAGCCAGACGAATAAACAGGCTGTTCGCAACTCAACCAGCGAAAGTGTACGCTCAGTGGCAGGGTCAAAACAGCCGAGCAGACCCACCAAGGCTAGAAACTGAACAGTACTGGAAAAGTATATGGGAGAAAGAGACAGCACATAACAGCAATGCCCAGTGGCTGGTCTCTCTGAGAAAAGAACACAGCAACCTCCCTGAACAGAATCCAGTAACCATCACAGTGGCAGACATCCAAGAAAGAGTCTCAGGTATGAAGAACTGGACAGCACCGGGCCCAGACATGATACATGCCTACTGGCTAAAGAAGCTTACCACACTCCACGAGCGCCTGGCAGCACAAATGAACCAGCTGCTAAGAGATGGGACTCACCCCAAATAGCTAACAGAAGGGCGAACAATCCTGATCCAGAAAGATCCCTCAAAGGGTGCAGTCCCATCCAACTACCGACCAATAACCTGTCTCTCCACAACATGGAAGCTCATGTCAGGCATCATTGCAACCAAGATAAATAGGCACATGGATCAATACATGAGCAACTCACAGAAGGGCATTGGTAGAGACTCCAGAGGAGCCAAACACCAACTCCTGGTTGACAGAACAGTCGCTCAAGACTGCAAGTCATGACACACCAACCTGTGCACAGCCTGGATTGATTACAAGAAGGCCTATGACTCAATGCCACACACCTGGATCACTGAATGCTTGGAGCTGTACAACATCAACAGGACTCTAAGAGCCTTCATAAGAAACTCAATGAAGCTGTGGAAAACCACCCTTGAAGCCAATGGGAAACCACTTGCACAAGTGTCCATCAAATGTGGGATATACCAAGGTGATGCTCTGTCCCCACTGCTGTTCTGCATAGGTCTGAACCCCCTCCGCCAAATAATCAACATGACTGGCTATGGATACCGACTCAGAAATGGGGCCAACATCAGTCACCTCCTCTACATGGATGACATCAAGCTATATGCTAAGAGCGAGCGTGACATTGACTCCCTGATCCACACCACCAGGATCTACAGTAATGACATTGGGATGTCATTCGGGCTCGAGAAATGCAGCCGGATGGTGACAAAGAGAGGCAAGGTAGTCCACACAGGGGGGGTCTCACTCCCAGAAGGAACAATAGCAGACATCGAGGACAGTTACAAGTACCTTGGAATTCCCCAGGCAAATGGCAACCTGGAGCAGGCAACAAGGAAAGCTGCAACAGCTAAGTACCTCCAACGAGTAAGGCAAGTCCTGAGAAGCCAGCTCAATGGCAAGAACAAGACCCGGGCCATAAACAGCTATGCACTGCCAGTTATCAGATACCCTGCAGGAATAATAAGATGGCCAAAGGAAGAGATACAGACCATGGATGTTAAAACACGAAAGCTCCTCACCATGCATGGAGGGTTCCATCCCAAATCCAGCACTCTGAGACTGTATGCTAGCCGCAAGGAAGGAGGCCGAGGACTAGTGAGCGTAAAAGCCACTATCCAGGATGAAACATCCAAGATGCATGAGTACAACAAGCTCAAGGCCCCAACTGACAGTGTGCTCAGTGAATGTCTCAGGCAATGGAGAGCAGAGGATACAGTGCTGGAGGACACATCCTCATGGGAGGACAAACCCCTGCATGGGATGTACCACCGGACCATAACTGAAGTGGCCGATATCAAGAAGTCCTACCAATGGCTAGAAAGGGCTGGCCTACAAGACAGCACTGAAGCGCTCATCCTGGCAGCTCAGGAACAAGCCCTGAGCACCAGAGCAATAGAGGCTCAGATCTACCACACCAGACAAGACCCAAGGTGTAGGCTGTGCAAAGAGGCGCCTGAAACAATCCAGCACATAACTGCAGGATGTAAGATGCTGGCAGGTAAAGCATACATGGAGCACCACAATCAAGTGGCTGGAATCATATACAGGAACATGTGTGCAGAATATGGACTGGAAACCCCAAGGTCAAAATGGGAAACACCTCCGAAGGTGGTAGAGAATGAGAGGGCAAAGATCCTGTGGGACTTCCAGATCCATACTGATAGGATGGTACTGGCAACCAACCAGACATCGTAGTGGTGGATAAAGAACAGAGGAAAGCCGTTGTGGTGGATGTGGCAGTGCCAAGCGATGGGAACATCAGGAAGAAGGAACATGAGAAACTGGAGAAATACCAGGGACTCAGAGAAGAACTGGAGAAAGCCTGGAAAGTGAAGGTGACAGTGGTGCCTGTGGTAATTGGAGCACTCGGGGCAGTAACCCCCAAGCTGGAGGAGTGGCTACAACAGATACCTGGAAAGACCTCAGACCTCTCAGTCAGAAAAGCGCAGTGCTAGGAACAGCTAAGATACTGCGCAGGACCCTCAAGCTCCCAGGCCTCTGGTAGAGGACCCGAGCTTGGAGGAGAAACCACCCGCGGAGGGTGAGAGGGGCGTTTTTTTTAATATATATATGTGTGTGAGTAAGAATTTTTTAAGACCCACAAAAATTGTGTTTTTGCCGTTTTTAACATGATTTTGTAGCATTTTTGATAGCTCTGATATTGTTGCTCTTCATTTTTGTTGCACCACTTATGTTAGATTGGGGTTGTGAGAGGCTAACGGGACAGAGTGTAAACAAAGGGATGATGGGAAATGAGTAAATACTTACTCCCTGCCAGTCCTGTCAACAACTTGGAAGGAAGTTTCTGATAAACTCCTGCCCCTCTGCAGAAACTATGACCTAGAATTTTGCCTAAAAGCGACTTAATTATAATTAACCAGTGGGAATGCTTTGTAAATGGATCAAATGAGGATGGGAGTGGGACTTTAACCTTTGGTAACCATCATAAAAAATGACATGTATATTGTGTTTCAGTGTTTATTTCCCCATATTGGGTGTGGCTTCCACACGTGGCAGACATAATGCTTTTCTTTGCTCTGTCATCATCCGTCGGCACATGAGCAGCAGCTGCACTGTTTGTGCCAGATTGCTCTGTGTACTCCACGTAACTGCTTGGCAAATCTGGACCCTCTGTGTTTTGTGTGTTCCTATGCTTAGCTCTTCTGTTCTGCTTTGTGAGAAAATGGCACTGATCTTATGCATCAAATGATGTCCTTTTTTTGTCCAAAATCCAAAACACTTTATCAATGATCTATCTCATCAAAGATTTATTCATTTTGAAAACCACTTTGCCTATGATAAATAATTTACTAAGCAAACACATTACTTTCAAGAAGTGTGTCAAATTACATGCTTTGGTTGACTTGACTCAAGAAAGTCAGGGTGGAGGGTGAGATAAAAACATAAAATTATGGTGTAGAATATGCAGAAACTCAGTTTTCACATCTACATGAAACCTGAAACAGAAACAGCACATTAAAAGCTCATTAAACATCGTCAATTGCATTAAATGTGTAGTTACACATGTTGAACTGTGAAGCATAAATGTGCACACTCTTTTTTTCTTGCTAGATAGATAAAGTTGTGTCTAGACAAGATGAATAAAAAGTAAAATTGATGTCTTTTTTTCTTTTCTTTTTTTGTGCTCACAAAGTCTATTTATCATTCCTGGAAATTGCCTCAAAGGTGACTGGTGGTGGTCTTGACTGGTGCAAAATTTTCAAAGAAAGATTACAGGCAAGCAGTCAAAACACAGTAAGGTAAACTGCATTGAATGCTATGTATGCGCATTCTAGAACGTGCTAAACAGACATTCTTGAACGCGGTTTTAACATGGTGCTAAACCTGGACTGGACTGTCGCTACCCAATTCTACAGCATGTACTCCCCGTTGGAAGAGGCTCGGTGCAAAATGTTGAGGAGTTGCAAATCTTGCTTCAGGCTTTTTCTTTCACAGCTCTTTTCCAATATATGAAAAAGTGTGTGCCATACAATTTCAGCCAGGCATAAACAGCAATCATTGATCCCTCCTTCATGATCAGTTTTTTCAAACGGTTGGCAGCTCAGTGTTGTAAAAAGGACACTACCCATACTTTGCTACCAAATCCAATTCCTAATTAGTCAAAATTCAACTGGTTAATTCTTCATGCGTGTTCATTTGATGTGGTTTTTGTATGTAAAGCCCGGAAATGGACTTAAAAACTAGCATATAGCGACTACGCTTTAAACGCGACAGCCTGAAACATGCATATACGCACGTTTACATAGTTTTAATCGGAAGTGGCTGCTAGTACACGCGTTTCAGAGCCCTTTGTGGATGTAGCGTTGGTCTTTCCATTTGACAAAAACGTATTTGTACTTCCATAAAGGACAAAAAGGACTTTATTTATCCTCATCACAAACAGGTGAAGGAGTTCCCATATCCAGTTACTTTTCATTACATGAGTGCATTAAGTTAAATAACTCAACAGAAAATTCCAAAACTTGCTTTTGCTTTCTGGTGGAACTACAGCTCTTTTCTACTTTCAAAATAAAAACAAAAATTAATTTAATAATACTTCCTTAAAACTGTCATATTGAAGAAAACATGGTGGGAATGTTATGTGGTACATTACATTAACAATAAATCCCCAGCATAACAGGCAGTCATACGTATATGGACTCTGAAAATAAGTGAAAACCTTTGTGAAGTCAAAGATGGCCATTTTGTACCAAACTGATGTAGCATGCTAGATTGTTTTCCCCTACAGGGCATTCTAATTAATACATTCAGGACTACGATACAGTGCAATAATTCTTTTACACACAATGCTGCCCACTCGCCCCCTTTATGATAAAAAAGAGCTTTTTATACACCTCATGTAGTGTATGTATTTTTCTGTTCAAGCATTTTTGAGGGTCTCTTTTATGGATAAAATTAATGAGGTGCTTGAACTGAAGTTACGTCCCACTGCCAAAAGGGCAACAGAAATGGTGGCACCATTTTTGCTTTTTAATTCTGTTTTGGCACCTTTGGAAGTTGGCATTGTCAGAGAATGAGTATTAGTGTTCTGAAACATAATTCTGTTGAGCAACATTTGCTTCCAATATCCAAGACCTTCAAAAAGAGCTCTGATGACACATTTTCCTGAGTGAGCTGCCATGAGCTGATCGGCTTAATTGCGTTGGTATCAGCTGCAAAGATGCACAAGCTGTCGATGGCGCAGGCAGTCACATATCATCGTCTAAAAATATCATCAAATCAACACTGGGACAAAAATATACTTGGGGAAAAAGAAAAATTACAGCAAACTCTTAAAGTGGAACACTGTAAAACTATTTAGTTTCATTACTGTTTCTAACTATAAATACTATTTTGTTGCTCTAAAACCTTTATACATTTTAAATTGTGTGTAAGGATTCAGTGGTTTGGTTTTGTTCTTGGTCAAGTTTTTGGTTTTCTTTTTGCCAGTCACTCCAGTTTCAGATTCATGATCCACAGCGTCTTCAGCCTATTTAAGTGTCTTGGTTTCTGTTCATCCTTGTCAGGGGGTATTCTAGAAAGCAGGTTATGCTAGCTCCCATGGTAAGTTTGAGGCTAAGGAAGTTGATAATCTCAGCTTATGGTTCCAGAAAGAGAGGTATGTTTCAGGGTATGTCAAGTTGCCATAGCAACTCATGCTCTGAACATATCCTGGTCTGGAGCAGGTTTAGTTGAAGGTTAGTTTGTTTTCAGAGAGGTGCAGCAGCATGGCGTGTCCATTTGAAGATGATTTAGTGGATGAAGAAGCTCAGATAATACTTTTTCCACTGTGAGAGAGAGATAAGACCACATATGGATGTTTAAAGATAAACTTTTTTACTTTGATCTAACTTAATTATTTGCTTCAGTTAAGATAAATCTTAATTTTTTTTTTTTTAAGTCAGCTAAAAAATAACATGTAGTTATCAGACAGATATTTTACTTTCATTCAAATGAATTCAATAAGTAGGTGTAACTTTGGTGCTGCTGTTAGATCGACACATCGGGATTGTGGGATACCATTCCCTTTGCTGTCTGGATGGATTTGGGTTTAAGTATGGGTTTTTGACCAAATGTGTTCAGTTGTTAAGCTGTTTTACTGTGTTTTGCCAGTGTTTTGCTGAGTTATTTTGTCCTACTATGCTTAAGTCTCTGCACCATGAGTGAGAGGGAGTGAGAGGATGATGAGTTTATATAGCACTCCTACTACACATTTATTGACAATGTCAAAAATTCGGTAAAGGAAAGAATGCTAACTGTCGATATTATCGTTTTCTTTTTATTGTTATAAAAATGAGTTTATCTGCCGGTTCAAACTTAGGCATATGACAGTTCAAGAATTACAATAAATCAAGAAGGAAAAAATATTAATTGAATTGAAATAATATGACATTTAGTACATTTGAGTTGCATAAACAATTATTGAGTTTTATAGACGTAAGAAATTAGGTTGAATAAATTTCACTCAATTACTTGTTACCAATACAAGTATTTTAGTAGTTTAGTAATTTTAGTAATTTAATTTAAGTTGGAAAAATAGGATTTTACATATATATATATATATATATATATATATATATATATATATATATATATATAATGCGTCACGATGAAAATAGAGATGAGACTGAAACTCGTGCATTTTCTTGTCCGTTCTTTTTCATCAAGCAGAAACGTTTTCTTTTACTGATGCAGCCGTGTTACTTTTTTGATGGACGTATAATCTTTATACACCATCATTAAAATCTCAGACTCTGTCTCACTGAGGTATAGCGCTCCTTTTTTTTTTCACCATGCATTTCCATGGTGACTCTGGAAATCGGAGATCCATTGAGAATGTCTTTTTGTACTTGCCATGCACGTGCATTAACCCAGGGTTACCAAGTCGAGCGTAAGTACGCTAACTCATATCCAGTCTTTTGGAACCCGCATACCCAGAGTAAGCAAGTTCAGGCGGATTTCAGCCAGAGTTCAGGCTTAAAGTCGGGGTAGTTTAAACATGCTTCCTGGAATACCCCCCAGGTCATCTGCTCTGTTGTGTCACAGTTTTGTTTCTCCCGATAGTTTTGTCATGTTTCAGTTTGCTTTCATGTTTTATTTCCAGTTACCATTCCCGGGGAGGATTCCAATTCAATTAAATGTTTTTCCATATTCATTTATTGTACTTCTTGAACTCCCATATGTCTAAGTTTGAGCCTGCAGAAAATTAAAACCATTTTTATCAAATTAAAATGAATGATACAGTGTGGATTTAAAATATATACCAAAACATTAATTATCATGACTCTGACTGTAACTTTAGTTCTTACATTAACCTGTTGTACTAGGGATGCTAAGTAATCTTATCATCCTCTCCCTCCCTCTCACTCATGGTGCAGAAAGAATTAAACATAACAGGGTAAAATTACTTGGCAAAAAACAGTTAAGCAGCTACAGCTAAAAATATTTAAACAAAAGCCTACACTTGTTCCCAAATCTGTCCAGACAGGCAAAGGGAACGGTATCCCACATCCCCCAGCAGCAACAGCAAAGTTACACCTACTTAATGGAATTAATTTGAATGAAAGTAAAATAACTGTCTGATAACTACGTGTTAGTTTTAGGTTGACTGAACTCAAAAAAATTATTTATCTTAACTGAAGCAAATAGTTAAGGGAGATCAAGGTAAAAAAGTTTATCTTTCCAACATCCATACAGGGTCTTTTAACCCTCTCACGGTGGAAAAAGTAATACCATATCTGAGCTTCTTCATCCACTAAATCATCTTCAAATGGACATGCCATGCTGCTTCACCTCTCTGAAAACAAACTAACCTTCAACTAAACCTGCCCCAGACCAGGTTATGTTCAGAGCATGAGTTGCTATGGGAACTAAGCATACCCTAAAACATACCTCTGTTTTTGGAACCAAAAGCTGAGGTCATCAACTTCCTTAGCCTCAAACATACCGTGGTAACTCACATAACCTGCTTTTTGGAAAACCCCTCCTGCATTTTGGGTCCTCCACCACCAGTTCATGAAAATTGTGATGCTATGAGAGATTAAACATGATTCTGTCCAGTATATTGTGTGAACTGTCCTTTAATATTTGTTTTTTAAATATCCAAAATTAAAGCATTGCAGTGAAAGATAATTTTAGTGAGCTACCTTGAATTTGGATTGTATTTTATTCTTTAACTTTACTAATTCAAATCCAATTAAAATCTTGTCATAGCTAAATGAGATTTTTAAAGTGTTTATATTGAATACAAAAAAAGGATTTATAGAAATGTCAACAAAATGTATTGAAAGGTTTTATGTGCCCCACTCCTGACATCCTATAATTAACATGAATGGTGGTCTTTTAAGCTTCCACCACTAACTGAATACTTAAGAGTTACATGTAAAGATGAGATATTATGTTGTAGTTTAGGAAACAAGTATGCACTGGTTATGTATGCCATTCAATATTCTGGGGCTGTCTAAAAAAAAGTTTAACAAATAATATTGAGGACAAATTTGTTAAACTCCAGAGCATCACATATTCAATTGTTAATCTTAAGTGTTGACTTTTGTAACAATTGATCCTTCCTGTCTAACTTTCAGTTGGAATGCCCATGACCTTAAAACATGCAGAGGACTGTAACATAACACATCCACATAACTGTTCAGTTTCTATCTTCATGTCCAAGCAGGGCTTTATGTGCTTCATGTTGTTTTTTGTCTCCTTGTGTTGTGTTTTTTTGGTTTGCTCAATGCAGTTTGGCTGTGGCTTCTCCTGAGATGGTCACAGCTGCCTGTAATTATCACATTTGGTTCATTAGAAGGGTTCTTTTTAGTGTTGATTAATGATGTTAAAGCGTCTTTTGTCTTCATGTTTGGTTATACACTAAAACCTTTAAATCATCTGACATTGTTCCTGCCTTCCTGCTCATTGGTTTATCTCTGTGGGCTATCCATGACATTGTTATTGTAGGTGATTTTAGAATGTGGAACTCTCAACAACACCAAACTTAAATACAATATTTTTCTTTTCTTTTTATGGCATTCCTGTAGGTTTTTGAGCACGTTACAGACATTTCCGTAATAGTTGAGGAAATGGTGCCAACTTTAAAGAAAAAAAAGGTTCTTTACAAAAAAAGAGTCCATCATCGTGTATTTGAACAAAGCCCCAACTGTTTAAGGAAATCTCCAAACTTTAAGGAGTAGATGTCTTGTGTCGTCTTCCTTTGCTTTTGTGAGATAAGACATTTTATTTCAAACGGCAGTCAAAGAATTAAACTTGCAGGTGACACTAAATGGTCCTTCTGGTTTTGAAAAAGAAAAAAAAAACTCTGTAATATCATTCTTGACTTCAAAGACTCCAGTTCACACACTTGTGTGTACAGACTAAAAATATCCCTCATGAAATGTTGATTAAATAACATTCTCTCTTTGTGCTTGTCTATCATGACTCTCACATTGGTAATCATGCTCCCAATGTTTGGGTAACGCGTAGCACCAGAGATGCATAACATGCATAATTACCCTCAATCCCACAGTAGACATAAAAGGCATTTTAATTGTTCCCTGTGGAATTTCTTGTAAACAAATGTATTTTTACATTAAAGTTTGAAAACATGATTTCTAGGTAACAAGAAAGTTGCCAAAAGACAAAGCTGAGTGTGTTTCTTGTTTTTTTTATTTGTCTTTTGTGAAATCTTTGCAAATTTCGCAAAGACGTATTTCTATTTATATTTGCACTAGCTTTTAGAAGGACTTTTTTGTGTTCCTTTAAAAAGACCATTGTCTAGTGTGCTGTTTACATGTTTGAGAATCTGCTCATTTCAGGATATTTATCCTTCCATCCCAATTTAAGTCAAATATCTGCCACAATATTAACAATAACCTGACACTTTGAACATGCACCCATATGGGTGGTTGACCCTGGATTTTGGAATGTCCTTGCCCAGTATTTTTCAACCAGTGTGCCGCGGCACACTAGTGTGCTGTGGGAGATGGTCAAGTGTGCCGTGGGAAATTGCCCTCATTAACTGATTTAACAACATTTCCCATCTCCAGGAAATCAGCTCTTTATTCATCCACACAGGCCCTGATAAAACACTGAGTAGTTAGGAATATGAAAGATCCTAAAATAGTTTTTTCTTTGTGTTTATTTGATTCCATTAAAGACATTTTGATAAGAATGACGGTACCACAATTTAGATGTAACTAAAGCTGTTTGCGGTAAAGTCCCGCCCCTTTAACTGTCTCCGTCAATCATTCTTGAAGGCTAAATCACATGTCATCAGTCTGACCAATCAGAAGTGGTTAAAGTCTTAACTTCCTTGTTCAAATTTAGCTCATAATGTCGCTCAGTTCTAACAAATATACCAGCTAAAGCTAATCTTTAGCGGTGTAGCTTTCCGAGGGATCCAGTATCAGATCCCAGTCAGTGAACAAAACAATGAAGCTCAGAGAAGCTAGTCTTTCTGCCCTTCTGCTGCAGTTTTCACACTACATCTCCCATGATGCATTGGGTTAAAGCGACAGCGCCTCAGTGCACAATGAGTCGTCCCTATTAAACGTCTTGAAACCACAATGAACACACATCAAACAGTTTTCAAATATAACTTAACTTTAATTTAATCTTTTAGAAAAAACAGCTGCAACTTCCTGCTTTTTCTGCCCCAATTATCACAAAAATGCACGTGAGATTGCGGGGGGGGGGGGGGGGGGTCGATCAATACAAACTATGAGCTTCTGCTTTTTTTTTTTTTTTTGGATGATGGTGTGCCGCGGGATTTTTGTTGAGGTTAAAGTGTGTTGTGGCTCAAAAAAGGTTGAAAAGCACTGTCCTAGCCTGTTTTGGGTTGTAGGCGCGTGGCTGCCTCTGAGGGGGAGTTCAGGTGTGTCTTGCAGTTCCATTGAGGCTCAAGAGACATCATGAAAATGGAAAGTAGGATTGTTGTGCGTGTGACATGTGCATCAATAAGTATTCGTAAGGATTATGTAAGGTGATGCTGTTTGGTGTCCTTACACCACATTCTAGTCAATAGTAAGATGCAAGTACAGGTCCCTTACAGACCGCATGTAAATGCCGCACGCATGGGGCATTCATTTTCATCAATTGCAAGTTGACTAGATTTAAACTTTAATTCCCTGTTGTTCCCCAAGAGTAGAAACCGGTCAACTACTTAATTTGAGCAAGAACTATAAATGGCGTATACTTGTATAGCGCTTTTCTACCTACGAGGCCCAAAGCGCTTTACAGTCACAGATCCATTCACCCAGTCACACACACACATTCACACACTGGTGGCGGCTTTGCTGTCAAACACAGGCGCCTGCCTACCACCAGAGGCAAGGTGGGGTTCAGTGTCTTGCCCAAGGACACTTCAACTCATGGACGTGCAAGGCGGGAATTGAACCTGCAAACTTATGTTCATGGGTCAACCGCCCTACCGCTGCACCACGGCCGCCCGACACAGAAGAGCAGGCAAATTATCATTTTTGCATTCTGATGCTCACCCCACCCAATCCGCTTCCTCTGACTGATGACTCACAACAAGTTGTCATTGAGAGCTCAGTTATCTGGGGGTGACAACAGACTCTCACCCTTGATATCAAAAACGGACTGTTTAGGAGATCTGCAATTAGTGTTGTTTCAGACATGTCCCACAGTCTAGAAGGCTTAGGGCTTGCTGTAATTGTGACAACACTTTCCTGGTTTGGAAAACACTCAAACCCACGACTTATATATGGAGCCCATGACCTGACATGGGTAAAATATTAAATATCTTGTTCCCACAAATTAACATCTAATTCCCACGCAATAATTAAGTTGTGGGAATGAAATAGTTATTCACGTCATACGTCATTCATAAACACGGATGTGAGCAGTATTTGGATTTGCAGCTTTCACATTTCTGTCTGTGTGGGTCTCATTACATTGCATGGAAGACACGGATGATGTTTAGAGATCAAATGTATTTATTTTAAAAAGCACAAAAGCATCGGTAATCATGTTTCCATGTCTGGGTTCATTCATATCCTGATACCCGCTCCATCCTGCTGCAAAAGCCGCTTTCCACCGCTACTTCCGTGTCTCTGTGACCCACATTTGTTCAAGAGGGGAAAAATAAAAACAAGAATTGATTTATTATTGTCTCAATGATAATAACAGAAATATAATAATATTTAGGATGCTCAAGCTTGCTGCTTCGCCATACCAGACATAGCTCCTATGAGCTCAAGCCCGCCGCGGAGTTCTTTTGCTTGTCATGCCGGCATCCGGGCAGCTAGCAGCGGTATGGGATACTGTAGTTTAGGGTGGAATAGGAATAATAATATTCAGGACTTGCCTTTCATTAATATACTCGTTAGCAGTCACTTTACAGAACGTTTACAGAACTGAGGGCCAATCAGATGTCTGGTTGATGCGTTCAATGAACTCCAGAACTTATAACGCGGCCCAACAGCCACCCAGTTAAACTCAGACCGCAACAATATGTTTAAAACTAAATATACAAGTGAATAGGTGCATTTGATGTAATTTCAACATTTTTAAAGTACAATAAGTCTGTGTATTATTTTTAATAACATTGTTATGCTGTTGCTAACAAATGATGAGTATTTCTGGTGGTAGTTTTGCTGATGGTCTAGTCTGGTGAGTTTCAGCTTCATGCAGGCGTTGAGACGTTAAACGTGATCGTTGGTTGGTTAGATGTGAGAAAGACTGCTCACATGCAGACGTGGAGCCAAACACACACTCACACGCTGCAGTGAGTGACGGGCAGCGGGTTTTACGTTTTTACAATCCCTGCGCGATTTACCTTGCTGCCTGTGCCCACAACCCCCCCACCCCCACCCTCTGCTTTCTTCCTCATACATCCCGTCCCCGCAACTGCGCGCTCTTTCTCAGAGACGGGAGCGCGCAGGTTTAGGCACGGCAATTCACAGGTTTCCGTCAAAGTCTGTGAAATAATAGATAATAGTAAACTGATAGTGCTGGCGCAGATTTTTTTTCTTCAAGCACCGCTACTACTGCGCGCCTCTGGCATAGCATCGCGCCCGAGAAGGACAGGTCTAATGAAAAAAAAAAGTATAATTAAAGATTTGTCTGCGAGCCACATGTGATCATCAAAAGAGCCATGTATGGCTTGTGAGCCATAGGTTCCCGACCCCTGCTGTAGATGAATGAGCTCATTTGTACAGTGATTCTTTCCATCCAGTGCAACAGCATGCACATTTGTGTTAATCAGAAAAAGCCAGCAACACCAAGCTATTTCATGTTCTATCAAATATCACTGTTGGAGTTAAAGATGCATAAAATTGTTATAACAAACTATCCAGGTTACTGCCAAATTCCCAGTCTCAAACTAATGAGAATGCTTTTATGATAAACTAGGGAACCTGTTATTTTGTGTTGATTTCCGTACCAACCAGTGGAGAAAATATTCATAACTTAGGTTTTCAATTTGGCATGTGAATGCAGAAATTGACATAAGCAGCACTGAATTGCTAACATGTCTGTTTTGGCCATTTCATACAGCCACTATATAAATGTTGGATATTTGTCCTTGCATGAACATTCGGTCTCTCATAAGTGTTTCTTGCTTTCATGGTTCATCGATGTGCGCAGATGTTAATCAAGGGTTTCAGCCGACGTATCTTTACCAGAATTCGGTCAAGAGCCATTCAAAATTTTTGGTAGGTTGCGAATCGCACAGCTTACGTGTATTTTGTGTCGTTTATACCCATTTAATACGTAAATCTTATGCAATTGTGCATGATTTTTGTTAGTTGCATACACGAATTTGTGGCTTTCCCTGACCGTTCCATGTATGTCCATTGGCCTTTTCACGCATCACCACCAACAGATATATAGATTTCATGTAATAAAATTTAGGCTGAAAAAAATTGTTTGTTTGTTTATTTTTATTTAAAGCATCTCACAAATGTGTAAAAACATGGCTGCATTAACCAGTGCTTTGCTGACAGTCCAACCTGCAGCAAAAAAAAACAAAAAACCAACAAAAAAACTTGATTGTGTGACTTTCACTGTTTTGAAAGACCTCAAGTAACATTTGATCTGGTTCAGTTCATGGGGAAAAGGAGATAAGTCTATAAATGTGCTTTTACTATTCTTATCAGTATGATTGTGGCTTCAGGACACTGTTAAAACTGGATCAGACATTTGTGCACAAAAGCTTGCACTATTGTTTGCTCCACAATGCCTGGCAGCGCATGCTTCATTCAGCAGCACTGCTGAGAAAATCTGCCCGACTAGTACCAATGATGCCGATACGCGCAGCTGATCTGATTGCAGTGCGAAGGCGCCAGCTTTCATCTGTAATGAGAGAAAAATAGATCATGTAGTTGGACTTCTTATCTCAGTGATGGATGCTGACAGACAGTGCAGCCTCTGTATGTTTCCTTCTGTTTTTTCTGCTGCCTCCTAATCCCTTGTTACTTTTATGTGCCATACTTTCTTTGCTCTCTATTTTTGTCTCCTCTTCCTCCACCTGTCTCGACATTCTCTTCGTCTCAACTTCATGGCTGCAAATTCAATCCAATTCTCTCCATCTGCCCGGGCTTGTTCTCGCCTTTTCCAACGTCTAACCTACGCCTCCTGCCATCCGTTGCTTTGGCCTCATTTTCCAGTCTTTCTCAGCTTTCATCCTAATTCAATACTTTTCCCTCCTTCAGCAACCTTTATCAGCTCTCCCTACACTTTTATCCCCTCATCCACACATTTCTTACTTTGTCAGTCTCCTCACTGCACACTCCAACCAGCTCTGAGAGCCACATGCAACCCTTCATTCCCTGATCTTGAGAAGATAACTGATCCCACTGATGCTATTTTCAGCCTGTCATGCATACTCTTCCTCCTCTTCTCTTCCATGGAGAGCTGGCAGCCACAAAGTGACACATGAAACAGGCAACCAGAATTTCTCCTCTTGACTGTGACTTTGGAATCCATATAATTAAGAGTATTGTCCAGGGAAGAGTGAGTCTGGCAGCTGATTTCTCTCCATATGCTGATGCTAAATAGATTGTTTAATAGCCTTGTAGTTGCTTCTGGGAGTTCACAGAAAACAGAAGACAAACCTCTTATAAATTACTGATTTCTTTCTTCTCTGATGAAGTCCTTATCACCACAAAGTCTGAATCTTCAGACTGTAAAAGGCATTGTTTACGTAAGTAATTAGTCTAATGATGAAGCATTTTGCCTTTTGAAATAATCAGTGACATTTTTTGTTTTAAGGTCTACCCTAATGGTAAATAAGTGGTAGGTCCATGTATTCCAGTTTAGGACATCAGCTGCTCTGTAATCCTTTTTTTGTTTTTGTTTAATATTTTTCCATTGAATTTGCTCAAACTTAGGATCCCACCCATTAAATGATGTAATATAGAAGGTCAAAGCTGTTTGCATGGCTAAGTTTAGGAAGCATCACTAATGCTAATTAGAGAGCTTTCACATAGGCCAAAATTATGTCAGCCAGTTTGACATTTCAAGAAATGAAAACTTTCATTATAGACTCAAGGTTTTGACCTTCATCAGGGTAAAAGGACCATGAGGTATTGCTTTTAATGTCCCCCTGTGGGCACCAAAATCAGCCGACACAATCTACATGATCCCCTTTTTTTAAACTTACAATTTACTCAGTAAGATTTTACTTTACCTCAGTTACATTGACTTAATTAACATTTAGTAAAAGGTAGCCTAGAGATTATTTTTACTCTGAGACACAAACTTTTTATTTTTCCCTAAGTGGATTTAATATGGATTTATAAAAGTTCTTACTCTGTTACAAACTCTAACTGTATAGTTCTTTGTTTGCACAGCTGTCATCATGTGTACAAGTAAATTAACATTTATTTAATACACAAAAAGTTCATTATTACCTTAAAAGAAACTTAGTGCTGTTTCTTCAATAAAGGGTTAAATATTGATAATTGGTATTGACTAACAAGTTTGAAAATATCAGCACATTGCGTTTGAGCAAAAATGTATTTTATTCTACATTAGTAGAAGCTTTATTATTGAAGTACTGCTAATGAGAAAAAAAAGGATGTTTTAGTAGTTTTTAAATATCATTTCAGTGTCTGGAAACACCAGAATGTATATTTTTATTTGCGTTAACTCATGTTACTGATCATAAATTGTTAAATAGGTTACTTCAGTGTTTTTTTATCAAGTTACTTTTTTGCGCTTTAGTAATTGTTCAGAGGAAGCTTTTGACTTTTACTTATGGAAAAGATACCCTGGTGTAAAGCTACTTTTACTTGAGTACAATTTTTTATTTTCTACTGTGCTTGTTCTAGAGCTCTAGGTATTTGGTCTTTGAATTCAGTCGTTGAGTTGTTGCGTTGTTGAGTTTGTTTTGGATCAACTATACAACAACTATGTTTAAATGGAAAATTCCTCTTTTTGTGATGCATAAATGACTAGTCAGTCATCTTCTATTCTTTTGGAAAACTATTTACATTTTTAGATTAGCTGTTAATGTTTCACTTCAAATTATTATGTTTGACTTCAGCACTCTTGCCTAACAGTAGAAAGGCTCTGGTTTGAGTTCTGGCTGGATCCTTCCGTGTGAAGTTTTTATGTTGTCCTTTTGCATGCTTGGGTTTTCTCTAGGCACTCCAGCTTCCTCCAACAGTCCAAAAATGTGCTTCCTATGTTGACTAGTGACTCTAAATTTGCCCCTTAGACATCAATGTGAGTGTGTTTGATTGTTTATCATGTGTGGCCCTGCACTGGAAACCCGTCCAGAATGTACCCCACCTTTGAAAGTATCTGGTATGGGCTCCAGCGACTCAGTGACCCTGACTAGAAGCAAGTGGGTTAAGATAATAGATGGATGAAGGTTTATTTTCTAGTATTTGCTTAAAATTAGACAGAAATTAAAAATATTACACTACAGACAAAGGCGTGCTGAAGCATTGACACAACCACTTTATTTTGAGCACAAATGTGACTCATGGATAACTGTAGAGAATGTGTTGTTTATTGGTTGTATTCACACATTTTTGAAAATGGTTCTATGCTTCATATCTAAAGACTCTCCGATGACTTTTGTACTGTCTCTAAAGGCAGACATAGAAACATGACGTCACACCTAGAATACAAAGCAACTCTCACCACTGGTTTCAGGCTATTTCACATTGAACATTAAATCTCTGTTGTGTCTTCAAAGTCCAAAGATCAGAAAAAAAAAAAAAAGATCAACTGGTTTTTGCAAATTCTACAGTCATAGAAACAAAATTTCCACCAAGATGTTTTAGTCTGCAAATTTTTCGATAGCATTAACCTTCAGATAAGAGTTGCTGTGTTTTGCAAGAGATTGGTTACATCGCAGTTGACTTTTTATCTTATATTGTTACACACTTGTTGAAGAACAGCAAATATATCAACACGCTTGTGCTTATCTTTTTTTTCCACTGATTTCTTTTCTTTGTCAAGTAAAAGTTCTGAAAATGATCTTTTTCACAAGAACAGACTTACTTAGATCTGTTATAGGATTTGTATACCAACATGCTCACATTATTTTTATTTTCATTTTTGTGTGTCTTTATGTGCCACATCAACATACATTATAAAAAGGGCCTTTGTTTCAAACAATGAGTTCCAGATCTGCCATGATGATGTTAGGACGATGTTTTTTTATGGACGGCAGGTTCATCTGAGGCTGGAGGTAAAGAAGAGAATATAAAGTAGGGCTCCAGTTGTGTTCATTGCTACACTTGCAGGCCATAATAGCTTTAGGAGAAAAAATAAGTCACAAACTGTGGGGGCAACCTAAACAAATAAATCACATTGTCACATTATTCAGTCTATTTTACTGTCATATAGGAAAACATCTGACTTCCAAAAAAATTAGCAGTGAAATTTACATAATATGTCTTTCATGGTTGGCCAAAATAACTAAAAACCATTCCAAGTGCTCCAAAAATAAAAGAAATGTTCAGGTCAGCCTATTATGCAACAAAATCTTTTGATTGAGACGGAGAGCTGTGGCTGCATTGTGCACGATATGACAAATTCAAATACTTCTTGTTTGTGTTTATTTTATATTTTTTTGTTTTTGTAGTACTCTATATACATTGTGCAAAAAGAACTGTAGTTAATTCTAAAAAGGCCACCAGGTGTCTTGGTTTTTATCATCTCCCTCTGTTCATTAGCATGAAAATGCTGGTCATTATAGACTTTTGTGACTGACCTTATTTTCCTCACAGAGAGAACAATGTACCCAGTACAGTTCTAAATTAAAAAAAAGGCAGGCAGAGTCAGGCAGACACGATTCATCATCTTACAACCACATTTTGGCTAGATTTCAAATTGAAAAGTACAAGACTGTAAAAAAATAGTAATATTATACATTAAAATACCAACAGCAATGCATCAGTTTTGTCCAAACAAAAACAGATTTAGATGAATGTTGTTTTAGTTATTGTATTTGGTACAGTTACAACAACAAAAAAATATTATTTGTTTTCACCTCATCTTACCGTGTAATTTATGGGTAAACCAAAATATTTTAATTCCTGGCTAATCCAACTTAAAAATTAAAATGCACTGCATGCATTGCATTATATCAGTAATGCACAATTCGAAATATAGAATGGTAAAGCTTTGTTTTTCAGGTTTAAGTTAAAATTTCAGACAAACTATGTCAAAATCCAGTTTTTAAAATGTTTCACTTGATTTTCCATCATCTGAGGTTTTTACATATACACAGCAATATTTGCTATTGACCCTATAATAATTTGTTTTGATACCATTTATGACTGCTCAGACCAGTGCAGTGCTCTCACCCATGCAAACATTTTAATATTTCATTCAATACACAAAGCACTTACGGTGCTTTGTCTGTATCTCAGTGTTGTTGTTTTTTTTATTTTTTTATTTGTTTTCCTGCAGCCATGTGTTGGCATTGCAAAGGACAGGCATGTTAATGTCTTGAAAAATAGTGATCATGTTCATTATGAGAATGAAATTACAATTAGCCTATTTTAGACATCTTAATTTGATTGTTGATTACTTCCAGTGTGACCTTCCTCTGATGAAAGGACTCAGAAAGAAGCCAAATTATTGGTGTCATAATCAAGTTAGCATTGAGATATTGCATTGCATGTAAATGCAAGCAATTATTGCCATATAGCCAGGCCTCTTTGGTTGCTGTTATGAATGATTTTTTTAGTATGGAATTGAAAAAGACATGATAGCATTCAAGTGTCTCACTACCTTTAATTTAGTTATTTCATGTTTTAAGTGACCAGAAACTACTTTTGCAACACTGAATCTATAACACAGTTCAAAAAAGCCCATATATTATTTGTCAGAGGTGTTAAAATTTAACTTGTCACGTGCATGTTTTCTTTCATGTCTTATGGCTGGGCCAACAATAATCAGTAAAAAAAAAAAAAAAAAAATTGGATGTGGGGCCAATAGTGTTGATGGAAGACAACAATAGTCATGTTTGCAAATATTTTTCAGTTTGTTAAATCATCCTTTTATTTATTTCAAATGTGTTCCCATTTAATGATCAATAATGGTGTTTTTAGCCAAAACCAATAAACATGTATTGTTTTCTAGGACAAAATGGCAGTAGTTCATGAGAAACTTGCCTCTGAGTTATGGGCAGGACTGTTGCAGTAAGCCTCATTTCCCTTCCTCCATTTGTTTACGGTCTCTTCTGCTAGCTTACAGCCCCTCACAACAACAAAATTGGTGAGCAATATTGGTGCTATCCAGACGTAAAGTTTTAAGCCAGATACCAACTCAGACGAGGAAACAAAGACGTACATCAATCTCTTTGTCTACAAGCAAATGTTTTGGAATGGAGCTGATTGTAGTTTCTGCATCACAGCTACAAGCTTTTTCAAACCGCATTTTTTGGTCTGCTCCTGATTCACAATTATTGAAAAAAAGAAATACTAGAATGCAATTTTAATTCAGATTTTCTTAAGATATGTCCTCCATCATCAGAAAAAATGCCACAAGAACATGTTAAAAACACCACAACAGGATTTTCATTGGAGTGGGCCATTAACAACTGTTCTCTCAAGATTCCAAAATAAAATTATGGCTAATATTGAGTAATCTCGAGAAAACTGGAAAAAAAAAGGGTTTTATTGGATATCAGTGAATGTTGCCAATCTTCTCAAATGACTATGGCTGTTCTCAAAGTTGTTTCTGACTGACAAAGATTCTGCCTGAGTTTGATCACAGATAAGGTATTAATGATAGGTTGATCAATTAACTGTGATCCTGTGTTTTGGCTCACATCTCCACTTAAGTGTTGTGTGTTTCTTTTCTACATGTAAAGAAAAAACGTATTTTGTTCTTTGAAAAAAAACAATTTCGTTTTTTTTTTCCAGATTATGACTTAAATGCCTGTTTTCCTGAGAAAACAAGCCATCATTTTATTCAATTATCTGCAGAAAGGTTGTTATTTCACGGTAACAAGTTCTTAAGACAAGCAGAAAACAAAATGCTGACGTGGCCATTCTTGTCTTCTGTAGGTGTTAAAACTCCCACATACCCAAGATCATAGAAGCAGCAAAGGCTGGATTTGCATCTTATAGTCACAAACTATATTACATTGGTCCGCTTGGGTATGATGTATGGTGTTTATTTACATGCTATGTTGTGTAAAAATAACATATTTCAGTTTCAACTAATTTGATAAATTGCTTAAAGGTGAAAATGTAATATTCCAGTTGTGTAGAAAAATAAGTCACATTCCTTTGTATTGACATGAGGAGAATGGTTGTAGCACCTACTGTGGTAATTTTACTGTAACCTAAAGTAAAATACATTATAGCAGACAGATGGGTGGCAGAGAATGTGAATAAATGGGATCTTCTTCTATATAGCGAATACATTTTTGGGGAAATTTAAAGGATTTTGCTTTAATATTAAAGTAAAGGGCTTTAGATAGAAAAATAACTATAATAAATAATGTATTGTCTTTTTTACACATTTTCTTCATAAATGGATAGACTCATTAAATGATGACTCTTTATCATGTATTTTTTCTCATAGTAGAATTTGCTCTTATTTTAGTTTATAATACCACCACCTCTGCAATTTTAAAAGATTTATTTAACTAAAAGCAAACTGAAGCAGCTCATAACTGGTTATAACTCTTCATATGTACATTTTAAACCAAAGTTTGTTTTGTATAAGTATTTGATCAAAGTTACAATTACTCTCAGCTCCACTTTGCTTCTTACTGGAAGAGCTTTTGCATCATATGTCTACAGATGCTGTGTTTATTCTTAGCTGGAAAGATTCTCAGTATTTTCTCTGCTTTTGGATTTACCAAAATGCCTTTTGTGAATGTTAAATAGATTGGTTTAAAAAGTGATCATATTGCACAATGAATTTAACCATAAAGTCTTTAGTATTTAGAGAGATATGCTGGAAAAAAAAGATGCATTTTTGAATATTTCTAAATTTCCGAATTTCATATATACATCTTTGTATTTCTTATTTCCATTCCTATTGTGAAAAAACACGTCATGATTTGAAAATAATGGATTGTTTATAACGGGGCTGTTTGCGCTGTCACATTTTGGCATGAATTTGTCATTAATGTAGGTTAGCAAAACAACATTTTACAACTATACAAAATTGTGCTTGCTAGTTGCTCTTTTAAACATGCTGTTTGTCATCTTTGACTCTCACAGAACCAGAACTATAAAAAAAAAAAAACATCAATAAAAGCTAATTTTCCCTAACACCATGGGCAGCTTGTCTTTTTCAAGCACCCAAGTGCTTCATTCTTACTTGTTAAAAGCCATACCCCAGGTCCATCAACTGAGCCATCATCAATAAATATTGACTAGCCTGTCAACAGACAATGTGCTGAGGAAAGCATTTGTGTTGACAGAGTTACCAAATGCAGCTGGACTGCCTCTTTCCCTTCATACTGTGGTAACATGGAATTAATCATCTGAATATTGTGTCTGTTTGTGAGTAGAATTCTTTTTATCAGGTATAAGTGAATAAAGCTGTGTTCTCATGACTGACCTCTGTGCTGATCTGTTTTGACCTTTCATAGCTTCTACTTTTCCCCCGTTGCTGGACTATTTCTTTCACTTAAGCCTCGCACTCTGGCTATTACTCAACATCCAGTCAACACAGCAAAAATCAAAGCATTGTGCAGCAGTTTGATGCCCTCTTGGGAAACCTTGGCAACGTAACTAATATCCGAAGAAGGGAAGTAATTAAGATGCTGATGAAATCGTTTCTCCTTCTGCCTTTGTGGTCTCCAAATGTTACCTAAAAAGTAAAGCAATCAACTGAGCTGTTTGTTCCATGGCAGCAGAGAACTCTGGAGTTATTTGTGATGATAACTGTGTTGGATTCCCTGAAATGATAACCAGTCCAGATGTAGATTTATCTGTGATTTCCAGGCCAACTGGGTGCAGAAACAGACACATTATCACACATTCTCATACTTGGTACGCATGTTTTTGGAAAAAAATGTTGTATGTGTGATCATTTTGTCCTTTTTTTGTGATATGGTGACATGCTACAATGTGTGCAGTCCAGTAGCCACCAGTAACACCTAATGTACCCTCTGACAGATCATCTATTGGTTGCACAATTAGCCCACTGGCATTGGTCCCATAGAATAAATGAAGTCCTAATGCATTCTGTGGTTTACAGCACGCACCGACGGTATACACAAGGGCTAAACTACATACTCACATACATACTACATATTGTCAACAATCATTTTTATAGGGTTCTGTTGGGTTTCTGTAAAGAATTTTAGCTTCCTAGCTTCCATAGTTTGTCTTCCAGAAACTTGATTTTGTTGCAGAAGTCATGAACAAAAAGCACACAAACTGATCCTTGGCCGTAAGTTTGCTTCCTTTCTGTCTCCACTGTTCAAGCTCAGAGGCGGTACTTTCTCAGTAGATCAGCCTGCCACATGTACTTCCTTTCAGGAAATCTCTCCGGGATCTTGATCTTGCGGAAGTCTTGAATGCACTTTTCAAGCTCCTCCTCAACTGTTAGCTTCTCTTTTGCAGGCCTTTTCTTGGAGGAGCTGGTGTCACGGGAGCTGGCTGTAAGAGTGCGCAGCAAGTCACTCTTCCTTCGCTGTTCAGACTGCTGAAGCATGGTGACAGGGCCTTTTTTTGGTGGTCTATCTAGGGTCTGGACCTTGGCGTGCGGGTGTGACTGACGACTGACTGGACCACAGATGACAGTTCCCTGGGGGGAGCTAGCTTCTGACTGGCTCTCAGAGCTGGAGGTGGAAAGATCGTTGCAGGAGGTGCCACTCTCGCCTTCACCGTCACCCTTGTGGTTCTTGCAGCAGCAGTCACATGGAGGGGACGACCAACGTGATGCGCCACCTGGGGAGAGAGACAAGCAGAATGGGAACTAATTTTAGATGAAATGCAAAGCTTCTTTCACCAGTCATAGAGACGAGACCATAATGAGAACAGCAACATGAAGAGAAGCACACATTAGCCAGGCAGAAGAAATAAAAGGAAGGTAGAAGGACAAAGGCGAAATAAATAAACCAGAGCCAAATAGCAATCACCAAGAACAAATGACATGACATTAGAAACATCTGGCTTTGCTCCATCATAATCGTAAGAGTGAGCTTGTGACTGGGAGACAAACCTGCATTATTCTGAAAGTACCCTCATTCATCAATGCTGTCATATGGGACAAATGGAGGGGCTGAAACCTTTTGGAAACGGAGAATGAAAGTCCAAATCCTCTTTGAGTTTATGTGTACGATGGAAAAAAATCAAGTAAAAGGAAGTTTTAACTCATTCTAGCCCTTCAAATGTGCAATATTTTCTAAATTTATAATGGTCTTCTCTATTACTGTTGATAGGAACATTAATTAGACTCTATTTTAATGTTTTTTTTAATTTGGCTCATTTTTGAAAAGCTATAAACTGTGGTTGCCTCAAATTTCTAATATCATTGGATGCTACACCACAATTGTTATTGAGCTTTCTTTTTTTTAAAAACCTTTATGCTAAAATGTTTTATATAAATATTTTTGTAGTTTTCTTTACGTAGCTGTAAATGGATTTCAAGGATTTAAAAAAAAAAAAACTCAAGCGAAGTCAAGCTGTACTTAGAACTTTTAAAAAGGTCTATCTTGATTTCTAAGAACAGAGCTCCATGGCAACTATTGCATTTTTTTAAATGATAATTCTCTGCAACAGACCGACAATTTATGTAAATACGCTTTTTTCCCCGTATAAGAGTTTTATCTGGTTAGTCACTGCAAACTAGTTTATGTTTCTTTAAGTATTTCTATAGATGCCATGAGGGAAAGTTCTTTGTTGACATCCAAGTTGCCATTTTTCCTGTTAAACAGTTTTTTTATTCACATGAACAGTATTCACTTTTTGCATTACCTTTGATACATTAGTATAAAGTATTTTTTTTATAGTTTTAAAAATTAATAATTTTGTTTGTGACAGTCATTTCTACTATGTTTTCCATTTCTAGATCCAGCACTGCCTTTCTCACATTTTGGACCTTTTTTTTCTCTAACTAAATAAGCAATATTTGTTTATTGATATTTTTAGGCCTCAGTTTCTTCTCATGCAAATCTTACAACCTAAGCTCAAACAGAATGGGCTTAACACAGATATTAACCTCTAGAACTACAAAGGGGATTTGGAGGGGGTGCTTTTTACGGGTAACTGATTCTGCAATTTGAAAATTCTGAGTACGTTGAGATAATCTGAAAGATTTTCACTGCAAAACTTTTGAAAGTGAACAAATTAAAAGGATCTTAAAGATAGTTATTACAATGTGTTGTATTTTCTGGTATCTGAACTGAAGATCTTTAGAGCTTATTATATCAGACCAGGGTCACTGATCTGTTGTTGATGTTAACTTGTCTCTCCCTTCATTTTTTAGCATCTGGACTCCTACACCAGGATACTGTTCATGGACTTTAATACCTTTACTCTAGCCTTTTTCCAAGAATAGATCTTCCAGTCTGACCCCATGTGCCGGTAGATCATTGCCTTCCTCACAGGCAGACGGATCTCTACAAGATTGGGTGCTCTCTCCTTTATTCTCCCTACATTATCTGTAAGTCTAGTCACCAGTCTGCTGACGTTTGCAGATGACACCACTCTGATGATACTCTTATCAGATGGGTTAGCATGGAGCCTAAACCACCTGAAACATGACACTCTCAAGACAGTGGTGATGACAGTTAGCTTTAGGAAAGAACTTAGATATAGTGGTAAATGGTGTAAACTTGTATGGAAGCTTCTTAGAAGATCCACAGTGCTGTACAGTCACAGTCCCATTCACCAATGCACATATACACATTCACACACTGATGGCTTCGCTGCCCAACACTGGCACCTATAACCACCAGGACCAATATGGTTCAATGTCTTTTTCAGGGACTCTTTGCAAGTCCGGTTCTCGCTCTGTGTGCCCATGTGTCAATCGTCTGACGAGAGGTTGACCGCTCTACTGCTGCACCATGGCCGCCCATCACCTCCCTTACTGAAAAGACTCAGCAGAGGCTGTGTTTACTGAGGCAGCAAAAGAAGAATCATTTCGCTTTGAAGATCACTTTTACACAGCCACTGCCAAATTCATTATCACGTCCTCAGTCACAGCTTGGTTTGCTGCAGCCAGGTTCAAAGGTCAAGATGCACCATATAATTTGCTCGGCTGAGAAAGTGATCCGCTGCAACTTCCCATTACTACAGGAGCTGTGTGTCTTCAGGGCCCAGAGACCAGGATCATAGCCAACCCCTCCCACAATGAACATGCACTTTTTCAGGTGTCCATCGAGACCAGGACCTGCTGCTTTTAGAAACTGTCCCCCTGCAGCCAACCTGCAGAACAATAGCCCAATCCCCAAGAGATATCCCCTTCTGACAAAAACTTTTATTTCATCAATCTTGCCCAAGTGACTCCCAACAGCTACTTGTACTCTTTGTGCCTAATTTGCTCTACCTCAGACATTAACCGTTTGTGATAACAGGACTGAGGGACTCCTTCCCCTCGTGTTCCAAATAGTAAGTATCTGCTGATTCTAAGAAGCAAAAATCCCATAGGTTTTTACAGAGAAATTAGCAGCTAGCCATTGCATTTTTCAGAATAATTATTCTTGTTCTGCTACCTTTGTAACACATTTTTTCTAATCCTAATATTTATTTATGACATCATTTTGAAAAACTAACCAATCAGAGACCTCAAGTTTGACAGATTCTCGCAAGCCTGCTTTCAAAGGGCAGGATTGTGGACTTAGAATAAACCTCACTACTGAGTGGTTGCCATAGAAAGGATGACGCAGACTGACTTGGACCAATCGATGTTTACTGACATCTGGCTCCAACATGGCAGCGATTTTTTTTGCAAAAAAATCAATTGACTACGTTGGAGCCAAAAGCACGCCATTTTCAATGGGTGACATCATACTCACTCAGTCCAGTTTTCATACAGTCAGTGTTTTAGATGTATGTCTTTTCTCAATTTCTCTATTATTTATTTTAATATTGCCAAACACCAAAACAATTCCCCACATTGTAAACCTCTGTTTTATTGTACACAGTATTAAAAACTTTAGTATTCTGACATTGAAAAAGATTACAGATTTAAATACATAAAAGCATGTTAACATTGCTTCCAAGTAAATTCCAGCAACAATAACTATGTCAACTACTTTGGAGCTCCCACTTATCAACAATGTCATTTAATTGTGCAGTCAAGTGTTTCTGCATTGATGCTGCTGTCTTCTCAGCCAATACTGAGTTAAAGACAGAGGTCCACCATTACCACTAAGAGGAAACGCTTGCCCGGCCGAGTTTCTGAGTGAGTACCTCGTATTCGGAATGACTGATGAGCCCCAGCATCACCACACTTCTGCAGGAAGCAGGCATTTATTTTTCATGCTAACCTGCTGAATTATTGAAGGGGTATCTGTTGCCCATGGACTCCTTTCTATTTAGTGAGAGGAGAGATCAAAAACCCTTGAGGCAAACGTGCTGATGCCCTACCTAAGGCTCTGATTTTTCAGATACACCTCTTTCTATTTCTACACATTCAAGCCTGACGATCTCACCCCTTCTTGTGGTTTCTCTTTTCCAAATCGGTTGTACTGTACAATTGCTGCAACTCTTCTGCTGCTGAGCATTTTTGCAGCAAAGAAGATTATAAATAATGCTTCCTAAAATAAAAGACCATCTGCCTTAGCCCCCTTTATCTTTCACCACACATTGGTTTGTTTATTGAAAGACAGAACAAAAGAGCAATATTTGTTCTTTTACAATTCTATAGTCATCATAAAAGCCTCCACACATCACAGCCGTGCTTATGTGAGGATGAAAACACTGATTTTAGCCAGCCAGCTCACACATGGATGTCTGTTGTATTTGGACAAACTTTCTTTGGACAAATTGAAACAAAAGTCTTGTTTTTGTTTTAACTTAGGATAATCATTAAGTTATAGTTGACAGTTAGAAAAATAATTTAAAAAGGTGTGTTGTTTTTCACACCCAACATGATTGACATTTAGGGTCAACACACATTTGTTTCAGACTTGATAATTCAGACAGCCCCTGTCCAGCTTAGCTAACTATAGATAAATAATACATTTTGGCAGTGTACTTTGGAGTTTCAAACTTTACATTAATGGTTGTGTCATTTTTAAAGGTCAATGTTTTAAAAATGTAAAGGCTACATAAACTGTCAGACTTACAATCTATCTAGGGAATAAATATTCATATTTAAACTTAAAACTCCCTTGGGGTATTACGTTTGTTATTATATAATTTACATTATAATTTTACAAGGTTAAGTTTTAGAATTTCTGGGATAACGGGTGTTTTATTTCACCAAGAAAGAAAAACCAAAGATGTACTTTTCAGCTGTTGTGGTTAAAAAAAAAAATAAAAATAAAAAAAAAATAACTAGCTAATCTTTTAGTCATGTATTCTCAGTCCAAAGCTTAATTTAACATGTGACTTGTTGCTGGTTTTGCCAATACAATGAGATTAATGGCTACCCCAAAACATGGCACCCAATGAAAACATTTATTAATCACTAAACATACAGCAGTTTAAAATATGTTGAAAGAATCAAACTTTTTTTATTTCTAAGTGGGGATGAGAAAACAAATTTGAAGATGTTTCAATTATTTGGGGTAAAAATAAAAAGAACAAAACCTTTGATTGTAGTGCGTTTATTGTATCATTGTTTTATGTTCTGTCTTATTTACATTATCAATTTATTGAGTTTTATGAATCACAGCCCCCAATTTCTAGACCTTTTTACATATCCTTGGACATTTTCAATTAAAATACATCTTACAACAAATATGAAAGATAAACTCTTCTTACTTACAGGTTGTGGCTCATAAAACACATCTGATGTTCCTTCATTTCAACCATTTTTAGTATCACACACTTTTAACCGACTAACATCTGTGTCAGTTGACCACCATTAAACATTGTACATAATTATGAAATGGTTTTTTTGTTTGGGGTTTTTTTCTTTTTGTGTCTTTGTCCTATATTGGGGAAGAGCAAGCACTGGAAGTCTTATTGGGGAAAAGCAAGCACTGGAAGTCTTATAAGTTCTCCCCACTGCACAGCAATACTCTTGATCCCCAAATATGCACCAAGATTTCTTTGAACTTCCAGCCTCTGCATTCACAAAATATTTTTTTTTTCTGTTTTCAACTAGTGATAGCTTGAATAATCCAATTCCTGTGTATTTTGTTCTTAGCTGCACACTGTCATACAACTGGGAGTTGTGAACATTTACAGCATCTACATACATGGACAGCCTGCTCTGCTGTAATGTCAATGTAGGGTCATGCATCCCTTCAGGGCTGAGTGGATGCTTGCGTAGGTGTCAACAAAAACACACATGGGACGACATCCATGTTCATGCAGCATTTGAGAACATTCTCATGTGTACCATGCATGTACCAGGTCATGCTTTAGTGAAAGCCCCTGTATTCTGCATGCTGTGGATGTGTGTTCCTGAAAGAAAGTGTACTGTTCTGGCTTTGTCTGATTGTGTTGGGTAAAAGTGACAAGCACAGTTATCAGGTGTGTTTCCTGTTCAGGTCAGACTGCATGCCTCTGGTAGGCATCACCCAAACACTTTCTCTGTGTGTTTGTGAAGCATGCAGCACCCCTGATCCTGTGTTATGTCTTTTTTAGGCGGATGTGCAGGAGGCCTGACTGAGGTCTAATGAGTGTCACATGCTATTACACACAGACTTACAAACATACAACAGCATCTGACAGCTGCTCTGGGCGTTGATGCATTGATCTCAGCGGGAGCCTTCAGAACCTGTCTCACCTCTGGTCAGTTTTGCAGAAGAGGTATAAAAATGTGCTCACGGGTAAATATGCCTAATTTTTTATCAACATGAATATTAAAATAGATCATTTTGAAATGAAAACAACTGTTTAACGTGTTGGGTCAACAATTGTAAGAACAATTGATCTTTTTAGGAATTTAAAATGTTATTTTGCGTCATACACAAATGTGCAAACATTTGTAATTTTTTTATTTTATTTTGATTTTTAAAATTATTCAGCTATTTCATTTAACTGATGGAGCTTTAGTGAAATGTAATCATTCCCCTTAATGCTTACTCACCACATAACGCACCAAAAAAAAGTTTTTTTCAGCACCTTTTCTTATTGTTATTTAAAACAAGCCTTTAAAAGCAGTGCAAATTAAATAAAAGATAAAATAAAAAAATAAATAAAAATAAAAAAGATCAAATAACAAACTATTACACCAAGTACTTCCAAAAGCACGACTGAAAAGAAGTGGGAGGTTTCCTTTCTGTATTACTTTAAATACAGAACACAATTCGAATGCAGAAGAAATAGCTTTTTCCGAATGCCTTCAGGCAAATTAGGAAGCTTTATAATTGACAAGACATAACTAATTTTAACATTGGAAGAGTGCAAACGTAGATAATAAAGTTGATGCTGTCAGAGCGATGTAATGTCTATTTCTTGATCTTACTTTCTGACATTCTTCAAAATATAAGTCAATTTTCCGTTTGAAAAACAAGAGTGAGCCAGCAAACAGTCAAATTCATCCAGTTTTGACAAATATGACAGAATAAGAGCTAATAGCGCTATTTTGGCAAAGATATGAACACAAACATGGCACAAATCATTGTAGACAGTGTAAGTCTCAGCAATGTGTGTCCCAGCAATCTTCTCCCTGCGCCGCAGGATCGCAAAACTGCGATTTAATCACACAAGTCAAACTTTAGATTTGTGGACAAACTGTGAAAATATTTCAGCAAAAGTTTACTTGTAGAAATTGTCACAATAAATAGAATATTTTATATTACTTAATTTGTCAACTTCTCCAGAGTATGATGTCACTAAAGCTGCAGTCCCCAATAATAATGTGAATATAAACACTGAATTTAAAATGCAGATATTTGCATCATCCTTATCTAAATTTAATAGAAATAGATGTCAGTTATAGATTGAATTTATTTACGTTTAGTGGATAGGGGTGTTGAAGTTTTATAAGAGCAAATATGCAGTTTATTCATATGGATCTATGGTTTATTTCATATGGTGCAGAGTAAAAAGCTCAGCAGCTGAAGCCTCTTTTTTGCAGTCCTAATAAAATATAAAGTGTATTTTTTTAAGAGAAAACTAGTAGCAATACATTATTGTTTTCCATAACTGAATATTTTTTCTTTGATTGTCTAAGACCATGGTTTGTGGTTAAAGGAAAAAAAACAGGTGCAACACCATATCTGAGCTAACATTGACTTTCTATGAATGGAGGAGTTTCTGTTGAAATAAATGAAGAATAAAGGTGAGGTCAACTATTAGGTCTATGCAACATCTGCAGTCATTAGTCATTTCTAGCTACGCTTGACCAAAATGAACTTTATAGAGGATGGCTTGCGCTTGTCTTGGAGATGACTTGATTATGCAGGAGAGGAGGAGGAGGAGTGCTGCATTAAGAAAAGCCAGCTGATGCGGTCAGTGTGGCACCCGCTTGCCTTCATGTCGGATGACAATACAACTCTCAGCTCATCTGAGACCATCTTAATTCTCAAGAAGGAGCTAGATAAAATTGATCATGAAGGGGAAGGCTTTCCTCTTCTTATCGATCCTGCCCCACAATCTGTATTCAGACAAACAGATGCATGGATAGTGAAGCTGATGGATGGTTTCTAATGAATGCTTTGAATGTGTATCATCTTTTAGCTTGTTTTATTGTTTTTGTTCTTTTTGAATGCAAATCGCCACATTCATGCAATTCATTGTAATGGAGTGCAAGGTCAAAAAAATTACTCAATACTGAACAATTGACATTACAATTGAATTTAATCCTTTAATAACATATTGCCTTTGAAATACAGATCATCAGATTTTTAAGCAAACATTTTTTTAAAGACAGAGGAAGGCAACCATAACTGACTTAAAAAAAACAGGACTTTTAATCTATTCTTTTTTGGCGGACAAAGAATTGCTAAAACAAAACAAAAGAATCATTAATTCATTAAAAAATAATTAACAAAGTTCTGTGTTTTATGTGTTTTAACATTTTTTTAATGCAAGTTAATGGTCTTGATCTACAGATATTACGGAAAAAAAACAAAAAACAAAGAAAGAAATTAGAAGCAAGAAAAGACTGGCGACTTGCCTTAACCCAATTTTAGGCCCCAGCAACCCTGTGACCCTGAAAGGGATTCAGTGGGTTCTGAAAATGGACGGATAGAAACAAGTCTGAATACATTTGGAAAACGATATTTAAAACTCTCAAGATCAAATATATATAGTCTTGGAAAACTGCAATAAACTATATGGACACTTTTTTTTTTTAGTTCTTCATTTAGGTGCTTTTTCAGTTTAGTTTTCTTGTTTGCTTGTTTGTTTATTTATCTTTTTTATTTATTTTTGCTTTGTTTAGGTTCTGATTCTTTCAGTCACATCCTTCCAGAGTTGCATTTCAACCATTCACAGCTGTTTCTGCTTCAGATAATCAGATTATGATTCCAAGTGTTTAGAAACTTTCTCTTTTTCCACCTTTTAATTATTCCTTGTTTAAGGGTGTCTTGGTTTAGTTTTTTCATGGTTATCCTCAATTGTTTGCCATCTTTGAGTTGATTTATGACTACCTTTTGAGTTTCTACCAACAAAGCACTTTTCTCCAAGTATGTCCCAATCAACAACCTTCTGTATTAAACTTCTAAGTGAAGAAGCCAAAATGAATAACTTTTTATCTTCAAAGTTTATAATTCTGCCATTTTTTAAAGTTAATAATTACTGTAAGTTCCCTTCATACTCAACAAGCTGAATAACAGAAAAACTGCCCAAGAAAAAATGAAGAAATGTCTTCCTCCCTTTAAGAATCACTACAATGCTGTAAAATGTATTGTTTAGAGTAGTTTTTCTAACTCAAAGATTATGTGACTTCCAAAAAAGCAGATTAATCTTGTTCCAACAGCGTCTCCAAAGCTCATTTCGAGTGTGCACAGTGAACATTTCTCTCATTAAAGAAGTTCCCTCTGCAGTGGTAAAATCTGACATCTTCTATGAACATTCATGCAGCTTAGTTATTCAGTCCAAAGGTATATTTAGATGTAAAGAGTTTTGCAATATTTTATGGCCATATAAAATTTAAATCATCATTTTGAACTGATGTTCGCTTTTTTTAAACGTGAATTTTAAACAGATAGATTGATTAAAGTCAACTGCACGCTTCAATTTAAAGGTTTTTTTTCCTTTGTTAAGGTGAGTTGGCTCCGACAGTTACAGCAGTCATTTAGAGCTTTCAGCATGACATCAGCAGGTCAAGTCAAGAGACTGAACCTCCAGCAGCCTGCTTTGCATCTAAGTTGTCTGGTATTTAGCCGTGGGAAGGGAAGGGAAGGTTGGTTGGTCAGATATTGATTAAACTGTTGCTGGCCTTGGGATTGAGTTCTGGGCGAAGAAATCAGCTGCCAAATAAAAGTGGAGCTTATTTGGAATGCAGGATGTGCTTTTGAGATGGATTTGCAGGGTTGTCATAGAATAAAACTCCCCTCTACATCTATTTTCTGTGATGCATATAATGTTAACTGTTATGAAGAAAAAATAAAGTGGGACTTTAGACTATTTAGCTTTTCCAACCCTTCATCTGGTATTGCCTGTATTTCTCACCTCTAAATTTTTTCCACTGCATTCTTGAGAGGTTCAGTTTTTTTTTTTTTTGGTTTTTGGTTTTCATTATTCATTAAAGGGTGCTGCCTTCTGCATTTCTCTTACTTCAGCAGTCTATATATTGACGGCAGTGTTTAAAATATCGACTCCAACAATTCCAATTTGTTTTTAATCTATTTTTGTTGCATTTTTCTCATGATGGACGACCTCTATAAAGAACATTAAGATTAAAATTGCATTTAGAAGTATTTCTTTAAGACCATAAACTCGCAGCAGATGTTGTCTCATTCAAGCATCTTCTATTAAATTATAAGGACATTCTAATAAATGGTTTTAAAAAATGCACCAAAAGTTGGAAAATAGTTTAATTTGCTAACAAATATTCACAGTTAAATGTGACTATAAGAACCATCTAACGATGCACTGTAATACAAGAAATGAATGGGAGCTTATGAGAAAAATAAGGTGGTTTTTGAATATGAAGGCGTTGGAGCAAGCATAAAGCAGCAGAGAAATTTGGCACCATACCACCGAGAAAGGTGACCACACAAAGAGCAGAGAGCTGCAGTAACAAGAAAAATAAATAACGAAGGAGAACCTCAGGGGTCAACGTCAAAAGGACTTTGTGAAACATGCAAAAAATGTTCAGTGTAGTCAGCCTGACTCCAGAAAAATGACCAAAAATGTTCTATTATTTCTTGTAGTTGACTGTTGCAGCTGAAGCAGAAACATTTTTTTCCATCACTATGATTGCCTTTTTGTAGAAAAATGGTTTTGCTTTTTGCAGGAGAGCCCAGGACAATCAATCTGTATGTAGCTGCACTGTCAAAGCACACGAGAGCACTCCCAAAACCTTCTATCATAAACACCCACTCCCATCATGCATCTGTTAAACTTTCTCTCATATACATGAGTTGAAAAGGTTCCCTTTAAACAGTTTTTGGGGCAGGATAAGTCATTGAGTTCTCATGTCTGCATGAAAAGCTAAAAGGTTTGCATGCAAACTGGACGATCCTGCAGGCAAACTTGCTGTTAAACGGCACTTCATTTTATCCTAATTCCACTGGATTTTGCAGTCATTATTCTTCATTTCTCACTGCTGAAAGGATATGCTCCATTTTATCATCATTAGCAGCATTAGTCTTACTGCCTGTTGTTTTATCTTCTCATCACCCTCCAGTTAGAATCTTCCACTTTCCCTGTCCCTTTGTCTCATCGTTTCTCAGTCTCTGCTTATTGTCTAATTTACTTTTTTGCATTGCTACCTCCAGTTTGTTACCAAAGTCATTTTTCCTGGGTCTTTTGTTCATTTTGGCCTCATAAAGTCAGTCCAGACCCTCACTGCAAAGTAATGAAGCAGTTTGAGAGTGGAGCGGCTCTTTTTTAAGCCCTAATGACTTTTGTCGGACCCTTAAGAGCAATGAGGCTATATCCAGATTTAGCCACATATGATCTCATTCTATCATATTCATGTCTTTTAATTTGGATTAAGTCTTTGTAAATAATTCACCAAGAACTTTTTTATTTCCTCAGATGTGTCCATCTGTAAGTGTGACTGCGGCTGACTTTGTTGTCATTCTAAGGGGGCATGAGATGACTGGTGATTTTAACTTATCAAAAACTTTTTTTTTACCAGTAAAATTCAAAAAGGTTGTTTTAAAAAGGAAAGACAAGGGGTCTTAATGACAAAAGTATCAAAAGCAGAGCCAACCGTTGCTACATTACAAACTGTTGAGATAAACCATTTTTATTGACCAAATACATATTTTCTGCGTTATTTAATCAAAAATTCTGTCAAAATCATATATTTCAGACTTCTTCTTAACATTCTGTCCTTCACAGATGAATTGCATATAATGAACTTCACAGATCTCTCTCAGTGTTTATAAATGAATTAACTCCTAGTATCAGTGACTAACAATTTTTTTCTTTGGCCCCACTGTAACAAAACAAATGTCATCACTTGATCCAACTTTGTTAGAAACTCCAAACCTCTAAATGTCACTGTGGTTTGATTTGGAATAATTTATTTAAAAAAGTTCTAAGGGTCTCACATCTGACTTTTTGCTGAGTGAGGTTTGTTACAGGAGGTGGTGTAACAGGCAGTATGGGTATAAAGTGCATACCTGTTTTTGTTTCTACTTTAGACGGCTTTTCTGAAGCTACGTTCATGCCGCCCTTGGTGACCCGCATTCAAGCGTTCACTTCCAATGAAAAGTCTATAAAGAAAACACATTTAAATGTGTGTTTCAGGCTTCAGGGTTTCAAACTCTTGCGTTCACACTAAGTAATGCACATTTTTAAGACCAGTTTCGGGCTCTACATACAACCATTACGCTTCCAACTGTAGGTAAAAGACATACACTAGTAAGCAGTAGAAAAAGGAAAAAAAGAAGGCCCTCCTTGCTTGTCCATTGTGAACACCATGGGCTATATTCCACATGTCCGTAGCTTTAGGACAACTGGATTTGCTGGATATGCCATGAAGCTGCTTCTCAAACTAGGGAGTGTTTTAAATGACCAGAAATCAATGTAAAAACTGTGCATGTGGTGTGTGCTTTGTCTTTATAACAGTATTAAATGTTTTTTATTTTGTGGTGAAAGTAGGGCTTTGGGGAAATAGATGGTCTATTTTGTTGCTGCTGGACATTTACTTTAGATCAGAAATGGGTGCAAGTACCATCACAATAATGTGTAAAAGCAGCCACCGTTAATTAGTGAGCAGGGGCGGATTTACCTTTACACAAAGGTAGGCAATTACTTGGGGCCCGAAACTCTTTTGGGGGCCCCAAGCTGAACAATTGATAAAAATGTCTAAACTAAATTTTTCATCCATTTTTTTTAACTCTGTCAGGAAAATAAAAAACCCAAATCACTGCCCATCGAGACAACTGTTGTTGTGATTTTGGGCTATACAAATAAAATTGAATTGAATTGAATAAGATTGATCATGTAAAAGTTTTAGGCCCTGTCCATCTGCAGCAATGGTATATACAAGCAGCATTGCCAAACTGGGCGGTTTCCAGCTCAATAAGACTGATTTACTCTGACTTTGTGGGCAAAAATTAGCTTTAGGTGGATGGACATCATTTTGGCGGGTTTGGGATCGGTTTGGGAGTTCCTGGTTGAAATACGTTTCAAGCAGGGAGGTGTGGTCTGGGGAAATGCAGGTGATGGGCAGTGCTTCACCTGTTGTCTTCCTCACCTGCCATCATGATCTATAAAGCTGACTGATAATAATATGTATTCACACTAATCAGTTCCATAAATACAATTTATATGTTTGAGTTAAATCATGTTTATCATCAAAATAGCCATTTTGTGTATTTCCTTTTTAATTTCAGAGCAGACTGCAAGCTCTGCTGCACAAGAGATTACGCAATCCTGAGTGAAGTCGGGTTGATTGTTTTCCTTTAGTTTACTTAGCGTATGCTGCACGAGTTGCTGTGCATTAAGAAGACGGGTTCACATCTCAGAATAGTAAATTATAAAACTGCCAAAATATGAGCTATTAGAAAATGATTTGTGTAAAAACATTCACGATTAGGATTAAATTCCCTTAAAATTGCACCCCATTGCATATTAAAATATTAATTTAAGCCGTTTGAGCTCAGCTAATGAAACAACCTTTTATAGTTATAAGCATCCATCTCTTCCATGTTTATCCTTGCAGGTGGCCTAACGATAAGCATCATTTTTGGGGTTAACAGTTTTGGTCTTGGAGTACCATTTGGAAATGTGTTGAGGGTTTTACAGGGAAATGGTTAGGGATGGGTATCGTTAAGGTTTTAACGATACTACTACTCTTATCGATACTGCTTATCGATCCGGGACTCTTATCGGTACTCTTATCAATACTTTTTGAGGACGAAAAAAAAATAAATAAATAACAAATTAAAAACATAAAGTGTTTTATTTCCTCATTATGCAACAACATTGTTATTTTTTAACAAAACATTTTACTTTATACATGAGAATGTTCCAGACAGGATATTTATTTATTTATTTAATCTAATTGTTTTTATTCTTTATGAGCGTGATGTTTCATTTGGTCTTTTGTCCATTTTCCACAACCTTGAATAGACTTTTCTGTTTGTCAAACACCAGAGTTAAGATAAGTTAAGTTAAATGATGGAAACAAATTCACTTTGATGCAGACTCCTTTCTATTTATTTATTTTTCTTTAAATCCAGTAAACCCAATAAATGATATTAATTTTACGGATGACAACTATCATTAGTTATTCATTATTATTAAGTATTAGGAAGCAGCTGATAGTTTGTCGCGGGTCTGGAATCAGAAGCGGTGAATCTAAGCCCCGCCTCTCTACCTGTTTGTTGTATTCTCCGCGTGCAGCGCCCCCCCACCCCCCCTCCCGCTGCCCCAGCCTGTTCTGCACAAACAGCGCAACATACGGTCATCGTAACAGCAAGGTGACAGCATGGTCGGCAAACGTAATAATTTTTACGCAGAAACGTTAGTTCTTAGTCTAGGGCGGCATGTGTCCCCTACCAGATCACTACTGACTGTGTGTGCGCTGCCTTGTCTTGTGTGTGTGCGCGCGCGGCGCGTGCTGTCTGAACAACAGCCCCGCCCCCCCGTGCACACAAATAGACAGACAGAGCTCTCCGCTTCAACGAGAATATCAAAATTAATATCATCATCTATAATTAACGCAAAATTGACTGACTTGGTGAGTTAAATATGGCAGATAACGTTTATATTTTGTGGGACACAAAAAAAAAGTAAAAGTAACTTCTTCAGTACCGATAGCAGAACCATTCAGGTCAGATCTTAACGATACTGCGGTCTTGAAGAATGTGGCCCCGGGGCTGGTTCAATACCGGGGCTTGGTACCCAACCCTAGAAATGGTTTCAAGAAAACAGTAGAAGGTGGCATGTTAGAGACCAAGCATGTCTTATGAGCCAAAAAGAATTACAATTTCCTTTAGGGAATATGATATTCTCAAACATATTCTATAGAAACTGTCTACTTGTTTGTGTTTTCTGGTGCAGTTTTCTGTTCCACCTTTTGCTTTAATTATTCGTTTGGATCCAACTTCGATGTCATTTCATTAAAAATAGAGATGTATTATTTTTCTCTGTGTGTGGTTACTTTGATTTTAGTAATTACTGATTCTCCTCCAGTGCCACTCATGATTAGATCAGCAAGTGGAGAGAAAAGAAAGGCAGATGAAAAGAGGAAAGAAAAACAGCCCTCAACATGGAGAGACTTGCAAGCAGATGGTGTATAAGTGCCTGGCTGACTGTCTGGGCTGTTAGCTAGTTTGCACAAATCTGTGTGAACAATTGAACGTACAACATACTTTAAAATAGCCAGGTGCTGGGGCTGGAATTAGCAGGTGGTAATGTCTAAAGTGAGACAAACTGGACTGATGGTTGCCATGCATGGCATTTCAAAGGTAGTTCTGGCTTGAAGGCAACAGCTTTGAAATAAAGCTGGAACTGCAGCCGTTTTGGAGAAGCACACACCCTGGATAGCTTCCCAGGGGCCTCATTAGGGACTGTGTGTGTGTGACGGGTAGGTGGATGAAGTAGGACACAGCAACCAAACACACAGGGACAGCAAAAAATTCCATTTCTCTTTGTTACTCACGCCTTACTACAAGGAGACCAAGTTGGAGTGAGGCGGTTTTTAAGCAACTGGCAGTAAAGTGGTGTGTCAGTACTGCCGCATCCACCAAATCTCATGTATGTTAACAGCAAATTCGCTCATGGACTAATGAGGGAAAAAAAAAGACAGTTGTAATTTCTGTACTCAACAAAGTGAAATCACAGCTTTTCCAATTTTCTACTGCTGTTTTGACAGTTGAGTTAATTGATTTTACTCTGTTTAGGGTGTTCGTGCCATGCGTTTGAATTTGTGACTGTGTTGGGTCGTTAGCTGTAACAGCTGTGCCTCATTGTGACTTTCAGAGTGTCTCCAGTGTCAGTCTCAAGCGAAGTGTCATTAAGGCACTCGTCTTTTAGCGAAGCAGCTGAGCGTGTGTTCTTCTCAGTTTGTGTGTATTTCATTTTATTTTTTGCATGTATGCATTTTGCTCAAGCTTGTCCCTGAAATGCAGGAATGCAGGCTGGGTTCTGACACCCTACATTTAACTCCATCGCAGTTCACTGATGGAGCCCCATATGGTGTTCCCCAAGTTTTCACCTTATCCAGCCATCACATGGAGAGACTAATGCTTTTCTAATTGGCAGAGCCACTTGCATGCTCACAGAACATACAATTTATGGTAAGATATCAAATCAAAATGGCTACATTTTATTTTATTTTATTTTTTTCAATATGGGAAAATTGTCAACCCAAATGTGGCATCACAAATGCTGACTGTAAAGATACATTCACAATGAGCAATATGTTGCGTGTTCAAGCACGCGGTTTCATGAACGCACATTCAGTCCGTGGAGTTCACACCGAACCAGCACCCGACAAGCATAGAACTACTGTTTACTAGCCCATTTCCGCCACCTACAGTTGGAAGTTGGTGCAAAATGTCGAAGCCGTGCAATTCTCGCAAATCTTGCTCCAGGCTTTTTCTTTCACAGCTCTATCTATGAAAGACTTGGGGGCATGGAATTCTGACAGAAAAAACTCAGTTAATTACAACATTTGCCTCTTTCGTGCTTTGAAAAGGACACCATCCACACATCACTACCAAATCGGAGCCCCTGATGGGTCAAAGTTCAGCTGTATGACATTAGAGCAGGCTAAAGTTCAACTGGTTGAACTTTCAGTGTGCGTTCAGTGAGCGGCGGTTTTTGTGTAGAGCCTGAGAACAGACTTAAAAACGTATGCAGCGACGCCTGAACGCGAGGGTTTTGAACACGGAAGCCCTGGAGGTGGGTTTACAAGCATTTACATAGACTTTTCATTGAAAGTGGCCACAGCTGGTGCTGTAGCTTCAGAGCAAAAGAATGTTTTCCTTAAAACTAAAATAATGGTGTTAAATTATGAATGCATCATTATCTTACCTTTTTTACAACAATAACATCAAAGTTAATGATTCTTCCTTCCATGTTGCAAAGATAAAACATAGCTACAAATAAATTTTGTTGTTGTTCTAGAAGACAGTATAATCCTTCCATCACTTGGAGCAGCAACACAAACATAAATTATATTTAGTGTATACCTCTTTTCCACGATGGACACAACAAATAGTGGTTAAAACACCTTGTTACTCTAGATCATAAAAAGAGGAACAAAATAAGTTAATTTTAGGCAAGAGGGTGATGAATGCCCCCAAAAAATCCAAAACAAATCTACCATCTTCAAAATGGTGAAAGGTCATCAAAACTTAAAAACTGAACCGTACAATTTCAACCTGATTTTATGTGTAAAGCAATAATTGTCTTTAATTCAAATTAATAAACTTTATAAGTTCACTACGGGCAATGCACTGAAGAGTATCATAAAATATTTGTTGCGTGAAGTTCAAAAAGATCCAAACAAAAAGTTTTCATCAACGATCGAAAATGAGGGACAGTATAATTAGATAAAATATTTTTTTGTTTTTGTTTTTTTTAACTTGTCCTGTCCAACAGCTGGGCAAACAGATGAGAGCTGAAGGCCTATTGTTTTGGACATATTTTGCTTTAACAACAGGGGTTATGAATTTATGACAAACCAGAGGAATGTCTGAGTAAACCGCTTTTGTAGTTGAGGCCAAACTTTATTAAATTCCATCATGTTTGAAAATCTTTGGTGCTGGACCGGACGGAAAAGGAAAGGAGGGAAGAAGAGAGAGGGATGTTAGAGAGGAGGTGGGATAGGAGGGTGATAATAGGAGGGGGGGGAGGGGGGGTAGAACCATGAAGCAGCCTAAAGCAACAACTTTACTGGATGTTTGTCATTATGGTAAGGTTCAAGTGTAAAACAAATCTCAAAGGGCGGGGCCTGTCCACACACACATTCAGATGTTATAAACACACCTATTAACTGCAAAGATGTCCACATGTCAACATGAACACAAAACATGCACACAATACAGATATTGTTCACACACGCATACTTATGCCTTTAAACCAACTAGTGTGAAATATTTCATTCATTCAATCATGCAAACTATTAGTTCAAAGGTGAGCTAACACCTGTGCTCAGGTGAGTGTTTATGTTCTTCTAAATGAATGGTGGAATGTGAAAAGAAGGAGGAAGGGTGACCAGCCATCCCCACACCAAGACCCCCGCCGCAGCAGCAGCGGCAGCCAGAACTCCCAACGCCACCCGGCAGCAGGCAGAGAACAACCACCCCCCGGGCGACCACATCCGCCACCCAGGCCAGGGCCAGCAGGACCACCACGAGGCCCCCAGAGCCAGAGAGCAGGGAGGCATGGGGGGAAGAGAGCGCCGCCCCAGCCCAACCAGGGGAGCAGTCCCCCCCGCCGCGCCGGGAGGGCCCAACGCAGGGCCCCACCCGAGAAGAGCGCCCACAGCCCCAGACGAGCACCTCGTCACCACCCAGGAGTTCTGGGTATCCCCCCGCCCCAACCCCAGGTACGAGTCAGGACCCCCCCAAGGGAGACCCGCTCAGCGCTCCAGGCAGCCACCCACCCGGCCTACGGTTGGTCCAGGAAGGAGCAAGGCAGGGGACAGCTGGCCCCGCCCAGGAGGGGGGCACCCCGGAGAAAAGAGGGGCCCACAAGGGATGTTGTTAACATGGCCCGACCAGGCTTGGCCACAGTTGGAATGTGGGCGGGGGCCCAGCGCCCAGGGGCAAAAACCCGAACCCACCCCACAGGGAAACGGACACCCCCGGCTTAGGTGTAATGTGAACCCCCTCCCTGCGCGGAGAGAGCCCCGCCGGGCCCAGGAAACCGGCACCCAGGGGACACGGCCGCCGCTGCCAAGGGCCCAGTACTCCCCACCTGGGTTGGGGTAGGGGACAGATGGACCTTGGACCCACCTTCCTTGTATAATGTGTGTGCGTGTGTTCGTATGTGTGCATGTGTGTGTGTTTGTGTTTGAATGTATATTATGAGAAGTAAAAGGTGTGTGTACTAGGGGGGTGCAGTTAAAATTGGTGGGTAGGGCACAGAGAGGACATTCCCTGATTAGAAATTATTAGATTAGAAAATATTGACATGCACAACGGTAGTCTTATAAACTTTATAAATGGAGCAGGAGTCATAAACAAACTCACGTTAACTTAAAAATGGTTGCCAGACTTTTTACAAAACTTTTAGTAGAGCTATCCCTGTGTGGTCTTAGTTTAGTGACTGTATGGAATTGTTTTATTTATCTTGTGAGAAGAAAAGCCTAAAGAAAGTACTTGCTTTTTGCACACAGTGAACATACATATCAGTTTATTGAAAAAAATGTTTTCTTCTTCAGAGCCTGTTAGTCTTGTTTTCCTCTGCCTGTCATGTGAACCCCCTGCTGTTCAGAAATATAAAAAAAAATCAGTAATGAGACCTGATGGCACAGTGGGAGGGTTTTTGCTTTTTCCTCCATCAGTGGTAAAAGTATTTACAGTATGCCACATTGACGGTGGTATGTTGACAGTGACACATGCTTTGGTTTATTGTGTTTCCTTGCGATGTTTTGTTCTTGACAAGGAATTGCTCTCAGTATTTGCCTAACGGTGGAAAAATCGGAAACATTTTCGATTGCTGTTGCTTTTCTGGATTTAAACTAAGCAAGCAGTTTAGTGAGAAAAGATCAGCTGTTGGAGCAATTATTAGAAAAGGAAAGAAAAACAAGATCACTGACAATCTTCCTTCACCTGAGGCTCCCATGAATGATGTATTACCCTTTTTGGATACAAATTATTTACAGACCCATGAGGAAACAGCCCAGGACTACATGATGGAAACTGCAATGACCTGAAGAGAGCTGGGACCACAGTAACCGAGGTTACTATTAGTAACGCACTACGTCAGCATTGGTTAAAGTCTCGCAGAAAATCATGAGAAATAACTTTTGTTCTCTTGTAGTCACAGAATTTATTTGGAGATCAGTAGAAAAACACAACAGTTGGTTGAAGATTTGAGCTGAAATAGCAAACATGGAATCATCACTGTTTGATCAACTCATGTGGTCCAACTGATGGGGAGATTGTGCTAAGTTTATAAGTCAGAAACAACATTCAAATCTAACATCATCATCATCTAAATCAAACAACATCATATCTCAGATTTTCTTGTTTTCTTAAATGCTATTTTAAACTGATGTTGCAATAACAAGCTATGCTTTTATTCTGTCATTTCGAGACAGCAGTGATCTCATGATAACTAATTATGAAGTTATGAACAAGCAAAAAATAATAATATTGGCAAATGTGTCCATTAACCTTTATCTGTACGAAATTGTTTAAACAATCTTGAAATGCGTTCATGAAAACTTGAAAACTAAATTCAAGAAATAAAAAAAAACAAAAAAGGTGTCAACTGCAGCTTTTCTTGAAATCCACAATCAGTATTGAACAAATGTCCACTAAAGATGACAACACTAACAAAGAAATATAAGGCATTTTGGCAAATGAGTGAAAAGATGAGTCAGAGGGCATCATTGAAATGAGGATGGACTACAAGCAGGTGGTCAGGGTGGAAAACAGAGCCAGGTGTGATTGAAGGCAATTAAACGGACAGATGAATCATTAATTCCTCTGGGAGAGTTTTAAAGATGGAGCCCAACCTGCTCTAATCCTAGAAAAGAAAAATATTATTACACATCTCATCAAAGAGGCTAAAAAAGTGAGCACCATAAATCTATGGCTTAACAGTGTCTGTGCAATATTTGTCAGTTCTTACAGATGGAATCAACATGCATTATAATTTGTAGAGGACTTGATCCTTCGTGCGTTTAAACATTGTGAGTCATAGTATTAATATAATGACTAATTAGCCTTAAAATATAAATGTGACTTTTGCTTATTGTCTATGAAAGAAAACTTAAAGTAAAGAAATAGTAAAATTGATTAACTAGCAAACATCACCAGCTTATGAATGAATGAATGAATGGATGGATGAATGAATGGATGGATGGATGGATGGATGGATGGATGGATGGATGGATGGATGGATGGATGGATGGATGGATGGATGGATGAATGAATGAAGCTTTGTTTCTGTGACACTCCACATCATAATTAGGGTACCAAAGTGCTTATAAAAGAAATAAATAAAAAGAAAAAATAGATTTTTTTGTGGTTAAAAAAGAGATACAAACAGGAAAATACATAAAAGACAGATGAGGTTTCAATAAAATGAGTAAAAGTGAAAATTAAGATGCCACCAACTACACAGTGTTAAAAGTTATTGTAAAAGGCAAGTTTTTAGCTGATGATTAAAATGGTTTAGGACTGATATCATGTGCAGGAATATTCTTCCATAAGTGGGGGCCAGCAACAAAAAAAGCATGGTCACCCCCAGCATGATGGGGAAAAAAATTACTTGCACACTTTTGTAGTTAGATGGAACATTTGCACATTTAATCACTGATATGGAAACAGATTTATACTTTTGCTCTCTCTTAGAACATGTTTACAACCATTTAGCCTTGTACAACTAAACTCTAAAAGTTTCTTCCTGTTATTTGTTTTGACTTCCAGTTCTATATTTTATCACTGTGAAAAAATTCTAAGATGCAATGCAGTTAAAAAAAAAAAAAATAAGTCAAGTTTCTTTTTTTCTGGGAGCGGTTTAGATTTACAAAACTTTGAAGAACAAAGCTGGAAATGAGCAACCTTCTGAGTCATTCTTTAACTGTTGTGCTTCGTTGACTGTAACTTTTTGTGTATGATCAGAATTTGACGACTCTCTGACAGCCCTCCCTCTGTCCCACTCCATCGGTTATGTATTCCTAGTGCGGGACACCCCAGCCCTAAGCTTTTAATTGGTTACTATGCTTTTCAGCGATGACAGGGATGAATCGATAAGAGCCATGAGGCTAAGCGATGTTTCCAGCTGTTTCTTTCTTACCGTTTCTTTTGATCTGATTTGCCTTCTCTGTCAGCCTCTCTGTTAAATCCGTGGTATCCACAGCAACAGCTATTACCCCAAACACAGCAACAAAAAAACTAAAAGTGTTTTGATTTATCTTTAGTGCTGCCTGTTTGTCTTTGGCTTCATCTTTCCTCCATATTTCACACATGCTCAATGTGAAATGTGTGCATGGTTTGTAAGAATGCCTCTCCACGCTCCATCAGCTTAGCAGTAATCAATGAAGACCTAGTTCTCAATCAGTGCCCCTAATTTACCCCCATCAACCTGAAGTGATGCATTATTCGCCAAATGACTGAGTGTGGCCCTTTTGATGAACAGTCCTTTAATGGACTTTGATGACTGATGTAAATGGAGGGAACATGATGCTTGAAAATGGAAGAGGGGAGGAAGTGTGAGACGAGCGTGAGCGTTCTTGGCTGTTTATCACAAAGAACGGGTTTGATTAATTGTTTTACCACCAGAGATGGAGACAGCAGCCAATGAAGAAGTGTTCTTTTTTTTATTATTTTAGAGGTAACACATGAGCATCCTCATCTGGATTGTTGTGATCATCGCTTTAAGTGTTAAACAAAAAGCTCACTTTCAGTAGACCCCCTTGTTTTGATGAATTAGTATAGTAGGTTGGAAAAATAAAATAATAGGTGAAAAAAAACGCACCTTTGCTCTCAGTTTATGAACCAAATGCATCTTTTGAACCATAATCATGTCTTCGCTGATGGAACATGTCTATTCAGAGCACAGGAAATCTGCAGGAAGAATTTTGTAAGGATGCAAATCACATTTAAAGGCTTCGGTGAGCAGTCTGACCCGATTATTTTCCCAAGCAGAGCCACAAAAAAAAGGGTAAAAATCAGTGATTTCGAGTACAACCCCAGAAAGCTTTGTCATGGTCGACCAAACACAGAAAACAAAACAAAACAAAAAAAATAAAAAGCCAAATAAATAAATAAAAGACAATGATGGATGTTCTCCCTCACAGCAGAAAAATGAAAATCCCACACAGGGAGGAATGGGACAGTAGTGGAAGTGAATTCCAGTTTATGAAATGCTTTGATCTTATTACCAGCATTCTGTTGATGCCACCAGTCCGCGACAGAGCTGCTTGTGCTCTGCAGCTTCTGATGTTTAATAGATGGAGAATATTTTCTTTTGTTCCCTTCACCATTTTTTATAACTAAATGCCATTTGACAAACAGTGATTCAACAATTTAAAACAGGGTTGAAATAATTCCAGAAAAAGTCCATGCCCCTGAGCCTTGTTACATGTGAATCAATGAAAAGCTCCTATCTTGCTTGTCAATCAGGCTTTAACTAAAGTGTTGAAATCTTAGACCCCTGATTGACCTGTTTCTGCTGGGAAAGAGACAAAAATCAGAAAACCGTGAAGTGCTTCCAATAAAAACTGGCAAAATAATAATAGAAAACCAAACGTGCAGATTTGCACATTGAGTGCTTTGCGCTAAAAATAGCATCTCTTCATGTGGAACAGACACATTCTCCTGCTGGTATGCAGCTGTCAGTTTAGGACATTGTTTGAGATTTATCCCAGTTATATAGTCTGAAAACTTTGGTAACGCTTTCTTTTACAGTACAGTACTTACAGTGTACTTAAGGGGTATTTACATTGTACTTATTGTGTGACTACTGGGTATTTTCAGGGTGTTTACATGGTACTTTTTATGGGACTTACTGGGTACTTACATGATACTTTACTAATTTTGAGACCAGTTAGAACGTCTTGCATGTGACAGCCTCTGATTATCTCTTTCTCAATAGTTTAACTTATAGTCAGTCAAGCAAAGGCAACTCTGCACTGAGCGCTGGGAATGTGGGCATCAATCACAGATGCTGGATTGCACTGGGGATATGCAAAAAAAAGCAAATCCTTCTGCAGTTTATAATATTTAGCAAAGATACTTTTTTTTTCCAAGTTGCACAAAATAATGATCAATCATTCCAATTTGCATTTTAATCATCTTGTCAAAACCTTGAGATGTTTATTTGATAGTCAAGACTGAGCAGTCTACTGGAGTCTGCTTTAGTGGTTTAATCATACATCACTAAAAAACACAATGTTCCTTTATTTTATGCCTCATAGCAACCATATGGTGTGGATTAAGTTATCTAAATTTCAGCTCACATATGCATTTATATTTAAAATCTATCTCTGTTTGAATTCCTCCTCTGAACAGAAAACGGCGGCAAGTTTATGCAGCTTCCCACACAACTTACTCTATTTATTGTTCTGACCATTGTGTCATTTTTTAAATTTTGCTTACTGTTGTGTTTTATGTTGCACACTAGCACCGATGCAAATTCCAATTCTGTGAAACTGCTCTTCACTGAAAATGGCAATAAACACTCCTTGAATCCTTGAACAAAAACAGCAGGCAGTTTGAAAAAGCAGGAAAACGTTTTCCTCAGTTGCAAACACTCCTTGAAGCCAAATTCACTGCATGTTGTAACTATGTTAAATGTACAATATTAAGATTATGAAATAGATTGTATTTGCATATTTAATGAGATTTCTCACACTTACATATAAGTGAAGAGCAAGTGTTGAATTTGTCCACATTTCACTTGTATTTCTTTTATGTCAAACACTGTAATGGTTTGCACATTTGAGTAGCTTTTTATGGCACAAACTGGTTCCTTTTTAATAGAAAGTAATTGTATGTTTTGCTAGAAGAGTATCCAGCACAAAAAGTGGTAAGACGTTAGTTCGCATAAACCAAAACTTCCCCAGCAACAGCCTGTGACTCCTAGGTTGTTGGAATTGATGATTATTCTCAATGTAACACAGATGGGTTTAGATTATAGGTGCTTAATTTCTTAGGAAGTGCTGTCTTATGAAGCAGAGAAAAACCTGCTGAGCAAGCTTAATTTACAGGGAAGGCTTGCTGTAACACCATTATGCAGCACTGGATTTTTTTTTTCCTTTATGTTAGAAGGAAATTAGCTAAACATTTAATAATGCCATTGAATAACGCAAGCAGGAAATACTGTAAAATCACATTATTGGTCAATTTGGCACCAATAAAAAGGATGAATATGGCAACAAAACTAGAAATTCATTTTTTTCTTGCAAGTACTTGTCTTATGCAGTTATTTAATTATTGGCACCATAGTTACATAAATAAATGCAGTTGTGCATACCGGCTGTGTGCCAAGACTGCTCGTCTTGTGTGGGAAGATCTTTCCAATATAGAGAGATTTTTTGGCATCAGATGATAAAATGTTTAAATGTTGTGGTAAATTTCCATCTGTTGTTTAAGCAAAAATTCATGCGCTCCATTTCAGACCCTTTGCCCCCTCTACTCTGTTTTAGTACAAAGATCAATAAACAAATATGTTGCCTTTTTTTCACTGTTGATATGAAAGAGATGTTTTCATCTTCGTTTTGTGTTGTAATGATTCAAAAGACTTTTTTTTTACTTACTTTACTCAATGAATTCACTTTGCACTTATTCTTTACTGCTGTTTCTAATATATTGGAGGGCCAAAGTGTTAAAAATGTAGGGAAAGAAATCATTGTTTTACTTATTTTCATTTAAGTTTTAAAAGTAGATAAATAAATTATTACTATTAAATTAAAACCCAGATTATGAGATTGCTGCTGGTGGGTTATACCCCACCTGGAAACAGCAGTTTTAAAGCTTCTTTTGTGAATCAATTTAACCAGATTTTTGTGAATCAGGTTGTAGAGTTCAAAGTTTCGCTGCAGACGATCCATAATATCAGCTTTATTAGTTTGTCTTCAAATATCTGTGCCAGCTGGGTTTCTGTGCAGAATAAGACACCTCAAAGTAGTGAACCAGTTAAAGATGACCACCTGATGACAAACTGAAAGAGACTGTCAGCAGGGCACCACCTGGAAAATCCTAAAACAGGAAGTGGATGAAAAGATTAAGATGGATTGCTCTACATTAGGGGTGGGAACCAAGGGCCACCTTCCTGCTTGTTTTTTCAACATGACCTGCTCTGGCAAGTAGAATTTGGCTGCACACACCTGATCCAGGTAATCAGCTGTGCGAAAACGTGCACACACACCAGGCCGTGAGCCCCGAATTCCCCCTTCCCTGTTTTTAAGTAAAACATGAACAACCTAAACAAATATTGCTGTCATTAGGCAGGGCTGTTCTACCTAAATTTTGATTTTACATGCACGTTTCCTTGATAAAAATCACAAGGACCACCGCCAATTGAAAAAATAATAAATTGTAACCCAGCATGTATTAACAACAGTCTCTTATATAAAAATAGTAAAAAAAAAAGAAAAAAATTAGAAAGAAAAAATATAATATAATCATTCATATGTCTCTCAACTGAGTGTGAGGCTTGGGCCTTTTTGGATGAACACATATCCTGGCAATGGTAAATGTTTTTTAGACCAATTAGGCGATATTCAGTCATTTCTCACGGTACATCTGAATCTCTCCTGGCAAACTAGTGTACTGTGGCAGTCTGGTTGAAAATCACTGTCGTAAGGTATATAAAACTGGAATAAATCAGCATAAAAAAAGAGAATTGCTGATTTCTGACTCCGGTGAAGAGTATTGGTACAATTACTGGAGTTTTGACATATAAAACGACAGAACGGAGCTTTTTTAAGTTGCCCTCAGGTCTTAAAGGGGTGTGAATGTCATTCTGCAGCTTAAGCAAACAGGTCATCAATGCACAGTAAGACTTTCCATTTTAGCAAATGAAATGACTTAGGAAGGACACAAGTGTTGTGACACTGATGGACAGCCTGATATCGCCCTCCTGATCATACCGCCACTCAGTCAAACACACATTCACACACACACACACACTCAAGTCTGGACTTTTTTTTCCATTAATCTCACTCTTTCTTTCTACTTTTCTGCTCATGCTATCGCCTGCACTTTCTCCATCTGCTGTTCTTCCCCTATTATCTTGCTTATCTGTTCTGTCATAATGTCATTGAGTCTTCTTGTATTGCACATTTCTTTATTTCATCACCAGACTGCACTTATGCCTCTGCCTTTCCCTTCAGCTTTAGCTGGCCTTGAATTTGTACACTAGAACCTGAATCAATTTACTACAATGCAGAAGACAAGGTTTTTTGAGAAAGCATCCCAATTGTCCATTAGTATAAATAAATTAGGTCTTTGAGTCTTTTCCTGAAATCATCTTTCACTTTTTTGTTTTCTACTTGTCTTTTCTATTCTTTCTGTTGTGAATGTAACAGCATTCAAACAACTGACTGTAACAAACACATGACTGCGGTTTCTCCAACCTACCTGTGAGACTTTTTAAAAAGGTGAAAACCCATTTCAGTTTTTTTACAAGCAGTCCTCAAAAATGAACTATGGCTGTTTTTACTTTTACAAAAGCGAATTTGTTTATTTTTATTTAACCCTTTTAAATGTTCACATATTTGAAAAATGCGTGGGTATTATTAATATTACTAAATACATGTAATATTTTGCATTACTCAGCCATTTAGGCAAGGGATCACACAACACTCTTGAGTAGAATACTAGAATATTTATCCTCGTGGGATTCTATAGATCATGCTTTATAGGCATGCTTTACAGCAATTACTTAATATGGTTGCGTGCAAACGTTTGATACAAGGCTTTTCAGTAAATCTACAGAATTTCTTTTTTTAATGAGCACTGAACTTCCTCAGCATCAGAACCACCATAACCAATTGACCAACTTCATATTCGGATTCATCTGTGTTCTAATTGAAGTTTATTTTGACTGCTGGAACATGAATGCAGTTGTGTTTTACTGGAAGTCAAAGCTGCAGCTTAAAGACCCACTCTGATGAAAATTGTGTTTGCAATCGTGTTTGCATCCACTTGCAGACTAATAGAGTCAAGCACGTCTTCATTTTCCTCATCTGAGCTGGCATCTGGCTCAAACCAGTACAGCTGGGTGGCTCCAACATTGCTTTCCAATTTTGTTGCACCGGTAATGTTAGGTTTGGGGTGTGAGGGGCTGTATGCTATAACGGAAGAGAATGTAAACAACAGTAGATATTAGCATTTTAATTATGGCACACAAAGAAAAAGGAATCCAAACAAAATACACAAAAATACTGTAGCTACAGAAAGCATGAGGGAGTGTCCGCGAAAACCACAGAAAATTAAGACAAAGAAATAAATATTCAACCAGAAAATGTCTCTAAACAAATGAAAGCGTGACATTTGAATTCCTTTCCTGCAGAAACGTATCTAAACTTGATTTGGACTCCACCGCTGTGGCGAAAACAGCTACGGTGAGCTTAAGTCCTGCCTGAGCCTGGAGGTTCTGCATTCTGCATGCAGCATTTGTCTGAGTCTGCTGGGAAGGAACTCATCATCTTTGAATCTCAGTCTGTCAGCTGCCTGCCAGCTTGTGTCGGTGCCAACCGATTAACCTGCCTTTAATTGTCACTTGACTCCTCTCATCAAAAGTAAGGACAGTTTTCTGTTTCTAAAACTAAGATGCAACCGAGTCTTATGTGATGAAATGAAAGTCATTTTAATTTTATTTAGTATGCCACCCACACAAGCTCATAATCACTCGCCCTGCTGTTTTCTACGAGAAGCAGCTATTTTTACAAAAACAGGAATGTTTTTATTCTTTAAAAACAACCATAGCAGTTAGTTGAGAGATGCATACAAAGGAATTAAACGTGTCAATTTGTAGAGATGAGGTCATTTGTGGGTCTGGCATACTGGCAGAGACAATCATGCAGGACTTATGCCCTGGTTCTTCTCTGAAGACAGTGTGTAGTCTAAAATAACACAGGCGTCTCCTTAAGGGAAGGCATAAGAATAACAAGAATGCATTAGTTCTGTGCTGAGCCACAGTTTGCCTCCCTGACTATCTGGAGCTGTGTAGATGGGCTGTCAGTGTGGGCGGATTTGATTTGATGCTTCAGTGCTCTTTATTGATGTATCTGTGGTTCCTAGCGAAGCATTGCTGTCCCTCTCCAATGACAGCGTGAATGTGGAGCACATGTTGGATACATTTCTTGCAAAATGGAGCTACGTTAAGTATTCCAATAGGACTGGCCATTATCCATCCAAATTCAATTTTGCAATCACCTTCACATCAATGCCACCAAAATAAAGGAGAAGGTGGTGGACTTCCGAAAAAAGGCTTCTCAGTCTCCCCCCGTGGTTATTCAGGGACTGGACATCGAGAGGGTGGATGTGCACAAGTACCTGGGCGTTCACATCAACAATAAACTGGACTGGTCAGATAACACAAATGTCCTGCACAAGAAAGGCCAGAGTCGCCTCCACCTCCTGAGGAGACTTAGGTCCTTTGGTGTGTGTAGGCCACTACTCAAGACCTTCTATGAGACTGCTGTTGCATCAGCAACTCTCTATGCTGTGGTCTTCTGGTGTGGAGGAATCAACGAAAGGAACAAAAAGAAGCTGGACAAGCTGGTGAAGAGAGCTAGCTCTGTCCTGGGCTGTCCCCTGGACTCAGTGGACTCTGTAGGTGAGAGGACGATGCTGACCATGCTGTCCAGCATCAGGAACAACCCCTCCCACCCCCTGTATGTGACGGTGAGGACCATGAGGAGCTCATTCAGCCAGAAGCTGCTGCACCCCCAGTGCAAAAAAGAGCGCTACAGGAGGTCATTCATCCCAACAGCAGTCAGACTATACAACAACACAGTCTAGGACTGTAGAAAACCGCTGCTGCTATTTATTGCCTTATTTAATACATTAACTTATTACCCGTACTTTTACTTCCAACCTGTATTGTTATTATTTTTTATTCTTACCCATTGCTACCTTGTTTCTTGTACCCTTCCAACTGCTATTTTTCTTGTTTTTGGCTGCTGTGACAACCTAATTTCCCCCCGCGGATCAATAAAGTCCTATCTTATCTTATCTTATCTTATCTTATCTTATCTTATCTTATCTTATCTTATCTTATCTTATCTTATCTTATCTTATCTTATCTTATCTTATCTTAAATGTGTTCATGTTTTAGCATGGTGTTGTATGACATTGATGCCATCATTTTTTTTTTATGATTTCAACAAAAAGAAAATTTAGGGTATGTATAGCTCTGTCAATGCAGTCTTAATGAAAACATGTTCAAACCTTTTGACTTGATCGTTCAAATATGCTGGAGTCAGAATATGTCATTTTTGACAACACCGACACTCTCACTGATAAAAATACTTGCTTTTGAAGATAAAATTATCCATTTTCAACTACTGACTTGCTTTTGTGCAAATGACTAACCATTTTGAGAAAGTGACTCGCTTTTGCAGCTTATTTACCATGTTATGCAGTTTGCACTAATTGTTTTAAGAAACAACATCCTTGATATCCTAAGCAGTGGTCCAAACTTCAATACTGTTTTGAGAAATGCACCAAAGCAACTGAGAAAGACTGTAAATTCATATTAATTTAAATCAAATACTGAAAAGTTGCCCTAATATGCTTGCATCGTCATATTGAAGTGTCTCAACCATCTCCTTTAAAATGCACTCATTTAACTAAATGACTTTAAAGTATAATGATGCAACCGACATTTAGAGGTGAGATGGGCTACATGTGTCTGTTGAAAATTGTCTGTCTGGAAGAAGCCCCAGAATCCTAGTGATTGGATAATGATCTCCAAGACAGAGAGACAAGACAGAGATCTGATCTAACATCTGTGTAATGAGCGATTATTGAAAAGAGCCCGACCTCTCAGACCGCTCTCCTTCAAAAGCTGTCAGCAAAACTTGTCCTCCTTCAAACTAAAACTCTGAAAGGTTTGAAAGGAAGAAGCTTAGGTTAGTGTCAAGCGCTTCCTCAGGGAAAAATATTTAGCTTAAAATGGGAAATAGAGGGTTAAGAAATAAAACTTGTCGGCTCTTATATGTGAAGGAAACTCTGTAATTTTTTAAATTAAATAAAACTGTGAACACAGAAAAGTAAAAATATGCAAACACATTATCTTTGATAAAAGCCGTAGTTTGGTTCTGTAAATTTTAAATCAAAGCTTAATTGTATGCATGCACTTGAGCCTGATTTCCATTTCAATTTGCACGTCTATAAATAGATAAGACAGACAGGCAGGCAGACAGACACTTTATTGATCCTTAGGGAATTTATATGGTGGTCTGTTGCTCCATACACTCATCAGATGATTTGCAAAATTAAACTAGACATTAAATAATAATTAGGTAAAAAAAATTGTGTTAAAATATAAAAATTGCTAAAATATACCAATTAACTCAATTAAAAATAAGAAAACATTAAAAAGATAATAAAATGTTGGTATCTGCATAAACTTTTGCTTACACCACAAATTAATAGGCATGATAGTAAAAGTAGCAACAAAAAGATAATTTTTTTTTTCTAACTCTAAAGATTAGATATGATCATTCAAAATGGCAACAACAAACCAACCATATATATTTACAGTTTATTATATCACAAGTAGACAAAAAAATATCAAAGAAAGAAAAGTAAAAAACAAATTACATTTACAATGACATATTATTAAGTTAGGATAAAACTGCTTTCTATTCATTACATATTGTTTTGATCTATACAAATAAAACTGTATTATTGAATAATAAATTCACATTAGCTTGTCTTCATTTAACATACGATACCCAGAGAAGAAATGAAATAGAATATTCTAAACATATTTTATTACTTCACTGCTCAATTCAGCCAGTTTCAATATTTTCTTTTTTAACCTCACATTTTTAGGTTAAATTAGACAAGATATGTATACATTTATTTATTTAAACATTTCCAGATTTCCATATCATGGATTTGCCTTTTTAAAACAAGAGTTTTTGTTTAGATTGATACAAACCTTACTCTCTGCTTTTGAGCAAAGACTTGCATTGAGAACTTGGGTTACAGAATGCAAACCCCATCTTATTTATCACTAGGTCACAAGTTCATCCCTAGATCCACAGACCTCCCTCTCTCTGATCTGGGTTTGTCATGAGACATTCTTAAAAAAAAACAAAAGGGATAAATTAGACCTAAACTTAAAACTTAAGCATGTTTATTATGATCTTTGGATACTTTTTTTCTTTAATATTTGAAATTTTGAAGAAATCTTTGCAATTTAAAGAGCAATGTACCAAAATTTGCTCGGATAGTCAATTTAAATGTGCATCCATCCACATCCTTCCGTTCATCCGGGTCGCAGGGGGCAGCAGTCTAAGCAAATTTGTCCAGACATCCCTCTCCCCAGCCACTTCCTCCAGCTCCTATGGGGGGAATTTAAATTTGACTGTTAAAATTGAACATTACAGATCATACACATTTTTGCCTAAAAAATATGTGGCAGAAGCCAGACTTGTGGGCCAAGTGTGGTTAAGCTAATGCCTACATTACTTTAAGTCATAAAATGTTTTTTTTCCTAACTTTTCTAACCATAAACATTGTTTTTACGTAATTATAATCACTTTTAATCATTAAAATTTTTAATTTGAATGTTGTTGTTTTTTAGTGTGCAAGTAAATGTTTAAAAAGAGACCCCATAAAAATTACATTTACTAAAAATATAAAGGTCAGGCTTTTTATTTAGCATCTTTTTACTGTTTAAAAAAACTGCAACAACATAAATCAGAAACCAATAGCTTGTGAGAAGTAAATGACTAAATGAGGATTCAGAGGATATTTCAAACCATTTGACTAGTTTTTATTTTCTAAAAGATATCTACAGAGCAGCATTGAGGATGAGGGCCCAGATTATTGACGTCAAAACAATCAGTCCTTAATAAATATTCATTGTTCACATCTGCAGTTTATCAGACTGTATCCTAGAACTTTATTGACTGGAAACCTAATAAAAATTCCTCACTAGGCAGCCATTTGCATGAAACCCTACAGCAATCTGTGCGTACCATTCCGCTCTGTGTTTGGTCTTGAGTCAAGACAATATAGCAAGCTTCCTGTATAACATTCTGTCGGTTTGATTTACAATGCAAATCAGTGTGGAGTTCAAGGACTCCGTCTGACATCAAAAGCATGGATAAAGTGCTCGGTTCAGAGAGTGATGAAGGTGTGTTTGGCAGCCCCACACTCTCTTTTAATCACTACCTTTTTGTGAGATACTTGGAATCAACAAAAGTAAGCGGCGTTTATTTTGCTCCGTCTTTGAGCTCCTCTAATGGTTGCAGGGAATGTCACTCTGGTGTGGATGCGAGACTACATTACAAAAAACATGGTTATCGGGTTTTAATCTTTTTTTTTTATCAGTTGCTTTTCTCCAAATCTCTTAAGATAATTATGCTCACTGCTCACCCTGCAATATTTTTTGTAACCCTCCAGTCGCACTCATCTCCTACCCCTAACTCTAGTGTTCCTGGTCAAAACTGACGATTCTGTTTTAACTGCTCTTAAATTAGTATAAAAGCATTTTTTAATCACTAAATTTTGACTCAACATACTTTAACAATAACATTTTTTAATGTTCAACATTTTTAGCTGTGAACAAAGTCTCAAAATAGTGTTCAACATGAATGTAAAGATTTAAAAAACAAAAAATAACTTCAACAAAAACACTAATTGGCACTGAAACTATATTACAAAATGATTTTTTACAAAGACAAAACTCAAAACAAAGTTGTGTGTGTGCATGTGAATTTATGCATAGAAGTGACATGAGACACTCAGATCATGGCGGACCTTGCAAACATATAGGCATCACATTTACACAATCTTAGGCTTGTTTTGTTGTCTGTAGAAGCACAGAGCTAACAGCTCTTCCTTCCACGTCCTTATTGGAAGAGATAGTTTACACAACAGATACCTGTCCCATCTGAGTGAAGACATAAGGTGTTATTCAATCTGGAGTGAGTGAGTGAGTGAGTGAGTGAGTGAGTGAGTGAGTGAGTGAGTGAGTGAGTGAGTGAGTGAGTCAGTGAGTGAGCGAGTGAGTGAGCGAGTGAGTGAGTGAGATGTTAAAGCCTTGATGCAATTGGATGTAAAATACATTATTCATTTATTTTATGTGTTAAGTTGTAAATGGGACATATTTGACCTGAGCAGGACTGCAGGATTAAAGGTGTTTAAAAAAAGTTAAAAGGGTTAAACAGGTTTCCTAAAAAAGTTCTGGTATATAGCAGAACTATAAGAATAAGTGAGTTTGGCAGACATTTTTCAGCCCCCTCTATAGATGAATATGGGGCAGCATTACATGTGGTCTACTTTGTCAAAAAAATCTGTTTTTTTTTTCTTTACGTGAGAACAACTTTTTGAACAAAACAAGTGATGAAGCATTTATAGTCACTTATTTATTTCCTAAATCGTAATGTGTTTGCATTGAACAGGAATCTGGAGGGGGGGGGGGGGGGGGGCATAGAATCTGTGTTTGCTATTTTATCTGTAATTTTACAAGTGTAAGCTTAGTTTTGTGTCACGAAAGTACAGTTTAGGAAACAAAAATGCAAATGTTTGTTAAGCAAAGATTTATCAGACATTTGCTTACTATGTTTAAATGATCAATAGGTTAAGTGGAGAAGCATTAAAAAGGTGATGTTTTAAAAGCTTTTCAAAATAAAGCAAAAAGTACATGTGGTAGCATGTATAGAACTCAGTACATAGCTCTAAAACGGTACAATGCAGTATCTTTTCTGTTCATTCATTAAAATATTCATTTAGACTTATAGAATGTGTTTAGTTTCAGACTGCATAATGCAGCATAGATTCTTTAAACTCCTAAACTCCAACTGAAAGCTATAGATTTCTTTAGTGGTTCACCCCCAAAAAAAAAAGAGAATATTGCTTTTTTTAAATGTTTACTTTTTGAGAGGAACAACTGATGGGGACATGGAAACACTTTGAATTAATATTGTTGTCTTAAGCACAACAGTCTTGAGGGGTTTTGAGTATGAATTAGTGCTTTAAAATGTATTCATCTGGCTGATTTAGTGAACAAACGTTTGTCTTTGCTCTATAGATCTTGTAATTATTTTAGAGGTTCAAAGAGAAAATATAAGATTACAAATGAGCAATTGGTCACACTGCAGTAATGTCCACTTCACCCACTACATCTGCTATCCTATTTGCACTCATCTCCATCACTGAGCCTACACATCCCCTGTTCCTATTCCCTGCTACTACAATGCATTATTTATTCACAGGGAACCCCATAAATCATTTCAATGTGACCGGAATGTGGTGAAAGGAGGAAAATATGCCTCCATACATACGTGACATCTGGCCTGAAAGCATCACTATTGAGTTAATGAATGTCGAAAATCATAAGAAGGCCATCATTAAAGCTCTGAGGCTTGTTCTGTGCATACTGATGAAACAAGGCTGATACATCAGAGTACAGACGCGTTACATAGCAGCATGAATGGAAGGAGATGCTGTAACATGTAAATGTTTTTATTGTGAGTACAACTTTAAACATGAGGGAATAAGGAGAATAAAAACAGAGACGATCTTTTCTCCTGCAGTTTTAGCTGAAAGGAAAGCTTAAAGGGTGTTTTTGCTTTGAATGGATATCTGTTAACTTTAGCTTTCAAAATGTTTCATTTCAATATAAACACAGTGTGATGCAATAATCCAAAAGCTTCGTTCTGTAAGGGCACTGTAGCGTCACTCGTACGTGATAAGTGCATGCAAATTACATTAGCCTTTAGAATACTTCACAATACACTTACCAGACGCACAGCAATGGTACGTCCCATTTTTACAATGTCCCTTTAAACTGTCTGTATGAGTCTCAAGTGAACTGCATGACATACCTGCACTCATCTTAAAATTCTCCTCTGTGCAATACCTGAAGCACTCGCACAGTCAACTGCCATAGGGGTGAATATTACTAAGGCTTTAAGGAAATTGGTCTAGTGGTCCCTCTCTTCTATTTGTGTTGACACAATATTCTTTGTTCATATCTAACTTTGAAATGTCACTATTTGGTGTGTGTTTGTTTTTTTTTTTACTTAAAACTTGCTTGCATATATTGGAAGTTAAATTTACACCTGATCTGCAAAACAATTTGGACAACACAGAGTTTCTTTAGAAGTTCAGGGGGATATTCCAGAAAGCAGGTTATGCTAGCTCCCACGGTAAGTTTGAGGCTAAGGAAGTTGATAACCTCAGCTTTCGGTTCCAGAAATGGAGGTATGTCTCAGGGTAGGTCAAGTTGCCATGGCAACTCATGCTCTGAACATAACCTGGTCTGGAGCAGGTTTAGTTGAAGCTTAGTTTGTTTTGAGAGAGGTGCAGCAGCATGGCGTGTCCATTTGAAGATGATTTAGTGGATGAAGAAGCTCAGATAATACTTTTTCCACAGTGAGAGGGTGATAGGACCACATCTGGATGTTGGAAAATTAAACTTGTTTACTTTGATCTAACTTAATTATTTGCTTCAGTGAAGAGAAATCATTTTTTTGTTAAGTCACCTTAAAAATAACACATAGTTTTCAGACAATTATTTTCTTTTCATTCAAATTAATTCAATTAAGTAGGTGTAACTTTGGTGCTGCTGTTAGATCGGCACCGCAAGGGATTCTGGGATATCATTCCCTTTGCCTCTGTCTGGATGGATTTGGGTTGAAGTGTGGCTTTTTATCCAGTTATCTAGTTTTAATCTAGTTATCTAGTTAGTTGTTTAGCTGTTTTACTGTGTTTTGCCGAGTTATATTGTCCTACTGTGCTTACGTCTCAGCACCACAAGTGAGAGCGAAGGAGAGGATGATGAGTTTTTATAGCACCCCTACACTCTTTATCTGCAAGTACAATGATGGGAAATTCCTTAATTAATTTTTGCACTCCGTGCATATTTTACCGTCCTTTTTATTGTTATAAAAATTAGCATATTCACCGGCTCAATCTTAGACATATGAGAGTTCAATATATATATATATATATATATATATGCGTCACAAGGAAAATGGAAACGAGATCAGAAACTCGTGGGTTTACTTTGTCTGTTGATTTTCTCCAAGCAGAAATTCTTTTTTTTGATGATGCAGCCGTGTTACTTTTTTGTTGGACGTATAATCTTCATACGCCGTCATTAAAATCTCAGACTCCGTCTCACTTCTGTCTCAAGTGTCGCGCTTTCTTTTTTTTTCTCCATGCGTTTCCATGGTGACTCCAGAAATCGGCGATCTATTGAGAATGTCTTTATGTACACAACGTGCACGCCCGTTAACCCAGGGTTACCAAGTCGAGCGTAATTACGCCAACTCATATCCGATCTTCTGGAACCAACATACCCAGAGTAAGCAAGTTCAGGCGGATTTCAGCCAGAGTTCAGGCTTAAAGTCAGGCTAGTTTAAACATGCTTCCTGGAATACCCCCCAGGCCAGGTGATTTAGTTGAGAAATCCCTCATTTCTCCCACTGAAGTAATGCCAGTCTTTGTTTGTTTTTGTTGTTTTGTTTGTTTGGGCTTTAATCATTTAGCCCTAATTATTGCGGAAATGTGATCTGTCTTTTTTTTATCCCAATTATGCACCTTAATTAACAAGTAAAAAATATCAACATCAAAATCACTACTGCTCTTACACAAACATTCCAGCTGTTTACATTTATGAACCCACAAGTTCATAAACACAAAACTGTCTAATATCTACATTTTGGCAGGTAAATCTTGCCAAACGCAGTTTTCTGCAGTCTTTAAAGATACTTTTATGTTTTGTGTACTGTAGTTTTGTTTAGGCTTGTAACAAGCCTGGTGTAGAGGTCCAACAGTTAGTGAGGTAATGATTCATGTCAGGGCAGAACCATCCATATGGTGCCACACACTCAAGACTATTTCTCTTTACGACTGCTGCATCAGTTTGGTTATAGATAGGTAGGGAGAGGTGAGATAATGTACAGCCCCTCTCTTCACCTGTCTGAAAAGTTGTAGTTTTAAGTCACTGATTCATAAAACAGGAAAGCAGGTGAAATCATCTTTAAACACACGAATATATCTACTTCTACAGAGGATATAGTCGTAACACATACTCTCAAACTCAGTTTCTCAGCCTGAAGCTACCTGCACCAATCCCGCTTTATAATGTTTCTAAAATAGCCTTCTATTTTAAATTATGTATGGTAAAAGGAAAAGACAGACTGCAGCAGGACCAGTCTTTCCCCTCACCAGCAGTTTTCTGCTCAACTGTCATGAAGGTTGTTAGAAGAACCCAAATGTGGCACAAATGGCAGACAGACTTATAAAGTATATTTAGTTCATGGAAAGATCTAAATATAATTTATTTAAATGAAAGTCAGGAGGCAGTTGTAGCACAACAGCAGGCTAAGAACCTGTAACAAGGTAAAACCTGTAAACTGATGCTAATCACACCTTAAAGCATTCAAAAGAAGACACAGGATGGTTCTGAAAAATAATCATCCAAAGGAAATTTATGAATTAAAATGTTTTTATTGAGTCAGTTTGGATTTATTATGTCAAAAAAGTTTGTTTTTAAGTTAATAAGTAAAATAATATATATAAAGTGAAAGCTCAATTTGGATTTTTCCTTTAGGTTTCATGGCATCACATGAACACTTCTTTATTCTAAATTACAAGTAACAGATTATTTATTTATACATTTAAAAATGAATGTTTTCGAGACATGTTGCAGCAACAGGTTTTTTTCTATCCAGCGACTTTAATCAAAAATGACAACTTTCTGTGGGTTTGACCCTTTAGGTTTTATCAGAAAGGACCTGCTAACTGTTATGCTCTCAGATCATGTCCTATGGCATTTGTGCTATGCAAAGTTAAAAGAAATGCAAAACAAAAACAACTTTTAGCCAAACCCTTGATTGTTCACAACAATGCACTTATTTTATATATACTTTCGAACAAAATAGCATGTAAGTTGTTTGCAAACCATTTGCAGGGTATGTTTGTTTGTTAGATGAATAGAAACTGCAGCAACCCAATCGAAATCAAACAAGAAAATTATTACATTTCATATTGCAAGTGAATTATAGTATATTCAGACATACAAAAGAGCTCTAGATGTTTGTTGCTAAAAGCTGGAGATGAGGAAAGATTTTTGTCTTTACTGATACCAAAAGACCCGATCCGGTCATGTTTTGATATATTTTTAAAGCATTCCCAGTGGTATTTTGATGATGTTTGTCTTTATTAGCCAAAATAGAAAAAAAAAACTGTTTTGTTTTCTACCTCACCATTACTTCCTCTGCTCCTTATCGCAACAATTTTGAATAAAGAAATACTCGGAACTGAAATTTTAGTTATATATTTATTAAATGTCCTCTGTCATCAGAAAAAGGCCACGAGAACAAGTTAAAAAGACCAAAAACACAATTTTCATAAAAGTGGGTCGTGAAAGCAGATACTGTAAAAATGTAAAAAATGTAAAAATGTGTACTGTGAACAACTGGAGGAGACAGCGAGGTAGAAAATGAAAAAGAAGAGAGATATCTAAAGAAGTTTGGTAAAACCCTCATCCAATTTTTTTCTACTGACAATACTAATAAGATCCCTTAAGTTCATTTAAGTTTTACAGTCATGCACTTTACCCAACAGTCCATTCTCTAAGTGAGCCCACTCTAGTACAGCGGTTCTGCTGCTGGAGACAATAAAGTGCATGCTTCCTTGCTTTTATGTCCTCTTATGATTTTATGATCATTACTGTTTCATTAGTGTGGCTGAAAATGCCAATTAGTTCCCAACATACTGCTTTCCTGAGATGGTCTGCACCCACAGAGGCAATGCTTAATGTTAGTGGTCATTTCATCTTTCAGTAAAATGGTTCCATTAAAATCAGAGGCCATAGCTCAGTAGTGCAGTAAGAACTGCCATTACAATTGTTTATATGCTTTTAAACAGGACATTGTGCTTTATATGCTGTAATATCTGACCTTTTAAAAAAAAGGTATCTGATATTACTTGAGAAATATATTGCTTTAAGAATCAACCTCCCTACTGAAAGAGTTTAAAGCAAAGATACTGAACTCATGATTTCAAGAAGATAATGTTTGTCACTTGATTGAAAGACCATTTATTGCCCCTTTTCCCCGACTAGCAGAAATGCTACTCTCAAACCGGGAGTAATATTTTTGTTTTCTTTCCTTCTCACAACCCTCATCAATCAAGCAGCATCTCATGGATCGTCATGTAGACGCATTTCAGCTGCAGACTGAACAGCAGAATTGAGATGTGAGCCATTCTTCAAGCAGATTTTTTGATTATGACTTTTTTACCACCTCAGCACTTTGTCTGCTGACTGGTAAGACTCAACATTTGACTTCATCTTGTTTTACCACCCAAAACAGTGATATAGTGGTTATCATAGGTGCTTCACACCCAAAAAAATAAATAAATAAAGACAGTTCCTGGTTTAAATTCTGGCTGTTGTCTTTTGAAACGTGCATGTTCCCCAGTAACAGCTGCTTCTTCCATTAATGCTAACACAATCATGTTAGGTTAATTAGTGATTCTAAGCCAGCTTTGGTCCAATGGAAACTACAACAGGCTGCATCATTTGCGCTTCCAACACTATTTCTACAGCAGACAATAAGTTGCAGTAGAGGTAAGATCTTAAGCCCGAGCCCGAGTCAGAACCCGGGTCGGGTCGGGTTCTAAATGACAGTCATTACGTTCGGGTCGGTTCGGGCCGGGCTTCTCTCTCGCTGACTTTTTTAATAAATATATTGTAATGTCTGCAAAGAAGCTCCTTAGGCGGCGGTTGTCAAACAGCTCTTTATTAATCCTGGATGTCAGAACGGTTACCGCACGAACCGAAAGGCACAGCCAGCTTCTTACTCAGAGGGAGAACGTTCCCTTAGCGCACACACCCACACACACACACAGGTAGACCCCGCCCCCTCCACCAGTCACCAGCCCACCGTTGATTGACATACACTGTGGTCCCGCAACTGGCAGAACGAGGGGGGGCGCCGGCCACCCGCAGCGTGTCGTGAACGTAATCTTCCCTCCCCAAGCCCGCATCTATTTTGATTAGGTATCCCTGATATGGAGCAGCAGGAAGTCAAGGATAAACTTCAGACAGGGGAACTGAAAAGGCAAACGCGCACCGCCGCGGCTGCAGTATTTCTCCGCGTAATGAAGCGAGTGCTTATCATCAAGATCTCTCTGTCACTCTCTCTGTCTGGCCTCTTCTTCTGTGTTCCAGCGTTATTTCATTGATCAAATGCATTTGTCATGTAGGGATGAACCTATGCTCAGCGCTTCCAGCGGAACTCTATGCCACAACAGAGAGCTTACACGCGCGCGGCTGCAGCGACCACTCTCTGTTCGAAAGAAAAAAAACTTTCATGATCATAAAAATATGTAGATTATTTTACCTTTAAGAAATCTGGCAATTTTTTTCTGCCAAAAATACTATGGGATACATTGAAATTTCGGGTTTGCTTCGGGCTCAGTCCTGCAAATCAACTTAATTGGTCGGGTTCGGTCCGAGTTCGGCTTTAATGCCAGCGGGCCTGTGTCGGGTCGGGCCGGATTTTTTAGGCCCGATCTTACCTCTAAGTTGCAGGTGATACATAAAATATACAAATCGAACACACGGGCACAACTTGTTAGAACTAGGCTTTCAAACAATACTCAGCTGGAACTGTAGCTCATATTTAGTTTGTTTTTTCTCAATTTGAGGTATTTGTCAACTGGAAAATTTCATCAAAGAATCATGATTGTATTTAAGATCCCACTCTGATCATCTTTTCAACTATTTTAAATACGTTTAAAGGGGTCTTTTAATTATGATTGTAATGTTTTTAAACGAAAATCAAACCTGTATCCTTTTCTAGGATATACTTTCTGCAGAACAGCAGTAGTTCTCTCAAAATTTGCCTCTGAGCTGTGTGGGACGGTAGGCGCAGAGTAGACCCACCCAACTTCCCTATTTTTACGCGCTCTCCCGCTATCTTACAGCCACTCACATCCCGACCTGTAAAACAGAAATGGTGAGCAATATTGAAGCTATCCCAGACGTACATGGATCTAGTCATCTGCAAGCTGAGGCATCAGAATGGAGCGGGGCAGCAAGCTTTTGGCTTACCGATTATAAGTCACAGCTACAGGCGTTTTTAAACAGCATTTCTTCAACTGCCCCTGATTCACCAAAAATTGAATAAAAATACTCAAAAATGCAACTGTAAGTTTACCTTTATGTGTGTCCTCCATCATGAAAAAAATTGGCAAAAGCACATGTTAATAACAATAGAAACATAATTTTCCTCTGTGTGGGTCTTTAACACATTTTCCAGTATGAAACTGTTGTGGCTTAAGTGTTAATGTAGAAAGAGTCAGGGAATAACTGCCTCTAAAAAGTGGCAAAGAGGAGAAATCAAAATTCTACCTGTACTTTAGGATTTCACCGCCTCAACAGATTTACTTTCAATGAACTTTACTTCTAGTAATTGAAAACATGGTGAATAGGTTCTCCGTGTGCGCAAGCCATTTATCAAAATGGAGACAAGACTCAGATCAATGATGGGAACATTTGGGAAATGGAGTGAACTATTACTTCACAGGCGTCAATGTGAAAATTGATTCTTGTGATGGCAGTCACTGCAAGTTTTTAAAGTGATTTTTATTTTCTATTTCTTTTATGCTGTCAGTAGGTGTGGAAAGGTGTGTGCGCTGCTGCGTGGAAGAGATGGAGACAGTAACTTAACTGCTAAAAACTGTCAGTGTGAACTCTTCTCCACTTCCTCACTTCTCCACAGCTCTGCCAAGAGCTGGGCCTTGGCCTCATCTGTAACCCAGAACACCTGGAGTGTGGCCACAAACGCATCCTTGGCTGCTTGCACAACATCCACGCTGACCTCAAAATTCCACTCTTAAGAAACCATCAGCAGGCTGAGAGAAGCAGGGTTGCTGCGATAATAGTAGGTCTTCAGATGTCACACCTGCAGGTTTGCTGCAGGCGAATCAATGAGGCATACAGCTCTTTTCGTCCCTCTGTGTCTCCCTTCAACCTGTGTTTTTGCTCATCTTTTAGCTCTGTATGTGTTTGTCCTCCTATTTTTCACTTGTTCTTTGTTAATATGTTTTATTCCATCTCGCACACCTCATAACATTTTTGGATAGAACAGCAAAGGGAAGTTTATTTTAATTTAGAAGGCCCTTGACTCGTTTGCTGATATCCTGGGATGAAATGAATGGAATTGAGCAACAGCCAATCTTTAGAAGAACAGCCATCAATTAGCTGGAACTGAGGTAGCTTGAACCAATGAGACAAAACCGATTTTCCACAGATAAAATCTAAGGTTAATAAAACATTTCCAACAAAGTCTTAATAAAGAAAATAAAGTACAAATGTGGGATTCTTAAGTGAAAATTTTAAATATTATAGATGAATAAATTGTTTACTTAACTGAGAAATACATCAGTACTTTGGGAAATGTGTTTGTTTTGGTGGTTTTCTGGGCTGTTGGTAAAAGTGACAAATACAAGATTTTTTTTATATGTAAACTTTTAAAATAAATAAGAAGTTCTTTTTGTTGGGTTTGTTGTTTACCAGTTAGTTAGATAAACAGCAAAGATGTGCATATTCTTCAATGCTTACATTCTAAGATGGAAAATATGTGTAATATAATGGCTATAAGGAAGACATTCGAGAGGGCTTTCATCAATGCTGCTGAGGATGGGATGAAAGTTCCGTCGACAGGATTTTCTAAATTCAAGCAAACCATTTGAAATTGTTAGCTCAGTTACATACAGTTAGTGCGGTTTTGAAAAACATTTTCCATTGAATAACTAGGTTGTCTAACAAAATAGTTTTCAACTATCCTTGAGAAGTAATCATTTTGATTTGACAGAGTGAACTCCTCTGTCATGCCTAAGCACACTTCACTGCAGTGACATGCAGTGAGGTTAATGGCTGGTGAGGCACTGACGTCATCAGTCAGATTTACAAACATATGAACCATACTGAGTAACTTATTCACCATTTGATTGACAACAGTTAACGTTTTTTGTTTAAAATATCATTTCAACATGTTTTTTTTTCATATACAAACTGCAGCATAGAAAAAAGCACAAACCTTATTACCTTTACTTGTAAATAAAGTCCATACGCCGCTCCTTCTGAAGAAAATGACTTGCCGCTTGCTATCTCTTATTCTATTATTTTTTAGCGTCATAATCTCAGGGCTCACCGGCGCCCCCTAACATGAGGCACGAGAACTGCTGGCCTCACCCAGCGGCTTTTTTGCCGGCGTTTAGCGCTCAGCACAAGAAACACGTCCCTAACATACAGTTATTTATAAAAACAAATACTGTACATCATATACATCTGCTAAATTATGTAAACTCAACTCATATAGTACAAGTGATTGAACCGACATACAGAGAGACAGCAGTACCGTCTGACTGCATAGGTATTGCGCAATCCAAGGTGAGGCTCAGCGGGCTGGTGCCTCATCGAACGTCGCTTCTTAGTATCTGAACGGCAAATGCGGAAATTCAGCTATTTTGAAAAGAAAAAACACCCAAAAATGGTACATTTAAATGGAAAATGACTGGAAAGCACAAATTACTGATTAAATATAATAATTGAATTTATTTTTTCTCTTTTCTTCCCATAATGACAGGTGAGGCACAGCCTCACCTGCCTCTCCTGACTGCACGTCACTGCTTCACTGTCATCCTGCTCTCATATACTGTATGCTGCACAACTCCATTGTACTTCTCTGCCATTCCAGACCTCCTCACACAAACCACAGCTTCTCTCTCTGTATGCTGTCATAGATTTTTTCCTGATCTACAAAGACACTCTGCACCTCTTTAGGAACTTCTCTGTTCTTCTTCAAAGCAAATAATGCATCTGCTGTGGTTCTCTTCTTTGGTACTGTCTGCTGCTCAAAAATGTCTGCACAATTCTTTTCCATAACTTCGTTGCTTGACTCATCCGCTTTATTCTTCTGCAGTTTGCACAGCTCTGTACATCTCCCTTGTTCTTAAAAATCGCCATCAGTACATTTAGTCACAACTGCTTGCCTTCATGGGTGGATACGAACTGTCATAAGGCGAAAGAAAGACAATGGGCAAGCCGCAGGCGGCTGGTTGTAGTGAACACTTATACAATATGTAAGGGGAGGTAAGGCGGGAAGTAGGGGAGACACAGGAACGTTGTACGGATTTTTTAATTTTTTTTAACCCTCCCCTATTTTCTGTAAACTGTGCAAGAAGCCCATGAGTGCTAGTCATGCGATTAGTGTGTGCTCCTTGCATTCGGCATGAATGTTAGATCTTATGAAATGCGACAGAGTGTACAGTAGTTTGTATGAGCATCCTACGGGCAGATGTGTACCACGTGCACACCCCATTGGTGCACATCTCCACATGTATGAACACCTCACTAATAACTACAGTCCGACATTAAAGCACCGTATGACACAATCAAACCTACCTCATAGATGTGTGCAACTTACATTTGCCTTACAGTTACTTCATAATACATTTACCACATGTACAACAATCCTACATTCCATGTTTATGACATCCATCTCTTTAGCTGAATTCTAAAACTTTTGACTGGTTGTGCAGTTATGGTGAATTAGAACATATTAGTATTGTCAGTCCACAATATACTTCAATATTTGATGCTCCTAAATAGGGGAGAAATGGGACACTTATGTGCTTGCTAGACCATGCTACATAGCATTCTAAATCTTGAAGCCTTTTAGTAACCCATTGTGAAGAAGCAGACATAAATGGGTCAAAGTAAAAACAGCAGAAACATAATAATAAACACCATCTTTGTATGTTCTTACCTCAAGTTGTACCATACGCCACAGCTCACCTGCTGCACATCCTCCCTGCTCTCCATAGATGAAATAAGCTGCCATGCATTAGCATTCCAACTCAAACCTTAAGCATAATCTTCTGTCAAAACAACTTTCACAGAGAAACACTTTTGACCACAGGTTCTCTTATCCGTGTTTTAAAAAGTACACGTAAAATTCAAAGATAACCCACACAGAACAAAAAATAAAAGTTAGACATTTTGAAAGACAACACTGAGTACGTCTGACAACTTTGGTGCTTGTATTTTTATGACCTGGAGATCAAAAGAGAATCAAAGTGAACAAAACGTCCCTGTTAACATTTGTTTTGAGCGTCTCAAGACAAATAAAATATGAAGGGTGGGTGAGGAGATGTCATGAAGTGGCTGGGATGGAGTAAGCAACAAAACAGCAATACTAAGACTGGAGGAGGTTAAAAATGTGATGAAAGATAATAAGTGGAGGAGAAGTGTTAAGAGCCAGATTGTTTGTCTTGAAATTTCACTCAGTTTGTGTTGCTGTTGAGCACAGCCAGGCTCAAGGTTTGCATACCTCCCACTGGGACAAATTGTTCGACTAAATGCAGTTTGGACACTTTTAAATACAACAGCCTCTAGTTTTTTTCTATTCTTTCCCTGATGTGTAGCTGCTGCTTCCTTTTGATCCTTGCTATAATACTGCACTTAAATCTGGTGTCAGCATCCTGAGAAGGAAAAGAGCTGCAGTTGAACCAGCGGTAAACAAAGCCTGAGATTATTTTGCTAATTTATTTCTGGAAATGTTTCTTATTTCTTTTAATGCAAAACTAAATCCACCATCATTCATTGGATTAATAAACTCAAATGAATTATTTCTTTAGAGGAAACATCTCTTTCACATTTGATAAAAAATAAACACAAGTCAAAACTAATTAGAATCCTTTAGCTTGTGAAATCTGCTGCTTTTGTTTGATTACAGTTCTGTTTTCTTGGTTCCGATCAAGTTCAGTGTTTTGGTTTTGTGTGTTGCCACTGGCTATGTCCAAATTCCCTCACTATCCCTAACTACTAAAAAACAATATGGGTGGGAACATTTAGTGCCCTGGATTTTAAAATTAATTTGGACCCCATGCTCACTACTTTTTCTTTTTTTAAATGGAAAATATGATGTAATCTCTAAGTAAAAACTTATAAAGTAGGAACTTTCTGGGGCATTGCATTTTGGAATGGTATATTTGGACACAAAATGGCAAACACACTATATAGTGCACTAAGAAGTGACTAGTGAAGGAATTTGGACACAACCACTGTCGCAGTCACACCAGGTTCAAGTTGTTCATAAACCAAAGCTTTCCTCATTTAAATTGGTGATCGTCTGGCTTTCAGTTTGATTATCTTCTTTGTCACATTTTTGATTTTTTTTACCCTTTTTTCACAGTTTGTTCATATTTATTTTTTTTTTAAATTTATTTGTTTATGAAACATTTGAGTTTTTTCCTCTGTAAATTCGGTTCTTACACCACGGGTCCCTGTAGTTGCATTGGGAATTGTAAAAAGTTCTTTGGCACAACAAATATTTATCTAAGATGCTTGTTTATTTCACCTACTTAAATTAACTTGTCAATGAAGATTTGCAATGCCAAACTGAGTGTCCATTAGTCTTTTATTTTAAAATATTACACCGAAGACTATTGTTAGACTTCAGAATGATTCTTGTTAGGCCTGTCTTTGCAAGATGAAACAACAATACAGATGTCTTTTTCTTAACTCATTTGAGTTCAGTAATGAGGCTTAGTTTTAACATTCATTAACTGAGACTATAATATGCATATTAAACATTGTAAGCATGAGGCTTAACCACAAAATCTACAGATTGTGAACTAGCAAAAGAAAATCACAGACCCATAACATCACATCTTAAAAATACACCAAATTAGTCGAATGTGGTGAAAGTAGATATTTTACGGTGCTGAAGACTGAACTAATAAAAGTTACTCTTCCAGTTAAGCCAATTCTAACATCTTCAGTATTTCAAATATCTGAGTCTATTAGACTCGACAGGTTTTCAATGTGCCTGCCCCAAGTTAAATGCATTGAGTTGGGTCAGGAAAGGCATCCGCCATAAAACTGATGGCAAATCACATAAGTGATGATTAACACATACAAAAAAAATGTAGAGAAGAAGCAGAAAGGAAAAACAAATTGTCTGACTTTCCAGTTAAAAATGTGATAGAAATATTATTATTTATGTCAAAACTCATGCAAACATGTTTACTAGCTAATTATCATCATCGTGATTCTGAAGTTGCAAATTCACGTGTGTTTTAGGCGGGTTAAATATCACTAAGTACATTTAAAATATCAATTCTTCTTTAAAGTTTTCAATATACTATACAAGGCCCTCTTCTACATTCCTGCTGCACTTAAGTTCACAAATCTTTGCTGAATCAAACACTTGCAAAAACTTTCTTTCTTTCTGGAGATGCTTAGTTGGCCTTCCTACATCAGCAAACTGCTGACAGTGATCTTTTGACAGAACATGAAATCGCTCTACCTTTCAAACCTAAGGGCACCTGCTCCTTTTTACATGTACCCTGCCTCCCTCTCTGTTTTCATAGAGATGTATGTTGTATCAGCAGCAGCGTAAATATGCCAGCGGTGACTCTGAGTTTAAAGGTCATAAACAGTTCTGGCAGAGACCCGGTAGAGAGCTACGGGCTAAATGTCACTTTCAGTCTGGCCGCTGTAGCGTGCTGCCGAGGGGGAGGTCAGAAGGGCTGATGAAAACAAATCCATCACTTTCCTGTTCAGGTAACGGAGCAGAGAGCTGAAGGGCTGCAGGACAACACCAGAGCCTCAAGTTACAGAGACAGATGAAAAGATGGATGGGAATGAGCAGGAGTTACGTGTTTTCCAAGCAGACTAAGGATTAGCATCTGAAAGAAGGAGGGAAGAATACTCTTATTTCTTTAGTCATTCTCATTATTTTTTACTTATTTTAGATGAAGACAGAATAAGAGCATTAGTCAGTGGCATTGTTCAACTTTAGACCGGGCCCTGATTCATGTCTTTGAGCACACTGTTGTCTTTTATTCAAAGAAATAAAGAACTAGCAGATTAGTGGCATCTGCACGATTCAGGAACTTTAGCCCCTTAGAAAAAATAATAACTAGGCTGTAAACTTTTTTTTTTAAGTTTAAAATACTGGAGTGTTAAAGTTTTTGAGCACATACTTAAAAACCTGTAATGCAGCTGCCCATTTGCCTGAGGCTGGGTCTTTGCTTTTCGAACCACTTTGCCCTTTCTTTCATTAGTCAAGCCCTTCTAACGACATGCTTACAACTTTGCAACTGGTGTCACCAAACAGTTTAAAATACAATCTAGCTTATATGTGGAGAAAACAAGCTCTAATGTGAGCAAATGTTTCTCTAGCATTCTTAAGCATCATGTTTCTACTCCATATAGGATCAGACCAGAGATTTCTGGATTTTGGTTTGACGCACATATGAAAATATGTTCATTTTATTTTCTTTATTTCATTTCAGAAATGTTAACATTGCAGTCTACAGAATTCAATTCTCTGAACTGCTCGACTCTTCAGTGTCAAGGTTTACTCTTCAGGGTCGGTGTCAAGCACTGTGGTCAAAACAATAAAGAATTCACACGGACTTATCAAACTCCTTATAGAAATGATGAAATGCATGGATACAAAAATAGAAAGAAAAAGAAAATAAAGACACACTTAAGTCACAGTTGCTTAATGAAATATAGTGATCATTAACTATAGAGATACAGTGGATACAGTGATACAGTGGATCACCAGATTTTAATTGACAGACTTAGGAGTTGGGTCGGCCTCTCAGGAACTGCTCTTAACTGGTTTCACTCCTATCTCACAGATAGACACTTTTTTGTAAGTATGGATACTCGTTCCTCAGGGGTCCATGAAATAGGTTGTGGGGTTCCCCAGGGTTCTATCTTGGGTCCAATACTTTTTAACTTGTATATGTTGCCTCTTGGGGAGGTCATCAGGAGACATGGCGTTGACTTTCACAGCTATGCTGATGATACACAGCTTTACATTGCCGTGTCTCCTGATGACCTTGAACCTGTCAACACTCTTTTAAACTGCATTTTAGATATAAAGCTGTGGATGGCAGAAAACTTCTTGCAGCTCAACCAGGACAAAACTGAAGTTTTAATCATTGGTCCTGAAGACAAGAGAGAGATGATTTTACCCAAACTTAGGAATTTTAAATCTTCTCAGTGTGTGAGAAACCTGGGTGTTTTTTTTGACTCTGAGCTGAATTTTACTCCTCACATCAGAAACATTGTGAAAACAGGATTTTATCATCTTAAAAACATTGCCAGAGTCCGCCCGTTCCTCTCTCTTGCCAGCACAGAGGTGCTAATGTATGAGGTTCCGTTTGTGCCAAAAATATGTTTTTGTGTCCACTGTCTATGTCTTTGGTCCATTGTCTTTGTCTACTGAACGAGTTCATTGAACATTGGTTCATGCGTTATATTTAAAACTTTGCATTTGTCTTTGTTATTGTCGTTACTCTCTGTCGTCTCACTTGTCGTTTTATTTGTCTTTGTTATTGTCGTTACTCTCTGTCGTCTCACTTGTCGTCAGGAAGGTCCTTAGCAACCGTTGCTAGTGTCGTTAGCTACGACGTATCCCCATGTCGTGTCGTTAGATCTTGTCGTTTTTCAAATTTTGCCAAAGTTGTCAGAAAAGTCCTTTGTACGTCCAGTAAATTGTTTCCTGTACTACCACGGAAGGAAAAAAATGTTTATTAAAGCCGGCGCTAGCGTTAGCCATGAAAAATACGTTTTTAAAATGAACTTTATTGATATTCCCCCAAACGCGCATTGCCAGAAAGAGGGGGGCGCGCGCATGCGTACAATGCTTTCACGTTCCCGAAGCGACTTTTGCCAATTGTTTTAAGTTATTTATAGTATGGCTTCAATTAAATCTGGAGATGAAACTATTATTTAAGTCTTTTAAAAATTAACTGATCTTTTTCAAACATGTTGTCACAAATTGGGAGGATAAACGAGGAGCAGACGGGCCAAACTCTGTCTGGATTTTGATCTTTTCTTTTTAATCTGTTATGTATTTATTTGATCATGAGGTGGCGCTCTCGGGACCAGTATACTTCTCTTTTGGGTGCCTCTGCTCCTCGTTTATCCATCAGATTTTTAACAACATGTTGGATAAAGACCAGTTATTTTTCAAAAGTCTTTTAAATAATAGTTTCACCACCAGATTAAATTGAAGCCATTCTTAAGTTAAAACTAAATAACCTTAAACGGGACCGTGAAACCGTTGTACGCATGGACCCCCACCCCCCCACCCCCCCACCACTTCTGGCAATGCGCTTCTGCAGCGATATCAATAAAGTTTTTTTTTTTTACATGTTTCGTTCCGTGCTGGTACAGGAAACAAGTTACCGGACTTTTCTGACAACTTTGGCCAAATTTGAAAAACGACAAGATCTAAGGACATGACATGGAGATACAACGTAGCTAACGACACTAGCAACGGTTTGGCTAAGGATTTTCCTGACGACACGCGGAAACGACGCTGCAAACGACAGTGTGACATTAGCAACGGTTGCTAAGGACTTTTCTGACGCCGTAAGGAGACGACAAGGGCAAACGACAATAATAAAGACAAATGCAAAGTTTTAAGCATAAAGCAAGTGTATACATCACAAAGCAAATACAAAGCAATAATCAAAGAAGCACGGGCATGCAGAAGATATTGCTTAGTAGTACATAGACATGAACCAATGTTCAATGAACTCGTTTAATAGACATAGACAATGGACCAAAGACATAACAGTGGACGCAAAAACACATTTTTATAATTTTGGCACAAACGGAACCTCATACTAATGCATGCTTTTATTTTTAGTGGTTTAGATTATTGTAATGCCCTGCTCTCTGGTTTACCCAAAAAGTCGATCTCAAATCTACAACTTCTACAGAACTCAGCAGCACGAGTTCTGACGAGGACCAGAGGGCGGGAACACATTACACCGGTTTTAAAATCGCTGCATTGGCTCCCTGTGCGTTTCAGAATTGATTTTAAAATCCTTTTAATGGTTTACAAATGTTTTTATGGTCTTGGGCCCTCTTATTTAAATGATATTATTTTAAAATACGAACCCTCGCGGACCCTGAGGTCCTCTGGCACTGGCCTCTTAGTTGTCCCTAAGGTGAGGACCAAGACACACGGTGAGGCTTCGTTCCACCATTATGGTCCTCGCCTGTGGAACAGCCTGCCGGAGAACCTCAGGGCCGCAGAGACTGTGGGGATTTTTAAGAAGAGGCTCAAGACCCACCTTTTTAGTCTGGCTTTTATATGACTTTGATCATTCCTTATGTCTTTTATTATTCATCTATTTATTAATTGAGGTATTTATTTACATATTTATATTATTTATTTATTTTCTTGTAAGGACTATTATTATCTCTGTTTCTAATATGCAATTCTTTTTATTGTTATTTTACCAATGATACTTAGGTTATGTTTTAATCATTGACGTATTTTATTTTTTAATTACTAACATACTTATATCTTATTTTATTTTTTATCTTTTTCTATTTTTATTGTTGTTATTTTATGAGTGAGGGGTACCTTCTTTGTGTGATTGTCCTTTGTTTTCTGTTTTTAACAACTTTCATTTTTTATGACTGTTTATCTGTTTTTATGTTAAGAACTTTGTGTTTTTAACCAAAATGAAAGGCGCTATATAAATAAATAAAGTTTGAGTTTGAGATGTAGAACTTGTTTTATTGCTTGAAAAGAAGTGGGAAGAAGCAACCTTATATTATCCCACCCTTACTGAGTTAATTCATTTTCTTATTTTTTATTATTCTTAGTCATATTCTTTTCAAGTTACAAAATCAAGTGGATATTAATAATTGATTATCTTCAGAAAACATTAATTTATGACAGTAACGGTAACTGATATGTAATAATCATTGATTTGCTTTCAGTTGAAGTTTTATTCTGCTCTTAGTTTTTCTGTTGCCACCCATTTATACCTCACCAGTTTCACTTCTCAATGATAACAGCTGTCAGTCAGTTACCTCTTCGTCGAGTTTTTATCTTATCTTTGTCAGATCTTCTGTTCTGCTACCTTGTTGTTCCTCGTGGCTTTATTCTGGATAATTGCTCGCATTTTGTGTAATTCCTTGTGCCAGATAATGTGTATGTGCATTTTTCAATGTAAGATTTTATGAATATTAGTCACTAAAAAGTTATGTATATCACTATTATAAACACACCTAACCTATCCATTTCTCAGATTCACCCACTCATATCAAAAATCTTTGACGGCAAATGTTAAACAGACACAAAGCTTCAAAGAAAACAGTGGCAGAATCCATGATATGTCATGACATCTGCTTTATTTCTCTCAGTGGATGTATTCTTTATTTTCGTGCCAACTTTGCCAGAAGGAACTTGTCTTTCAGACTGAAAGCAAACTTTTTGGCAGTTGTACCGACTTTTGACAAAGCACGTATCTGCCATGGTTGATCAAAGTTTATGGTGTCTTTAATCTCGGTGAAAAAGAAAAAAGAAAGATAAAAGAGGTGCAAAGAATCATCCACTGGTTAATGCACAAGCTGAAATGTCATGCATTACAAATTCTATATACAATATTTTCAACTTCATTATGGCAGCATGCTGTTAATTGCAGCAAGAATACACACAGTTTGATGATTATCTTTTAGTGTTGCCTCCTTTCCTCTGTTTGCAGCCTTTCCAGCAATCACTGCTTGGATGTTTTTTCTGGCAGCCATATGATTGAGGTGAGCATCAACATGAGCTGTTAGAAAGCTGTGGAGACTCAGCCAAATAATTCAGAGGTGCTAACAAATGTAGGCAGCATGTCTTTATAGCCAAAATCTGGCAAACCCCCAGAGAAACAATGAAGGATCCAGCTGGCTTCTCTATGCAGGCCTGAAATTTCCATGAAATGTTGGATTTCCAGGGGCGGAGCTACAGGGGCAGAGCCCCCCCCCCCCAGCAAAGAGTTTTACTCCAGGGGTAAGGGCTAATTTTTAACCAAATATTGGAACCACTATTGACAAAGGTTATGAAATCATGAACACAAGATACTTAAAGCATTAAAAAACACAAAAACACTGAATTAAAATTACATTGAATTTAAATAAAATAACATGTTCCAATTTGCCACTCTTCCAATGTCTTTTGCACCCCCCACCACCACCACCACCACCACACACGCCCATATATAATGTTCTAGCTCTGCCAGCTTGGATTTTTAAATAAAGTCACTACAGAGCTTACAAAATAAAATGCAGGACGAGTATCAGAGTTCATTTTCATACACAAAAATTAGCCCTAAAGTGGTTTTAAGTAATATTAAGATCCCCTTTATTAGGAATTAACCTTCATGTTTAGATCTGATCAGATGGGAGTCCTGTCTCCATCAAGTCCCAAGAAGTTTAGCCAGACAGGGTAATTGCTAATCGTTCAAGCCTGAGACACACCTAACAAGACGTGCAGGAACTCGTGCTTTGAGCACACTCAGTTCTCTGGCTCCCTGACTAGAAGAAAGTGATAGGCTGTCCCCTGAGACCAGAATAATGTACGTCTTGCTGCAGCATCTAATGGGCTAATGGGGTGAGTGTGGAAAAAAAGAAGGCAAACCGCTTCCAATTTGAGTCGCATTAAATGCTGGAGCAGATAACCAAAAGAGAAGGAAATAAATCATAAAAGGATTAAAACGAAGAAGCTACAGTAAAATCAAGAGAAGCAGTTTGAGGTAGATGTAGTGACACAAAATTAAAAATACTTCAGAAGCTAAAGGGACCTGCAGGAGCATGCAAGTCAGTTTAGCTGTAGCAGGAGAGTGAGACGGGGAGGCATTGGAATGGAAAGAGAACGATAATTATAAAGCCAGAAAATGGATGATGCAGACAGACTAAAAAGAAAGATGGTGAAAGGAACTAAAATATGGTGTTAGGGGAGAGGAAAAAGCACTAAGAGGTTCAGTGGAAAAGCAATTTGGAGCTCAAATCAAATTGATATTGAATGTGCAGGAGTTGGAGTTTGATTTCGGCATTCACCGCAACATGGACTTTTGTCAGGCACCCAATATACTGGATATGAAATGAAGAATCCATGATGTTGTTGTGTTCATGTGTGTTGCATGTGTGTTTGTCCACATACGTGTGTTATAGTGTGTTCCCTTGATGAACTGCAGTGGATGATGGTCAAAAGAGGATTTAATCTATTGTAAAATAATTCCCCGTGGTCTTTTAATTATGGTTTAACATTTTTAGACAAAATCCAAAAACCTGTGTCGTTTCGTGGGGCATAGTTTCTGCAGAGTGACAGTGGTTCATTTGAAATTTGCCTCTCAGTTGTGGGCCGGACTGTTGGGGCAGGTACAGCCCCCCACACCCCCAAGCTAACATTAGAGGTGCTATATCTGAGCAATCCAGGCGTACAGTTTTGGGCCGATTTGAATAAAGAAATACTCAGAAGTGCAATTTTAAACTTAAATGTCCGTCATCATCAGAACAATGCCAAAAGAATAGATTAAAAACACCCAAAACAGGATTTTCATTAAAGTCTGGAATATATCAAAAATGTTGATAAATGATTGGGTGCGCATTTTTAAATGCACTTTATGCAAACTCAAAGATAAGACTAAGACAAGATAAACTTGAATTTATAAATTACTGCTTCCTTATATCAGTTAGAGAAATGTGAAAGTAATTTCCTTTTACAATAAACATGTTATAAGTGAAAATTGCAGGCTTCTTTTTTATTAATACTCCTTGTCCAGGTTGGGGAGCATATTTAGAAAATCATCAGATAAATCTGGACAAACATGCTGATAATCCAATTTTTTGCTTTTTCACACCAGGTTATGTTAAAAGATGTGTGAAACGTATTGAAGTTTTAGAAGTGAACCACTAAACACATATTGCAATGCCTTCATTTTATCTGTACTTGTTGTTTTCTTGCCTAGCTTCTGCAGCATTTGGTCCACTTGATATAAAAACCACAAATAAGATGATATTTTCACGCACTTGCACATATTTTGTGTGCCGCTTTAAACATGCAATGGCATTATTTTGCAGGCCCCTCTGTGTTTTCCAATGACCACACAATTTCTGGGCTGACAGCCGCGCTCATCATGTTCTTTCTGTCTGGCGACCAGGAAAAAGGCTGCTTAGCAAAGGGAATAATTTTCAACACAGCTGGCTATCAGGGCAAATTGCTGCAGTGATCTGAGCTGGATCATTGTAGGTGATGGAGATGGAAGAAGTTTAATGAGGAGGGGGATGAAGAAAAAAAGATGTGGCAAGAAAAAGGATGATCGGCACGATGGAGAGCTGGAGCTGATGAGGACTTAGAAGGAAATAGCTGGAATGACAAAGAGTGCAGCTAAATGTATAGTGTGTGAATAAAAAAAATAAAAACATTGATACTTTATCTTGTTTGCAAATCTGCTTTTTTATCCCAAACCTCTTAAGGCATTTGGAGACGTCGCCCCAAAGCTCTTTTGCTTCTTTTCCTCCCAAATGCTGACAAAGTGACATTTTTGTATGTGTGTGGGCGTGAATCTGTGCGGAGGAGGGCGTGATGTGGAGTGCAGAGGCGGTGTGCCATCCTCCATAATGTGAGAAAGTAGAAGCAACAGAAAACTACAGAGCCCTTACTCTCTCATTCTATCTCTGCGCTGTCTCCTTTTTTAAACCCATCTTTGTGTAACCTGACTACTTTGATGTTTGTGTGCATGTGGGTGGGACTTGGGTTCCTTAAGGGCCCCAAACAGAAGAGGAAATGTTTAAAGAGAGAAGGTAAACCCGCCTAATGGCGTGTGGGTTGGTGAAATGCATTGAACCTCAGTGGAAAACAAAAGGATTTTTATTCTATAGAATAAGCGTACTGAAGGATTGAAGCCTCTGATGAGATTCTATGGATCGGTATGAGTAAATAACACTCAATCAAAGCAAGGTAGAAGAAAAAAAATCAGCAGGTTAGAAACGTAAACATTTTAGCAGCATACACTGACTTTTTCAAGAGCACAGGGAGTGAGGGGCACACAAGTCCAAAGTCCCTCAGGTCGAGTTTTTAGAGCTTAGGCTGGAAATTCACACTTAAAAACAAGAGATCTGATCCCGAAAACTGTCCAGGGGATTTTTCTATAAAATACTATTTTATATTAAGTTTATCTGTTTGTATAGCATAACAGCAAACTATAGTGATTGTGGTAAAAAAAATATATATATATTGAAATGTGATACTTTCTGAAAATATAGACTTTCTGTGTTAAAGAAGGGTATAACTGATGACGGGGCTAAAGATCTATTCTGCTGAAAATTGTGCTTTTTTGGTGTTTTTATCATGTTCTTGTGGAATGTTTCTGATGACTGACATATTTGTTAAGACAATTGAGCTTGAAATTGCTTTTTAGAGGTTTTTTTTAATTATTTTTTTATTCAAATTGTTGTGAATCATGGAGAAGACGTAAAAATGCTGTCTGAAAAAGAGCTTATTGGTGACGTAGAATGTACACTGGGTGGGCCACGGGCTCCCTATTCCCTGCTCTACTCTGCAGAGGAGGGGAAGGGGGGTGGGGTTGCTCTGTGCCAACAGTCCCACCCAATGTTGCCCCAAGGCAACATTTCAAATGATCTACTGCCGCTCTGCAGAAATTATGCCCTAGCAAAAGAAAATGCTTACTTTTATTTTGGCTGAAAAGCACATGATAATAATTAAAATAGCATTGGGAACACTTTTAAAATAGATCAAAATATGGTCAGAGTGGGTCTTTTTCTGGTGGACAGCCCAGAAATGAGGTTCAGATGCTTATTTGCTTTTTATATTGTTTTCCATTCATCACTGGGACATGTCAAGTAGGAAAGACAGAATGTTTAAAAAAAAAGGAAAATCACCTTGATTTGTAAAGATTTTTTTCTATTATGATGCAGATCATGAGTATTAAGTAACTACAAACAAGACAGATCTTTGCTCCTCACTGACTTGTTGCTTCTTCTTTAAGAAACTCTGCTATTCTCCACTTGTTACTTGCATCAGTGGTACCTGTTTGAACTAATTATCTGTATAGAAGACACATGTCCCCATCCTCAAACTATCAGAATGCCTCTCCACCGAGACTTAAGAGCTGTCTTGGGACACCAGGGACAAAATAGTACTCCTGAACAAAAACAATAAGCAAAAAAAAAAAAATAAGCAAACACAAGAATAATAACAATAATAGGTAAACATTTCATTTATTTTAGAAATGACTTTTTAATTTTATTTTATTAATATGGAATGGAAGCACATGAGAGTGTTTACCAAGGATCTGTGGCCTAATTTTAACAAATAAAAAACTGTGACGGCCTGAAAAATGTGATGAAAAAGTCCATGACTAAGAACAAACACAAGTGAAACTTTATGTATTTCTTTGTTCTGCATACTAACCAGTGCAGTTAGATGCCAAATAATGCAATAAGAAATATCATGTCAAAGAAAAACAGTGCATTTATGAGAAAAATCTGATTTTTGTACATCTCCATGATCCTATATCCATATTTACCATTATGGAAGATTAAACGAATTAAAAGGGTTCAGGCTCTTTTAAGATTTTTGTAATTACCATCCTCACACCATCCCTCGCAGCAAGAAGTGACACAGTGTAGCTCCCAGCAGGGCTTTTCTTTGTAGAGTTATGGTGTTCTTTTCACACCACCTGGTTCTTCTTGTTCTAATTCTTCAGCTGTTAGAATCTGACATTGTATAATAAGAACACTTTAATGCTACTGCTCGATTAAGCTGTAACTAAAAATGTATCCTTTTCGGTCACAGGAAACTCCTATTTCGGTTCTTATAATGAAAGTATGGAACCGTTTCTCTATAATGCACTCAAAAACAGTATTGCTGCCAGAGCTATCTGCTCAAATTCAAACTGTCTTTCTCTATCTGTGTCCACTTGACTGTTTTATTGTGATTCACCACAGCATTCGCTGACTCACAAGACAAATGTGGACCCTTTTTTCTCAGTCCAGAGGCAATCATAATCATGACCATGGGCCATTCTTTTTGCCTGCTTCTTGTATTTCAGAGTGGGACACAATGTCAACATTTAAATTAAAGCTCCTCTTAACATGTAAGAAGTGAAATATGAAGCCTTAAGTATGCTTCCTGACTTTATTTTGAAATTCTGATGTAATGACATCTTAAAAAAGGAAATGATAAATATCACTTTTTTTCATAATCCCTTCCTTATTATTTTCCCATTTTAAAATAGGTGCAGTTGCCTATTTCTTTTTGTTTCAGGGATTTGTGCAAACATACTGTATTCTGATGAAATTTCAGAACAGTTTGACTTTCTAATCAGGATGTTCAGGAGCTCTGCACTCAGTGCAAAAGAATAATTTTCCCTTTTGTGTAGCTTAAAACCTTTTCCAGACAAAAAAAACACAAGAGGACACCAATAAAGGTCCTTAGAAAAGAAAAGCAATGAGACTGGCAGCTGAAATTAAAGAAAGTTTTCCTTACACCACTTTTTAATGGAATTTACCTTAACAACTCAACTAATGTTTGTCATTTGCTTGGTGAACGACTGCTTCATTTTAATTAGTAATGATTTCTCCATTTGAAAACATTTTCCTCAGCTGACTGATTCTACATTTTTCTTCCACTTTATTAGTCCAGGCCAGACTATTTGTGGCCATTAATGTTTTACTGGATAAATCCCATCTTGCAAACTATGCTTTGATGCTGGACATGTATATGCTGTCCCTGCAGGGGCTGAGTGTGCCGTCCTCATGTTTGGGTCGACTTTTTCTGTGTCATTTTGCAATCTCTGTTTGCCCTTGCACGTCTGCTCTGAGGCAGCATCCCAGAGAGCGCTGAGCTGTCACAGAAGAACACTTGGCATATTCTGAATCACCGCTGATTAACATGGGAGGCTGATTCCCCTCAAAGCCTCCCTGGCAGCTCACCATGGCAATTTACCGCACAAAGTAACTGTGGCCTGGAAGAGAGCTGAAAATCACTGACAGTAAAGTGACCATGACATCTAGGGCTTTGCTGAGCCTCTCAAATAACTTTGTACACACTTTATCTTTCAGTAAGTATTGAGTTTTGTTTTTTAAGTAAAAGCCAGACATTGCAGACCTTGAATAAGTAGATTTAAGCAATGTGGAGCAGTAGTACCCATGAGAACTTGCATTTTTCATTACTTCTGTGCCAGTATTGCTTCTGACAGGAGTGATGAAAAGAAGCTGTTGATGCCTTTAGGTACAAAAATACAACCCCTTCCTTTTTACCTTTGTTTACTTGTATATTTCTTGAACTTTTTTATTGACTCTGTTTCAAAGGGCTGCTTTTCCTTTTGAAAAAATCTCATGCCTTAATTATTGTATACATTCAAACACTCACACAGTTGCTGATAGCTGTTTGTCTTTGTTTCCTTCTGTTTCTTCCTATCAACTAGTCAAAATCCCTTTAAACGGCAAACAATAAAGCAGGGATAGGAGCATCTCACTGAAAACAAAAAAACATCACAAAGCCTTTTTTGGAAAAAAGAAAACTTAACTATGTACAGAAAGCATGAAGGAAAACTCTTGAGTTGGTTTATAGCTTCAAAAGTGTGTTTGTCTCAGCATTTCTGATGGTCTAATGCAATAAAATGATCAGGCTGATCCCCACAAATCCCCACAAAGGCTATCAAAGAAGGAATATATGAGCCTGCTCATCCGTGATCTAATTTAATCAACTCTGAACTTGAAATTGGTCTTCTGAGCTGAAAGTCTAGAATAAACAAACTCAAAGACTCACTAAGGTAATGCTTAAAGCATCTGATTGGCTTTCAAGCCCATGTTCTTTTACCCAAGCATTATAATTTAAAGTTTGACTTCCAGACAAATGATAAAATAAAGACTTTGCTGCCATCAGAGGAGAACTTACGGTTATTAGTCTTGACATTGCAGGGCACGCCTGTAATTAATGAGCACAAGAAGTGATCAATTTTTCTGATTTACACCACTTCCTCCACGGATTCTATTCCAGATTGCACTTTTAATCAACACATTTCCATAGCAACCAGGACGCCTCCACTGATGGCATTTACACAACAATTTCCTGCACCTGGAGGTCTGTCCTAACGGGCGCTCCTGAGCGTGACACAGAGCCTTCAGCTGCTCCGGTGAAGCTGCTCTGAAGTGAATTGTTGTTCTGGAGACCTCCCAGAGGTGGAGACATGAATATAAATTAGGTTGATTTAAAGAGCATGCTGGTTGAAGAAAATTAAGATTCATTTTCTGGATAAATGAGGGTTGCTGATTATATAAAGGACAACAACCTCTTCCAGTCTTTGCAATTCACGAGAGAAATGATTCACCCTTGAGCCATAAAAGGCTATCAGAGGGTTTTTTGCTTTAAAAAAAAAACCCATAACAAACAGTCATTGTCTCTCCCCACATTGAGGACAGTCCCTAATTAATTAATAGCATGCAACTGTAAAATTGCTTCCACCCACACTTATCTTTTATGTGCAAAGCTAAGTCAATTTTCTGTGATAAACTCACACAAAAACAACATCGAAATCACTATTATATTATCTTCACACATGTTTCTTTATGCAGCACACTAAATGCATTTGTGCAAATGGTCAAACCTTTATGCCCTGCATTTGCAAATGTGTGTCGTAAATTTCCAGGCCTTACTATCACCTCTAAAAGTTAACAGGCTCCATTTGGTCCTGACATTAGACTCATAAAAGTCAGCAGACTTGATTTAAAGTGACTTTTATACCAGCTGATGCACGACCACCTGTATTAGCTTAATTTTGGTCACCTCTCCAAAGAATATAATGTATTTATTTAAAAATTTGTTTAATTATTTATTTTTATGCCTCAGCTTCACTCATGTACGGGAACTTAGGTTGCAGGGGAACACCGAGCTGGTTTGCTAACAAACAAATACAAACCTTTAAGCGGTTGTCATGTGCATATTGTGCAGTTTAGTTTGGGTTTTCAGTGATTGTTAGATTTTATTTTGAATTCTCCCCTGTCAGTCACTCCAGGTTCATGTCAATAATTATTCCCAATTGTTTTCATTTTTGTTTATTGACCTCAAAATAAGTGTCTGGTTTTTCAGTTTGTCACCTGCTTCGTCATCTTGTTAAAGTTTATTTATGAAATGTTTAGGTTCTGACACCAAGCCTTATATGCTGCATTTTCGGTCTTATACAGTTCCTGATAATTAAACAATTTTCCTTCTGACAGAAGAGCAAGAAGACAAGTTGAGATGCGTGCTTCTGCAGCGTGTTTTGCTTTCTTTCTTTGTAAAGTAAAACCGATGAGGAAACAAGTTAATTAGTTTGTCCAAATTGGCCCATTGAGGAACACAAGAAAAAATAATGACATTTAATATTGCACTGCTGAATTTGCACCGTGTAGAATAAAATATTGTTCTATTGTTTAATTTTATTTGAATGTACATTTTACTTATTACAAGCCTTTTCCCCTCCAGTTTAAGATACAGTTTCAATATTGGTTAGAACAAAAGAAAAATTGGAGCTAGAGAGAAAAAGGAAAACACATTTAAAGAGCAGGAAATGTGAATAGAAGTGAAAAGGGGGCAGGAAAGGAAAGAAGGAAAATGTGCAGCAAATTTGGTGTGAAGTGGAGAAAAGGCAAAGTCAAACCTGCAAATAGCAAACGCAGCCTCGGGTACAGCTGGAGATGCTTCCAACACATTTTTTCTTAAGTCATGAATGCAGGATGGCTACACAACATTTGAGCATACAGAACTTGATTAAGTTTCTTTTCACATATTGTTGCAAAGAAAAAGAAGTAGGTATACTCACAAAACAACCCTTTTTATAACAACCTGTGCTGTGAACAAATATGCACTAAATTCACTGAACACACTTCAAGATGAGCTGATTATTAGGGTTTAATATATAATAAATAGGAATGCATGAGTCCAGCATGCATAACTGATCCACAACATTCACAAACTGGACCAAATCTCCATCCCTGATAAAAACACATCTGCTAAATAGAAAGGTGAAGAAGAACACTGTGATTACATCTGAATGATATATGGCTTAACAAGCAAACAAGACACTGAATCAGCAGCAAGATGAATGGAAAAATAATTTTCCACAAATTCCATTATTAAAAACAAAATTATGACATTTTGTGATATCGTTCTATTTCAGAGCTCCCGGTCTCATGATGAACCCTTTCTAAAGGACGATGTGCTGTAATACCCCCTCATTTTCCATCATTCTTCTTTCCCTGCAGAGCACCTTGCAATTGATTTTACAAAGCTGGAGGATAAAGTAATTCAATGAAAGGAGAATGTTCCAACTGATCTGGATAAAACTTGAGCACAGGGAAATGGTAATGAGTCTAAAAAGCTCATTATGCATTTGAAAAATTGTTATTTTGGCTTAAGACTGAAAAACACTGCCTTTGTGAACATTGATTCTTTAGAGTAAACAATCTCATTCACAGAGGTGATCAGTGAGCCTCTTTTTTTTCTGTGATGCAGTTTAGGCAGCTGATGTGCACTTTACTTCAGTTTGGACAGAAAGTTAAACACAAATAATTTCAATCAAACCACCTCCTATTGTTCTGTTCAAGCCCAGAGTTGCTTTAATGCGTCAAAACATGTTAAAGCTTTTCAGTTTCAAAAGTAAAGGCCTGTTGGGTGTAGAAAAATGCATATGGTTAGTAAGTCTCACATATTTATTCAGTGTTAAATGTTTCCTAAAAGAAAGGATGCAAAAAAGTGGGGTTTTCAAAGGAAAGAGTTGAGATGATTTTCCCATACAGTGCATGACATATACTGTAGAACCTTCAGAAACCATGTAACAAACATCAAAACTAAAAGGCCAGAGAATGCTTTCAAAAATGCTTGGCCAAATTTTCAACACCTTGTGCTAGTCTGTGGGGTCCAAATGACCCCATCCTCACATCGACTTGTTATCCCTCCCATAACACAGTGGACAAGATTTTCCGCATTGGTCTTCTGGGCATGACAGGCTAATGACGTCAGGTGACAAATGGACTTCTGGGTATGTGAATGATGATGGCAGAATAAAGTAGCAGTCCTCTACACCCAAACGTGTCTCTGAGCTCCTTATTTTACTCATGAAACTCCGCTTTACCGACACCGAACCACGGAAAGCCGGCTACACAAACAATAATCTGATTTTGAGTCGCCAAGAGGTTCAGTTTCTTTGTTTTTGAAACCTATCCAGAAATAAAGCTTCACAAAAAGCTCCACAACTTTCATCTTCAAGCGGGGCTCAGATAACAACTTTGGTGTTTTTTCCTCGTTAATCTATTACTTTTTTCTCGTAAATTTATGATTTAAAATCTGGTAAATGTACATTTGTGACTTTGTTTCTTGTAAATTTAGGACTTAAAAGTCATAATTTAAAATAAAAAATGTGTTTGTAAACTGGCCCTAAAACTCTGTCGCAATTTTCACCTTGTATTTCAGTTTTTCTTGTGTTTTTTTCCATCTTATCTGTTCACTTTTGGTCTTAAAATATAAAAAATTGTTTGTCCTCTTTTTTTTCTTTCATTTTTGCAGAAAAAAACATTTTCTGGGAATGAGAAACTTAAACTAGTAGAACAAATGGTAAAGTAGTGACTCTGAGTCATTCTCATTCAGTGTTTTTCAATACCTGCATCTTCCTATTCAGGATTTGGTGTTTTAATTTTTGCATGAACATGTTTTTAAAAAAAAAATTGCATTGCATTGACTGTTTTTTTGGGCTAAAGCAATAATTTACTTATCTATATACATTGCTGGACAACCACCTATAAGTGGTGGTTGTCGTGCAAAAAAATGCTCATGACACAACTTTGAGGATAATATATTGAAATGACAAATCTTTATAACAATTCTTTTTAAAGAATATTTTGTGGGGTTTAGTCAGATTTGAAAGAGTTTCCAAAACCACAATAAAACATAGGTGCATATTTTATTTTCACCATATGCTATGAAGGTAGTGTGCCCCACAGCACGCACCAACACATAAATCAAATTCAATAGACAATTGCATTTGGGGGAAGACATTTCCTGGAGCCACCAGCACTGGTAGCATAATGTGCAAAAAGAAAAAAAAAAGAAAAACACTCAGTATATTTCCACCAGAACAATCCCAACTTCAAAGACATCCGCCATGGAAATGACTGAAAAGTCATTTTCCAGCAAACCTAAAGGTAACTTTTTCGTCAGAGGTTCTATATTTACAGCTTTTCTTCTAGATTCTTTGAGACTGACTTTAAATGAGCCCTGGTTAAAATAAGCCTCATCTCTTTTGCTCTTTCATCTCGTCTGTTCACAATGTCCCCCTGGAACCCGATCATGTGGTGAACCCTCCGAGAGTATAGGAAGGAGAGAAACATTTTAGATCTCCAAGATGCCTTTGAGGCGTGGTGTGGCGTGTGAAAGATGAAGCTGTAATTACCAAACTTCATGAGCCTCTGTTGGTGTTCCCTTTAGATGAAAGGTGACTTTATTTGGAGCTTATTTATAACTTTCTGAATCTGCATATAATTATTGGTTAATTTTATTTGTGTTTGAAGAAAAAACATTGTCAATTTGCCGTTTACAGATGTTACTTGTAGAGTTGCAGATGCAATCACTCTATTGTGTGAGAAAATGTCAGTTGACTTTTAAAAAAAAGCACTGATTTGACAAATCTTGCCAGTTCATTTTCTAGCATTTGTTGAAGAGTTTTCTGTGCCGGTTTAGCTGCCGGTCTGAGCTGTGCTTTGACAGTCTCTGGAGGCATTGGCAGCCAGCAACATTCCAGTCAGAGCACTGCTTTATCTGATGATGCTGGAGAGAGTGCGGCAGCGGTGAAAGTCCACAGAGATATCACTTTATACGACCACATCACAGGGCCATCTTTAATGTCACCCAACCTCACAATTTATGGTGCATATAATAGCAGGAATGCACTCGGGAAACTTCATGGGGGAGACAGAGATTATAGTCCAGCTTGGTTGGATTTTGAGAACCAACTGATAGGTGGGAGAGAATAAGTGATTTTCTCTCCTTCAGCTAAAAGACTTCAGAAAGATGCTTTAACTTTTTGCCAGTTCATGGTTTGCTGCACATGTAAACAGGCAGCAGCTGCTTGATCACAAGAGCCAATGAAACAAAGAAGTCCAAAAAAGTGTCCACATTGTAAAAAGAAGACAAAGGAGAAATGAACCAGATAAGGTACGCCTGGATAAATCCCTGTCATAAACAGCTACTGCTATCCTGTTATCAGCTTTCAGCAGCACAGCTGAACACACTTGTGGGTTGTTGTTTTTTTCAACTTTCTATTTCATATTATCCTCACTATTATTTGAAAAGGAATAAAGACATTTTTGCTTCAAAAATGTTCTCAAAGGAAAAAATAAACACTAAGAAACAAGATGCTGGAATATTCCTGAAATGGTTTGAACTTTTCTTTTTATTTATTAATGAAAGTCCAAATGGTAACCTAAAATGTCACTTTGGAATGAACCAAATTAGCACAAAAATAAAAACGTATAAGCAGTTAATTTACAAATAAACACATTTAATCCCTCAAGGTTTAAAGTGCACCTAAATTAAATATTTCATCCATCTATCCTAAAAACCCACTGAATCCCTTTTGGGGTTCCAGGAGCGGAACCAGCAACTGTTGGGCAAAGGTGGGGTACACCCTGGACAGGTCACTAGTCTGTTGCAGGGGCACACTCAGATTTACACCTAGAGGCAATTTAGAGACACCGATTAACCTATGGAAAATATTTTTGAACTGTGGGAGGAAGCTTGATTTCCCAGGGAAAAATGCACAGGGAGAACATGCAAACTACACACAGAGACTCGCTGTGAGGCAAGAACGCAAGCCGCTACTTCAACGCACAGGCCTGTTGTTTTCCAAAAAATCATATTTTAATCCAGTCAAGACTTCCTGTCCAACTCCATTGGGGAAGTGAAAAAAATACCTTTTTGTGCCCCACTTTTCGTGAAGTCAAGTAATCTAGTCTATCTATAACCTATTATTAAAATAACATCCGATGCTGATATTGTGCTGTTATCATATATCCTTGTCTGACATCCAAACATCCAAAGACAAACTTAAAAAATGTAAGTATTGTGGCTTGCCTCAAAAAGGGGAATGTGTTCAATTGTATTACTTTGTAAAAGTAATATTTACTTTGTGACAAAAAAGTAAGATCTTTGAAGCAGGGTTGAGATGTAATCCCACTTAAACCCTCTTTTTAAATTTACAAAACTTTATATTTACAAGATTGTTGTAATATTACAGTCAAACATAATTAACCATGTAACCTTAGAAGAAATATTTACTTTTACAACAAAGTAATTTAAAACATTCCTGGCCTTTTTTGTGGTAAATCTGTAGTTGTATTTTTGTGTGACCACACCATCACTAAAATGTCCCCGTCTTCCCAGCAAGTTGAGAGGCTAATCTGAATAACTAAGACTTATTTGGAGATATTATTAACTTCAAACATTATTTTTGAAAGCCTTTCTTTAATGCACTTATTTTGAAATCACAGTTGCAATTCCTAAAGAAAGTTTGAGTTCCTTTTTTGTGTTTCTAAAATATACTTCAGTTCCCCAAAATTGAAATGGTTATGCTAAGAAATTTAAAATGTTTAATTTTAGTGATTATTCTTCAAAAGACATGCCAATTTTATACAATTTTTGCTACACAAGAATCTGCAAATATTCTTTCAAAGAATGTGTCTAATTTAATAAAGAAACCAAGTCATTGCATCCTTCATGCATAGGCCTTTGGTATCCTGACTTCTTGAGATGAAGTTGATGTGACTTCCATTCATCACCAAGTTGATGGCTAGAGTCCTCTGCTCGGTGTGAGCGCTCAGAGCTATTGCTGGTTCCATGCAGTGCATGAGAGGCATCCATTCACATTAGCAGCCAACCCATATTTGCAGGGCAACACTCGCTCACTCTGAGATTCTTGATACTGAGGCTGGATTCCCAGAAGCATTAGGGTGAATGTGTGTTTGTGTATATAAATGTAATCTCTTTTTGTAAAATTTAGATAAAAAATAATTTGATTTTAAGAATTAGGATGACAGCATTACTTCCAGTTTAGCCATTTAGCTTTTGGGGTGAACATTTGTAAACAGGTTTGAAGCATAACTGACACTTTTTTTTTAAATTATGAAAGCTGTTGCACGATCCATCTCTCACTGCAGTATGAATAATCTTTATTCATATATGACTTTACAATGCCATCAAGATGCCAGACTGCTTTACCATAAGAAGAGAGATAAAAATTAAATTAAAATTAAATTAAAAAGTATAAACAATTAGAAACAGCAGCATGAAATGGAAAAAATATATATTTATTCCACAACAAACAGCAAAAAGAGAAATTATCACACTAAATGAGATGATCCAGAATATTATTACATAAAGGCCAATCAAGCAACAAATACAATTCCTAAACCAAAAAATCAATGAAAAAGAGAGGCAAATATGTATCTTTGTGTGTGATATCTTACATAATTTGTGTTTGTTTGGATTCCTTTTTTTAGTGAGGTCCACTTCTAGTCTCTAAAATAGGTTGAACAGCAACATATTTAACCCAATGAAATATGAGGCTGTTGAACTTCAAATACTAAGAAAAGATACCAGCGATGAGCAAAAGTAGATCAAAATCAACTAAGCTTATTTTTTCTAATGCCTGGCAAGGAAACATTCAAGCACAGTGATTAAATAATTTGACAAAACTGACCAAATTTAATTTCCACTGGTAGCACTTGTGCAGTAAAAGTTTCTTCTGATTGGCTTTACTACTTTCTAAAAAAATGCCAGCAACTCATGAATTTAAAATAAGCACTTTTTTTTAATGATCTAGGATTGTAAACCCAAAAAACAAAAACAAGAAAGGGTGCTGCATATATTTGATTATTACAAAATGTAATCCTATTATTTTCTACAGTATCAAACATTTGACAGGTGTGGGGATTGTGCAAAATTCTGTGTTTTAGGTTGGAATTTAGACCAAATAATACGTTTTAGAAACCTAAAATATTAGTGATATTTATGCCCATTTTAAAGACACAATTTTACTTGTAGTAATGGATACAGAGTTCTGGGATGGATTGTAAAGCAATGATTTAGAACTCTGTTTTGAAATGTTATCATTAAGGTCATGGTTTTAGTGCCCAAGTGCAGCAGAAAATCCCACATGCACACATTTTTCAAAAAGGTTGGAAAAGGTATAATGGCTCTAATCCACTTCTGTCTTTCTAAATAAAACAAATGAAAAAATGTAAATTTTATACTGAGTTGCTTTGGATGAACGCAACTACAAATAGACTTAAAAGAAAAAAACAATACCAAAAGACTTTGTTTTTCCAAAAATGTACATTTAAAGCTTTTAAGAATTGCAAAATTGTTTAAAGATTCTTATGGGTTCAATAAAGGATCACTTTTACTAACATTCCGATAAGTACAGGCAGAACTGTCTATCCCTAAGTGTTAGTTACTCACAAGGACGAAGCCTGAATTTTAAATTTTGTTGCAGAAAAAAATAAATATTGGCTCTAATATGAACAATATATATATATATATATATCGCCGAATCTTGACTGCAGCAGTGGTGTGCTGACTTGTGACGTTACCGTGACAACGCGCCGCACCACGTAACAAACAGTCCACTCTTCGGGAAAAAAGCAATCCAAATCAGAAAAAAAAACAAGACTTAAGGAATAAAAACTCACAGTTTAGGCTTCCACACCGTGCGTTAACTAAGGGTTAATGGCCGACGAAGTGTGCGTTTATTACTTTTTAACGCACACCGTGGAAGCTTGCTTCTGCGAAGTGCGTTAAAAAGTAATAAATGCACACTTCGAAGGCCATTAACCCGCTCATACCATGGTCAGTTACAAAAGCAATACATATTAACCAGGTTTTAGTCCTTAATTTTTGGGGGGTTTTTTCGATTTGGATCGCTTTTCTCACAAAAAGCGGACTATATGTTACGTGATGCGGCGCGCCGCACCACCGCTGCAGTCAAGATTCGGCGATATATATATGCTGATCGTCCCGATGGGTTGAATAAAGCATCAGTTCAGAGAGAAAGTTCACCTCTTACCGCTTGTTTTTTTCCAATTGATGAAGCAAAAGGTTGTTTTAAAGAAGCCGGCGCAGTGATACAAAACATTTAAGCCAGCCGACCGGACCTTTTTTTCACCGTGCGGTTATCAGGTTTTAACGCATACCCAGCAGCCAATCAGAATCGAGTATTCAACCGGACCATGGTATAATAAGTCATAATGCATTCTTCGACCATTAACCCTTACGTAATTTAATTGAGAGTGAATAAACCTGAAATGATAGAGAGAATAAACATCCCTTCCAGTTGAAAACATCCCAGATTTCTGGCAGAAAGAGCTGGAGGACATGAGAGAGGGAAAAGGTTTGCACAGTCTGCAGAGTCTCTGATGCATCATGATCATCCTGTTCTGTATCAACTCTGCAAGCATTTCACAAATTCTAGAAACTCAGGTGCCTTAAAAGTCTCTCAAATGAGCTCCAACAGAGTGTCCATAAAGAAAATTCCTGTCTCATTGCCATCTGATTTTAAGCAGGGAGTTATTAAATGATGGAGGCATAAAAACCACTCCAGTCTTACTGCATTACAATGTGAGAAAAGACTTTTCCACGGCTGTCCTGAAGAAGGAATCACACCAACAACCACTCAACCCAAAAAATATATATACAGTCAGGACCATAACTATTTGGACAGAGACACATTCTTTCTAATTTTGTTTCTGTACATTACCACATTGAATTTTAAATAAAACAACTCAGATGCCATTGAAGTGCAGACTTTCAGCTTTTATTCCATGGGTTGAACAAAAAGATTGCATAAAAATGTGAAAAACTAAAGCATTTTTTAAACACAATCCCTTCATTTCATGGGCTCGTAAGTGACTGGACAATTGACTTCCACTTCAGTGGCATCTGAGTTGTTTTATTTAAAATTCAGTGTGGTAATGTACAGAAACTAAATTAGAAAAAAATTGGCTCTGTCCAAATATTTATGGTCCTGACTGTATATCCCAACGACCATAAGAAAAAGGAAAACAAATAATTAAAAAACATTACATTTTTAAAAAAAAAATCTCAGTTCTCCAAAGAATGAAACGAGATCAAAAGGAAATGTTTGGGGGGGGGAGTTTCAGAAATAGAAATGAATGTTACGGTTTCTGTTTCTTTGCCCTTGTGGTTTGTTTCCTTTTTGTTCTGTGATGTTTTCAGTTAACTTCCTGTTTTATTTTGTAGTATTTCCTGTTCCGTTGTTGTTTTGAGTTTTACCTTGCCCCATCAGTCCTGAGTGTTTCCACCTGTGTCTTGTTGCCTTGTATGTATTTAAGTCTTGTCTTTCCCTTCCTCCTGTGCTGGTCCATATTGTATTCTTCCCCGGTTTCGAATCTTTCTAGTGTTTCGAGTTTTGCCTGCTGTATGCAGTGGTTTTGGTTTTGTCTTTAGTTTTGTTATTAAACCCCGTTCTCCTGCAACCTCCTGCCTTCTCTCCTCTCTGCGCCTTGGTACTCCCCACTCCCCCCCCGTGACAATGAAATGTAAAAAAATGAAGCAAAGGAAGAAATCTGGAACATCTTTGATAAGATGAGGACATTTGTTTGTGACGTTTTGAGTTTTTCACATGCATTTTTTAATCATCACATACCTCACAAGTTTAATCATTAGTATGGTGCATATCCAGTATCGCTTCATACCAAACTACTTTCAGTTGAAATGATGGACAAACATCATGTAGAACCTACCTTTTCGGTTTTCTTATCGTGTTTCATTTTAATTTCTGGAATTTACTTTTGTTTTCTGAAACGTTGCATTTTGATTTTGTTTTTTGGAATTGTGTCTTGGTTTTTAAAATGTAATTTTATTTTTTTTTGTTTACTATTTGTTTTATTTTTTTACTTGTCATTGTGATCGTTGATATGTTTTGCACTAAGTAATTTGTTGGTTTTAATGTTGTCAAAACTGAAGCTTATGAGTTTATCATGTGTGTGTTCAATGTGCAAATATACCCAATAATAATAATAATAAAAAGGGGAGAAAAACTTTGTGTTTTGCCTTTTTTCTTATTTATACTTCGCCAAAGAGGTTTATAGTAAGCTAAGGCATTTATTAGTGTTGTGTCATCTTTTTATCTTTATATGCAAACAGGATATAAGAAGTGTTGGCGTGTTAATAAACCTGTTCTGTATCTGCTCTTCATTTAGTTTGAAAACTGTATTTGGAGGAACAGTTCGGGATGCTGTTGTAGAGCAGTTGTGATACTAAAAGTGTTTTCAGTGGGAGAAATATATCCTTTTAGACACAAAAGCTGGAACATTTACAGCAACAACCTTCTAAATAAAATGAGGCCAAAAAAGGCTAAACCACAAACTAAAGCAAATATACAGAAAAGGACTGGCATGATGCTGCAGTAAAAACAGCTGCTAGAAAAGCCTCCACTTCAGCTGTCAGTGGAGGACCTTTATGAAACAGGAGACAGAGATAGAGAATGGTTATTAAGATATAAAAATAAACCGTGAGGTTCATTGCAGTGAGTACTGGGACAAAAAGAACATCCCTCCGGCAGCTTTGCTGCTCCTTCTGTTTGAATCAGTAAAAGTGCGGCTAAAGATTGTTTACAGAAGAGAGAAAGCAGTGATTTTGCTTTGAATACTCTAGAGAAAAAGCACAGACGAGGTGATCCACTCGTGTGGCTGAGATTCAAATGTACCGTATTTTCCAGACTATAAGTCGCTGCAGAGTATAAGTCGCACCAGCCCAAAAATGCATTATAAAGTAGAAAAAAACACAGATAAGTCGCACTTTGACGGGAAATTTATTTGACAAAATCTGAGACCAAGAACTAATAACTTTCACAACCTCATATAACACAATCATAGCAGACTGTTTATCTCATAATTTCACAGTAATTCTTTCTTATACTTATTTATTTATTCCTTTCATGAAGCATCATTGGCCAACTAATACTCTGTTTTCATCCTGTATTTGTAGAAACAGTTGTCATTTTTATTGCATTTCTGAATCTATGAAATCATTGGAAAATAGAATATTATGTTGTTTCAGATCTGACTGTAAAAAAAGTTTGCTGATTCTCTGAGTCACTTAACATACTTTTAGCAACATACCTCATACATCAAATTGACCCAGGAACATCATCTCTGTTCCTCACAAATGAACATAACAGGAGGATTAACAATGTATTTATTTCAATTTATTTCTAATATAAGTCGCTGTGGAGTATAAGTCCTTGCCAAACTATGAAAAAAAGGGCGACTTATAGTCCGGAAAATACGGTAGTAGATACAGAAAGGTGTTACCCAGAAAAATACATTACTCAAAAACTACTTCATTTTCTATATCTATCTCCAAAACTTCTATGGGTTTATTGCATCTCTAACACCTCTGGTTATGAGTATATCTGAGAACATCAGAGGAGGGATGACACGGGCAGTGACAACAGCAGACACTGTTTTGGAGTGAAAATGTTTTCGCTATAACCATTGTCCCTCAACGTCAATCATGTCCCAAATGCCAATGGGCTAAAAGCTCCACTCCCATGTAAAATTAGGATAAAATAAAACAAAAAAAACAACAGAAATCTTTTTTCTTTTAACGAGTCAAAATAATAAAACCTACAATTTAACAGCTTTTTTTGAAGGAGAAACAAAGCATTATTGACTTTTTAAATCCCTTAGTTTGAACCCAATGGTTTACCTGTTGGTAATTCCTTTTAAAATGTTTGTTTTTGGAGTTTGGTTTGTTTGAGGCACATCTCTGCAACTGTACAGTACTGTGGAAAGAAACAAAGCTTAGCTGTTAGTGAGTACATGCGTGACAGAAAGGCCAGGTTGGATGAAGTCAAAGCGAAGAGCTCCTCTGGAGGGTGAACGATGTCTAGTGATGCCAGAGCAGAGTTTGTTATTGAGTGTTGCCTTTAAACTGTGAGGATTAGTTCAGTTTGTGTGTTTAGTTGTGCTTTTTGTTTTAGTCAGGCTGTGTTATCCTCTTGTCTTCACCTTTTTGTCCTGTTTATTATTTTTTTTTTACATTTTTGTTCGTTTCTTTCTGCTATGTTGCAGTTTATTTATTGTTAAGTTAGGTTTCCATCTAAAAGTCAAACCTTCTGCGTTTGAGCCCTAGATTATCTTCATTTGTGACAAAAAATTAATGTAAAAATCAAGTTTTAAAAAAGACCAGGTCTTTCTGTTCTTCTCCACAATCACAATGACCTGAAGACAAGACAGTTTTCTTCGAGAAATTATGATATATCTACAATTAGCATTAAATCTGAAAACAAAAAACCTCTTAAATATGTTGAATTTCCTGAACGCTTAAAAACATATGTATATACATATTTCAGGATCCTCACTTTCAGATTCACCTGCTTGTTTTCATTTTTGGTGGTGCATAAATTGTGTTGATTTAGGAGGACACATTCTGTTTGCTAATCCCTCTAATCTTTAGCCAGGTTAATCTTGCAGCAAACAATGTGTCTCCAGGCTGGGCTGCAGTCTGATCTTATCAATGCGTGTGCCTCTGTGTATTTGTTTGTTATGTGCTATCGGACATTTACAGCCTCTATTGTCCTGCAAGGTAAATTTACAGGCAAACCTCCTGCCTGCAAACCGTAATCACAGACGGTCAAAGCCAGCAAATCATTACCTTCACAAAGCTAATACTGTCCTGTGTGTTTAGGAGACCATTATACAGGTAGGGTGTGTGTATAGGACCTGACGTGATAACCCAATTATCTTTGCCAACAAATAGTCAGAGCCTCTTTTGGGCTGCCACACGCTGTGCAGAGCTATGTGAGCGCAACTCAATAATTCATTACGGCATGAATAACAAACAGCATTGAGGCCAGGATGGAGCGACAGTGGAGGAGTTTACCTTTACATCACAAATGCTAAAAATGCAAAATATGGATAAGCAAAGGCTTATCTATATAAGCCACTTTAAAGCCAAGAAACATTTAGTGGCTATAGCAAATTTGTTGTCTCCATATCTATTTACCGTATTTTCCAGACTATAAGTCGCTGCAGACTATAAGTCGCACCAGCCCAAAAATGCATTATAAAGTAGAAAAAAACACAGATAAGTCGCATTTTGACGGGAAATTTATTTGACAAAATCTGAGACCAAGAACTAATAACTTGCACAACCTCATATGACACAATCATAGCAGACTGTTTATCTCATAATTTCACAGTAATTCTTTCTCATACTTATTTATTTATTCCTTTCATGAAGCATCATTGGCCATCTAATACTCTGTTTTCATCCTGTATTTGTAGAAACAGTTGTCATTTTTATTGCATTTCTGAATCTATGAAATCATTGGAAAATAGAATATTATGTTGTTAGCCTTCAAGATCTTACTGTAAAAAAAAGGTTTGCTGATTCTCTGAGTCACTTAACATACTCTTAACACTTAACATACCTCATACATCACATTGACCCAGGAACATCATCTCTGTTCCTCACAAATGAACATAACAGGAGGGTTAACAATGTATTTATTTAATTTATTTCTAATATAAGTCGCTGCGGAGTATAAGTCGCATCCCTTGCCAAACTATGAAAAAAAGGGCGACTTATAGTCCAGAAAATACGGTACTTTAACACTTTAACAGTTAACACTCTTTTGGTGGTCAAAATTTTGGTTGTGTGTTCTTTCGAACAAGCCACAATCTTTCTAAAAAGTGGTGAAGTCTGTTTTTTGACTCCAGACCCCTCACAATAAAAAGTTTTATTATGTTTTATTACAAAAGAAAATGATTTGTTTTAGAATGGACTTTCACTGTGGCCAGTCTATGGCCAGGTGTGCCTCTGACTGGCCACAGCAAATAGCCACTCTGTAACAATAATTGTGCTGTCCAATCAGCAGCTTCATCTGACACACTTGTAAGGTGTGATGGATTCAAAAGAAATTGTTATTTTGGGTTTGTAGAAAATATTTCAGAATTTCGAGTTCATGTCATGACAAATGGGAGCAAAAACCATTTGTGTTGCTTTTATATTTTTTGTTCAGTGTATGTCATCATATTCAGTGCCACACGTATACGAGATCATTACAGACAGCAGAATTCATCATATAATTCAGAAACAGTGCAATAACTTTGTTGTCCAGACATAACATTAGACTGTACTAAAGGTTTTTCAACCAAAACTTCACATCATTGTTGTACATACATGCAAACTCAAGCTGCATAGCATAGGATGGGGTCTGTTAAACAATGTGTTCTGTGATGCACTTTCATGGGAAAGGAATAGAATGAACTGCTGGACTCTGCTGAGATCACTGAGCTCTTCCAGATAAATCTCTCTCAAAAGTTGGTTAAAGGAATGTAAGAGCAGAAATATCAGTCTATGATGCGGCTACATGAGCAGAATATTTTGCATCTGGTGAACCCCACTGTCACATTTCTTAATGTCCAGCCAGCTTTATCAACCAGGGAAACGATTCAGAGAAGAGACTGCATATACAGGGTTTAAGTGTGGTTAAGCTAGCAGTGCAAATTGTAATGTTTCCTTTAATGAGAGCCATTTTTCATCTGTGAGCTGTTTTTATAAACAGCATGAGTGTGTGGAAGGAGGAGCACAAACAGTACATGGGTAAGTCACAATGGACAGAAAGCAGGTAGACAGGTAGAGCAACAGTGACTGTTTGTCTTAGAAAACATGTTTGTATTTTAAGATGACTGACAGGAATAAATGACGTCAAATCAGACTGTGGCCTGATTTTTCCAGCTTTGTCTATTTTCTCTTTACATAAAAACATTCAAGACCCACTCCAATCATCTTTTGACCTTTTTTATGTGTTACCAGTGGTCTTTTAGTTATGATTATAGTCTTTTAAGGGAAAAATAATTTAAAAAAAAAACTGTTATTTTCTATAGGACGTAGTTTCTGCAGAGTGGCATGAGTTCATTAGAAATTTACCTCTTAGTTGTTGGTGGGAATTGCTCAAAACTCAGAGAAATGCCACATTTTCATCAGAGTGGATCTTTAAAGTGTGGGTGACATGGCCTATTTTAATAAGCCAAAATATAGTAAATAGTCTCTATTTCATGTTGCGATTGTTTTTAACATTTTTTGAAAAAGAATAAAAAGCGAAAAACGCGATTTAAACAACGAGGACGGCCGCCGGCTTCACGCATTCCGCCGAATTTGCGCCGCCCTGTTTGTGACGTAACGAAAGGCAGACAACATGGCTAGCTGAACAGAAAGATGAAGAGGAAAGTTGCGGAGATTATCATGATGATGAGTCACTTTTGCAACCGTATCGATTCGAACCCTTTAGCGAAAGTGAGAAGGATATAGCAGAAAGTAGTAGGTCTAGCGATCTCTTGAAAATGGTGGGGATTGCGTTCGGTTACAATACTTTTTTATATCTGACATGCATTCCCATATCTTTCATGAGCTGTGGTGTTTCTTCAAAACAGTCTGCCTCAAAATGTTCGCTGCATAAAGTTGACGAAGCAGTTGGCACTAGAGGTAAGATAGGGCCTAAAAAATCCGGCCCGACCCGACACAGGCCCGCGGGCATTAAAGCCGAACTCGGACCGAACCCGACCAATTAACTTGATTTGCAGGACCGAGCCCGAAGCAAACCCGAAATTTCAATTTAACCCATAGGATTTTTGGCAGAAAAAAACCCGCCAGATTTCTTAAAGGTAAAATAATCTACATATTTTTATGATGATGAAAGCTATTTTCTTTCTAACAGAGAGTGGTCGCTGCAGCCGCGCGCGTATAAGCTGCTGTTGTGGCATAGAGTTCAGCTGGAAGCGCGGCGCATAGGTTCCTCCCTCCATGACTAACGCTGGAACACAGAATACGAGGCCAGACAGAGAGAGTGACAGAGAGATCTGGATGATAAGCACTCGCTTCATTACGCGGAGAAATACTGCAGCCGCGGCGGTGCGCGTTTGCCTTTTCAGTTTCGTGTGTGTGTGGGTGTGTGCGCTAAGGGAACGTTCTCCCTCTGAGTAAGAAGCTGGCTGTGCCTTTCGGTTCGTGCGGTAACCGTTCTGACATCCAGGATTACTAAAGAGCTGTTGGACAACCGCCGCCTAAGGAGCTTCTTTGCAGACATTACAATATATTTATTAAAAAGGTCAGCGAGAGAGAAGCCCGGCCCGAACTGACCCGAACGTAATGACTGTCATTTAGAGCCCGACCGGACCCGAATTTCGGGTCCGGTCGGGCTCGGACTCGGGCTCGGGCTTAAGATCTTACCTCTAGTTGGCACCCAATTCGCCCTCGTTCGCTGAACTTGTTTTGTCCATTGTTTCAGCAGCGTTTCTTGTTTTGGGAATTTATACACAGATACACTTTCACTAGATGTATTGCTACATCCAGCTGCCACACAACGACTTGGCATGTTGATGATTAACAGATTTAAACATGAGAGAAACGAAGACTACCTGTTTTGTTTACATGCTGTCCGAAGCAGAACTACGAAAGTCAATGCCTTTCGTGACGTCACAGGTCATATCGAGTTCACTTCCAGCCTGCGCTCTTAGCGGCAAATTCAAATCTCTGATTCCTTCGAACGATGTCTATTATTCATATGCTTCGGATTTTTTTCGACGCTAACTATTGGTATCAATAGAATCAGCGTTTAAAGGGCTTTTTTATTTGACAAAGTTGTTCAAAGCATGGCATCCACACTTTAAGTTCATTAAATGTGCTTGTTCCTTTTTTTTGTCTTGCTTGCACACAATTTTTTTTTTTACATGTCCCAATATTATATTTTTTTAATGAAATAAATGGACACAATCAGCTGCATTACAAATGAACAGGGTCATTTCTGTCTGAGTTAATTTCCCTGGAGTCCTCCGGCTTCCCTAATAGACTTAGAGACATCATTGCAAAGGAAATGTCACTGAAATTCTGCCCCAGGAAGACACAATGAGACACCGCGGAATGGGATTAAAGTGTTATGACCATATGCTCGATCAAGCTGCGTGGCAGACATTGCAGGGTTCTAATGAAGCACAGACGAGCAACAGCGGATCCCAACATCCTTAAACTTTAAAGCTGACTCAGAATTTGCAGGAATAAGTTTAATCAGTGATGCTTGTTCAGACTGAGTGCAGAAAACATTGTAAACACATCAAACACTGCTATCATCAGTACAGCATCAACCAGAGAGAAGATATTTGCAAGCAGAATGTGTAAAAAAAAAAAGCTTAATTTTAAATCAACCCATGATATCAATAACAAGGAAATAGGACAATGCATAAACACTTTAAATGCTTGTTTCTAACCAGTGCTTTTGGAAGATGTCATGAGGAATTTGTGCTCAAGTGACCAAAGGTAAAACATTGTAAGGTTGGAATATAAAATTGACTGACTGGACAACAAGACATTTCAAAATAAGGGCCTGATGGCACATTGCTGTAACATAACAAACCTTCACTGGAATTTTGTGTAAATTTGTGGGTCCGTCTCTTTCTTCAAACCAGAAAAGGTTTTTTCAGTTGTTTTAGTGAAATATATTTTAATCTTAAGTGAAATGTTTAAAACATGCCCGATTTTGACAGAATACATTTTTTATGTGTTTTTAAAGAAGGAAATTAACTGTGGTTGTACAGGCTAAATATCTTCAGAACTAATTTACAAAAAAAGGAAATACTTAATAATGAATCAGCCCAGTGTACTATTTTTTATTTTTGACAACAACAACAAAAAACTTGTTTTTGTTTTGTTTGTTTGATGCTGAAAGGTATGGAAGTGTATTGCAGTCAGCAAAAAACAGGTGATTTTAACTTTAATTTTTGTTGTATTATTTAAAAAAAATGGTTGATCTTCATTCTAATTTTTTTGTGTATTAAAAAAATTCAAAAATAAAAAACTTTAGGTGGTATATTCAAATCTTTTCCGTGATTTTGGTTCACTTCCATAGAAATACAATATACCTCTGGTGCTATTTTAGCATTTAAATTGATAATGAACAACAATGTGTGATTTTTAACATCTATTCGTCTATAGAAGAGTAGACCTTCATGAGTTTCCCTGTGCTTTGAATGCATCCGATTTTAATTTTTAATAAGGCAGTGGTTCTCAAACTGTGGGGCGCACCCCCCCAGGGAGTCATCCGGTGGGACAAGGCTGGGAAGGATGACTAATGTTTGGACATTGGAATTTTTTCGCAGCGTACTTGAAATACAAGTACAATATGGGGGAGGGCTCTTTAAACAGTTTGTGTTCTTCTGCTAGCAAATGTTTTAAGAATCAGAGAGAAAGTCCTGCTCTTCATGCAAACAGACGATAGCTACATGTGGGGAAAAAAGTGTCTAATTAAATCACCAGGCCCAGCACACAACTGGTTGCCGACATTAATCAGAACAGTGACAAACAGATCCACAGTGGAAACAGATGTTGGAATGATTAGGCAATACAATTACAGATGCGATAGAACTTCTGTGTACTCTTTCATGGCGTCTCCAGCCAATCAGGACTGGCAAACAGCAGGGCCATTAAAGCATTGATGCATTGCAGAAACCAGCCGGTGAGCTGAGCCAGCGAAGAGACTCTCCAGCTGCAGTTTGTGTCATTATGACTACGCTCCACACCTCGTCACACAGCAGAGCACTCGTTCCAATAACACAACCGGAGAGGAACATCAGCATTATATCAACTGTGAGCACCACGAGGGAGAGAACTGAGTGTCAAGAGGCGCAGAGGAACAGACTGATGGCTGGCATGAGGAGAAGGGAGTCACAGAGGACCACGGGGAACTTGTTTTTGCATTTGTGTTCATTTGTTTTCTCTTTCATTTTCTCTCGCTTGTCTTTCTCTCACAGCTCTGCAGCCTTCCAGAGCCTCCAGGGGTGGGGATTATAGGAGTCTGCATTACGGTGCTACACTAAGCTTCCAAGGGAGAAGGTCAAGGGGAAGTGAGACAAACAAGGAAGCCTATCTTCTTTCTGTGTGCGACCCACTTTACCTTTTCTCTGCCGTTTTTCCACCTTAAAACCTCACTGGCACATCTTTCTGGGCTTTCCTTTAAATAAACATTCTGTTAAAGTTTATATTTTGCATTGAGAAATATTTACAATTTTGGTGGTTGACATTTTAAGAAATAAAAAAAACATCTTTCCAGGGTTCAATTCCTGACTTTCTCATCCACAGAAGCCCCTCTATATCCTCACTATTTCAACTCACTGAAATCAAACTTTTTTGTGCCTTTGCTTTCCACTGGTTTGTGTGGTCTCCAAATCTCATGCCAAACACAAATGCTTACTTATGTAGAGAAAGGACAATGGAAAAGAGTCGCTTTCTGTTCCCACAATGCCATACCTAAAGCCAAAAGCTTTGTCTTGGCACATGTAGACCTGCTGCAGAATGAGTCCCAAATGAACCTGTTTAGCTGTGTACATCATCAATTACTCCATCCTGATAGGAGACATTTGATTAATCAACCCCTTACAGACATGACACAAGAGTGCCCCCAGTATTAAGCTCTTGTGAACTCAACAAGTACACAATGGTAATCCTCAGAAGAGATCAGCTGACCTCTTCTGTGGCCAAAGGCCTTGTGACCGAGTGGTTTTCTGAGTTTGGTTTCTCTGCTCACCTTTGTTAGTACCAGGAATGCAGCTTCGAAAGCATGTTGATACAGCAGCTCTATGATGGAATACAGAAGTCACAAATTCCTCTGAATGCCATCCAGTTAATAATGGGCGGTGCAAATGGCTTAAGGAATTCCGCAATACCTATGCTGTGCTTTGCCTGTCTCCCTGGGATAGGAGGTCCAGTTTAATGTTTTTTTTTTTTTCTCATAATGGCAAGCCAGCTATCAAGGCTTCCTGGATTCTTGTTGGGGCACGGTTTGGGAATGCATCAGAAGGATGCATGAAGGAGCACCACACCAGCACTCATCACCTTTTAGGGGGCCAGAGAATGCTTGATCCTAGTCGCCAAACAGAAATCATGACCAACATGTTCACGAGAGCCTGTGGAGGAGGGCCAGTTGATCATTCTCAGTGACTGTTGTGTTTGTAGCTCTATCAAAATTCAGAACTTGTGGAACTCTATGGTGTATAAGGTTTTGACAGCTCCATAAATAGGTAATGTGGGTTTATATTCTGGCCCCTCAGAGGTATGGGTCAAAGCCTAAAAGAGCCAATAGCACAGTTTTGAAGGCCCCTTTTTTGGGAGCAGCATTCTGATCCATCTTCAGTAATTTGCTTCCCCGTAATCTCCTTTGCTGGATGACTCATGGGAAGAAGGCCTTCTGTTAATGCCTCTTATGGCCATCAGTTGCCCAATGTAAAGGTTGGCCTGGGGGTTTCCTGGTTCTCCTCATCATCAGTCCAACCTGGTCTTTTTTTGCGTATCTTTAATATAACAAAGTAAAAAGAATATTTTAAAAAATATGTTTGTCAACCATCTGTAGGTCTGGTCTAGCCATCTATTTGTAATATAAGTACATCTTCTTTTTCCCTTTACTGAAAACAACTGCAACAATTTTAATTTTGTGTAAATTGAAGTAATGTAATTTAGAAAAAATATTATATATATATATATATATGTGTGTGTATTTTATATATATGTTCTTCATTTTCCAACCCACGGTTGGAATGAAATGAAATTTCACGCATTTAGCATGCGTATCTTTGTATTAATACCAATAGTAATGTTCTTTTTTTCCATAAAATATTACAAAATTACAGTATATTGAACATACTTATAAATAGCTGCACATACTGCAAAATATCAATGCTTATAACACACTAAAGATAAGGGGAATGGGAGGAGGTTGTATTTTGTTTAATTATCTGTGATAATGCATTTTGTGTTAAAAGCTTTAGAAAATCAATATGGTGTATCTACGACATCAACAAATTAGCAGGAAGCAATATGCAGCCAAGTAGGAGTTGGTTTGGAGCAGCAGGTGTTATCAGCATGCACACTTGCTTCAATCACCTGTTGTATTAATTTATTGGTGTGCAATGTGGAATATCTGAATTAATAAACTGCAAAAAGGGAACCGTTTTTTCATGTGTTTGTTTTGGGAAACTGTCACCTGAAGCTGGTTCAAAGGTAAAATGTTATTCCAGGATTTAAAAATCTAAATCTCCATAAAGATGTGTTATTATTTTATCATTTTTGACTGAATGATATTGATATACATATATATTTGTTTTTCTCTTAACTTTGAAGGAGTTAAAGTACTACTGCTATTCCTATAAAAAATATTCATTCATTAATGGGGTATTTGGAATAAAGATCAAGCATCATATAACAGTTTGAAGTTGCATTAAAGTATGACAGCTCTAAGGCAGGAAAAAGAATCCCATCATTTGTCTTTTCTTTGATAGATCAGTGTTATTCACCTGCTGCCACTTTGCTCTCATTGTCCAAATAGTACACTTTAAAGTGTGTTGGACCCCTGAGGAGCTGAGGCTGAGGTAGCAGCTGTCCCCATCAAGGATCTCCTCCTAGCTGCCGTGGCGTGTCTGCTCTGCGGCTAATCACTTTTCTGCTGATTTGTGGTGTGGGCCGCTGCAGCAAAAGCCTGCACACAACGTTAAGGGAGGAGCTCCCAAATTGAGCCTGGTGTTGATTTCACATGACATCACGGTGCGGGTTTTAAACACATGCACACAGGAATTTGTTAGGGGCTGGTGGAGAGCAGGTGGCTATATGGGTGTGTAAAAGCCTCAGGAAGGGCACCACAGGTCGCGCATTACAGCACACACACACACACAAGTCCTAGCCTGCCAAAACACATTTGCCACAGAAGAGGTTACTCATCTGTGTGTATCCGGCTAATGGCACAGGCCAGCAGACACCAGAGAGCCCATTTGCAATGACACACAATTCACTTGCTGCCACATTTTGGAGTACAAAATAATGGCATCTGGAGTCAAAAAGTGGTGCTTTCCTACCTTTCTAACACTTCCTGCCTTTTTAAAACATTCTTTGTGCAACATCCACATGTGTGTTCTCAACCTATAGTGTATTTGCCAAAGCAAGAGTCAGCAGAGATGATTAACAGATTTTTCGGACTATTAGTAGCTTCGAAGTATAAGTCGCAGCAGCCAAATAATGCCTAATAAAGAAGAAAAAATCATTTTAAAGTTGCACTTTTAGGAAAAATATATTTACAAAATATGAGAACAAGACTGAGACAAAACAATATTAACAGATTTGACAACAATAATAGACTGATGCACCATAACACATTGTTGTTCAGGAAATATAAGAGGAAATTAGTGTGTTGTGATGAGTTATTATGATAATCATAGCATGCTAACAAGTCAACTAAACTACTTATATCACCTCAAATAACTAAATCCGTTCAATTCTTCATCCTCTGTCTTGCTTTGGAACAATTCTGCCAGGCCCGGCGTAATGCTGCATTCACACCAGGCATGTGATGCTTTCAGCAGATGGTGCACTGGAATGTCTCTACCCGATATTAGCTCATGTCTATAACCTACAATCGGAAGAGGCTAAGTGTGAAATGTCGAAGCAGTGCAAACCTGGCGTACCTTACTCCAGGCTATTTCTTTTAAAGCTTTCTGTATGAAGCGTGCCAACTGTGGTACGCTGAGGGAAAGAAAACAACAAACACTTGATCTGTCTGCTGATATTTTTCAATTAAAAAAAATAAAAAAGGTTTGAGTGACAATCTGTTCTCACAATGAGCTTTTTTCCCCTATGGGATCATAAGGAAAGGGTTTATTTATGAAGCGCTCTTACTGTGACCCCGCCCACCTATATAAGTATTGCCACTTTTCTGCATCAGCCTTCATCAATGGGCGATTTAAAATGAACAAATTAAGAAAGTGACTATTCGCACGTAATTTTTCAAGTATGTGCTGCCTGTGCTGAACTTTCTCCTTGGCCACACCAAGGAATATCAAAATGAAATGTGAACAAGTTTTAATATGAATACTTCAGCTGATCGCTAAAAGTTAATTCCAACATCTGTTTTAAAAAGCCCTTTGACCTGGAGTTTGTGAATTATGTGTGATGTCATATATATTTGAAATGTATTTATCTTTATTAGATTCAAATTATAGTTGGTGATGGCCCAGTTGTTATGGATAAATTTTCAAAGTGGCACTTCATGTGGTAAACAGTGCTGACCCCTGAACTGCATTTTGGTCCCACAGCTGTTCTGATAAAAGCAATCATGGGACATTTTTTTCTACATGTTGTATTCCTGTACCTTTACCACTGTCTTGATTATTTTAGCCAAAAAAACACAAAAAAGAGATGAAATCAGCAAAACACATCTTGAAATTCAAGAAGTACCAGTATTTAATTTTTATTTTTTTATTCTTTGTTTAATGCATTTGATAAAGATCAGTTATGTAACTATGTCCTCTGCATGTTGTTTAAATGGCAAACAGCTGTCTGGCTCAGAAACATGGTCCCAGAACAGAAACTGATCCATATTTAACAAGTTCAGATGAGGAAAATACATTTTCGCTTGTGTGAAGGTAGATGAGTTTTAAATCTATATAAATAACAAGAATTGATTTCAATAAAGATGCAAGGAGTTAAAATCTGGTTCAGAATGTTGTGGAAAAACAGAAAAAAATAATCAGAAAATGTTCAGAATCCCAAAACGTATTCATTTAAATCTGATAAGATTAGCGGAAAGTTTTGACAAATTGGAATTTTAAACTGATAAAATGCTCCATAACACATGAAATGATAAATGTACTCTTAGTTTAATCTTAAATATTTTTGTATCAAGATGCTATGACTCATCTGGCATGAATTTACTCATTTCAATTGCTGTATTTGTTTTCCTAACAATAAAAGTTAACGAAGCAAGGTTTTAATAATAGATTTATATTAACATGTTTATGTGTTTACTAAATTAAGGAAATAGAACAACTTTTTTATTTCTTTTTTATTTCAGACCTATATATTTAATGCAAACATTGTTACGCATTTTGTTATTCTTGTTATCAAAATCCTAAAGAGAACAGATCAAGTTGACTTTGCTGGTTTACTTGACAGCGTGTTCTCTTTTAATAGTCTGCAGCGTTAAACTCAGTGCAGTCTCCCTTTTTATGCATTAAATATTGATGTATAAAGATATCCTCTAAAATGTGTGAATGTAGTGTGGAGGAAGCAGGTTACTATCTCCTTTGATCTAAGCAAAAAAAAACATCGGAAATTCAATCCCAAAGACGTTTTTGCAACTTCGCCAAAGGAAAGTAGAAAGGTGCTTTAACGAAAGATGCTAGAAGAATTACAACTATAGTCTTAAAATTTGCCTTAAAAAGTTTAAGACAAAGCAATGAAAACAAATGACACAGAAGTTCATATTAGCAAAAAAATACTGTCAAATGTTTATTGTAAATTAGTGGAGGACACTAAAATTACAAGCAGAATGGGGCTAAAATATTTTTTGATCCAAGGTTAGTTTCATTTTTTGTTTAATTTTCTTATCCTTAAATCATATTTTATTTTCCAGTTCGTCACGTTCTCTGGTTTTCTTCCACCAATCTCGATCCAGACCAAACAGTTTTCCCTGTCTGAACACGCCCTTGATCATCCTGCTGTTTTCTGTTTCAGTTATGAAACCCTCAGGATCCTTCAAATCCTCCTCTAACACCCCATTTGGTAAGTTAAGTTATGGTTTCAGTTTGTCATGTTTAAGTTTAACGTGTATTTTTTGTTGGTTTTTTGTTCATGCATTAAGATCATTTTTTTACCAATTAGCCAATCTACTTCAAACCATTAAGCAAGACAGTTTGAGGCCAAAAGAGAGCAAAGCATAAAGAATTTGGAAGGTGGAATACACATTATTAAGTGGATGTCAGTGGGGTCGCACAGTGTAATCATCTGAAATTGAGCCTCTTTTCTTGGTTTGCAACTCCAGTTTTTGCTTAAGATTACAATATTAGGCTACTTAATTTCAACCAGTGGGCTAAATAGATATGTTCAAAGATTTCCCACTAAACTGTAAGTTTATTCGTGTACTTTCAGAGAAAATGGGGTCAAATTCTATTAATAAAAAGAAAGAAAATAAAGTAAAAAAAAAAGTTTATGACAAAGACCAGTGGATAAATATACATTTTTTCAGAAATAATTTTTATTCTGAAGGAGAGAATTTTTTGTGATCAGTGTTTGTATTTTACCAGATATGGATTTTCTAAAAATTGATTAGGTTTCACTCATGCTACTTTTTGTAACCTGTTCAGATTTTCTTCTGTGAAAAACATTTTTTATAACAATGCATGGACAGCAAAAGACTAATGTGGCATGCTTACACAGCTACAGCAGAATTACAGGCTTCAATTGCATTTCCTGAAATGAAATTGCACATTGTTTTTGGTTGAAAGTTTTATTTTAACAATGAAAGCAATAAAAGGAAATAGGAATAATTGTATAAAGCTATGTTTGGCTGTTGCACCTCTCATCACAAAACAATTGCAGCCTCTTCTCTTGTAACTATAGATTTTTTAACCTTACCACAGATTTACTCACATTTAGCCGCGTCAGCAGAGTAGAGTTAGGAAGATTTGGCGTGCAGCTCACACTGCAAATCTTTCTAAAGATTATCAGTGAGGTCAAGGGCAAGGCTGTGTGTGTGTTTTCGCTCATTGTCTCAACAAACAGGAAAATACAGCGCTTTCCTAACAAAATGTAAAAGACTAACCACATTTTGATACACAAACCAAAGATACCCCCCAAGTGCAGAGAGATAGGTGAAGATGGAAGTTAACACACAATCATGGACAGGGATATGAATGTGAAGTGAGGGTGGAGGCGTGACGGTGCAGTGAGGCATGTAAAGGTAACTGGTGGCACCACAGTGCTCCATGGCCCTGCGGCACACACAGGGAAATAGAGTGGGGGGGGGGCATCTATGATTGACTAGAGTAAAATGAGGAGACATGAAAGGATTCAGGGAGAAAAGAGATTGGGGGTAGAAAAGTAGGAGGGGAAGGCAAAGAGGAGTGCTGCTAAAAAGTGACAGGCGGATAAACAAGACTGCATTTAATCTGCAGCGTAAAGGGACTCCCAGCATGCTTCACCTGTGTTTCTTTGTGTATATACCCTGGTGTGCATGCAAACGTGCACAAACACACGGCCTCTGTGTTCAAGAGTCGTTTCGCTTGTGTGTACCCTTTGCTGCAAAGAGTATAGTACAAACTCTGCACGTGTCTCTCCATGGCAGCTACTGCTGTTTACCAGTGGGCAAAAAGAGGAAGTGGTGGCCCACAGACACACTGTCAGATGTTGTATAAGCAAGGTGTGCAGCAGGCACGCATGTGCATGTTTAATTTGCACACCAGCAGCACTTACTACCACTTGATTTTGCTTTTTAGTGCTGCTCCATGGAGCCATGAAGACTGGGAGCCATTCAGCCTTTTGTGCTACATGGAGGATATTAATGCAGACCTCATTTAGCTGGACCCAGAACAACAAACTGTTCTTGTCTGTTTCTTCAGCTGCTGTTAGTTTTGTGACTTTAGGACTTAATATTGGTGATTTTTCCTTGAGATGTTGGTACAATTTCATGCGTGAATTTCACATCCTGTGTCATGTGTCATAGCTCTTCCTTGTCACGTGACTTCTTAAAGAATAACCTTTCAAATACCCACTCCGTTCATCTTTTGATCTATTGTTAAAGCATTTGCAGTGTTTTTTGATGGTTATGTCATTTTTATCCACAAATATAAAGAAAATCTGTGTTGTTTTCTAGGACACTGTGCCACGAATTCATTTGGAATTCATCTTTGAGTTGTGGGGCAGGACCATTTGTGCAAAGCAAGCCCACCACCCGTTGATGAGAAAGCTGTTTACAGCCCTTCACACCCCATCATGTACAGTTTAATGCCAGGTGCCAGCTCAGACGAGGAAAAGGATTTATTTGTCTACTGGCAGAAGCATCAGAATGGAGCAGAGCAAGGAGTTTTTGCCCCCGCCCAGGGGAATTTCCTACGTCAGACATACACTTTTTAAAACAGCCTTTTTTTGTTTTTTTGTGCCTGATTCAAACAATTTGAATTAAGAAAAACTCAGAAATACAAATGTAAGCTTAATTTTCTTATGTCTTCTATCGTCAGCAAAAATCCACAAAAACATGCTAAAAACAGCAATGAACATATTTTTTATTGGTTCTTTAAGAACGTTTCCATTTTTATTTTAAGCACACGGAAAATCTGGTAGTGCAGTGAGAGTGACTGCATAGTGCAGTTAATGTTTATCAGTGAAAATGAAACCGTCCACTTTTTTTTATTTTAGTTCATGGAAAAATCAAAGTATCCTGCTTTGTTTGCTTGGGAATTAGGCCTCGTCTATTTAAAACCTAGAGCTGTGATACACAAGCTTATTTGTTTCTGGGTTGATGAGATTTCATGGGACCACAAGGGAAATTACAAATCTGCAGCATTTCGCCGTCTCTATACCGGACTAATTTCAATATCTTAATGTTATGGTGAAGATGAGTCACTGTCAGCACTTGTGTTGTTTTTTCAAATCAAATCCAATCACTAATGTAATTTATTTATTTCTTCTGCACGTTTCTAAAATCAACCTAACTGGGCAGAAAAACGTTTTTTATCATTAATTTATCATTTCTGTTGATATGAGTATATCAATAATTTCTTCAGCTGTCACCAACCCTTCATCATCTTGCCCTATAACCCCTGTCAAACAAAAAGAATAATCTTTCTATACCTGAACAATTGTAATCACTGTTTTTAGAGGAAAATGTTATTTGATAAATATAAGATGTGTTTCTTTTAGAGTTAACAGAGCAAATTCCTTCAGGTTTTTGCTTCCAAATGAATAAAGTCAAATACTGTATGAGTGCAGTTTACAAAAATCCGCTTCAAGACTTTTTTTGCTCTGCCTATCTTAAAAATGTCAACATGAAATCCATAGCTGCCAGACCTAGAAACCTCCACTGAGACTTTGTAAAGCAATCAACAACCAAAGAAAGTGTACTTAAGCATCAACGTGTCAAGTTCTTCTCCAACATCTTCTTCATGGCAGCTAAGCAGCAGAATGGATGAAGACATTTTTGAAGGGAAATTGCAAAGGAATGTCAAATAAGGAGTTGAAAAGATGGACTGAATAAAGAAGAGAGATGGGATGAAGTCTATCAAATTGCTGATGAGAAACGGCAAAGTGGTGAGTGATCGTTGCCCTGACAGCAACCGCACAGCTGGCAGTGAAATTATTCCAGTCTGCTTAAATCTTTTGAAATATTTACTCTTGCACAGAGTGTTGCAACACAGGGTAATAGTATAAAACCACCAGATCAAAGCACAAACTCACCTGTCTGCTAAGTGATTGCGCCAAATGCCCTACTGTGTCTGAGGTGAAATATCACCCTGGCTTAACCCCTATTACAGAGGTGATCACTAATTAACTCTGTTTCCACAGGGCTCAGATAAAACAACAGTCCCACCAGAGAGCATGTAGTTTTTTTTATTTATTTATTTATTTTAAGAAGATGCATTCTATCCACAGTTCAAAATGTGCTTGAGCCTGAAAGGGTTCTAAAAAAAGAATTTGACCCCATCAAAGCAAATCAGAAATAACCCAGAGCACTGTAGTACAGGGAAAAAGCAGGAATCTCTGATCACACCGCCTGCAGCAGTCACCACCCACATCTTCACAGCCAGAGACACCCATCCTGTCACCACCTGACAAGCCGCGTGCGCCTTCTGGTGGTAGTGCGCGTGCATGCACGCAGACTCAGCTGCACAAGGGAAGGAAAAAAAGGTGTGACTTACGGTAGAAGACGTATTCTGTGTAGCTGGACCAGTTTTTGTCCTCGGTGTGCTGGTTGACAAACGAGGCTGTGACGGAGGAGTTGCACGCTACCATCTGGAAGCCGCACTCCGACAGCATGTCGAAAGATCTCTCCAGGTGCTTGAACTTCAGGTAAAACCGGGACGTGTACCGATCCGGCGTCCTGTCCGGGTCCCGGCTCTCGTTCAGAGTCTCCCCAAACACCTCTTTGGCGAGGGCCACCCTTCCGCATATAAGTATCCGGGGTACCCTCCTGAACTTGGCGTCCGTTTGACTCTCACGGCCGGTGGTGCAGGACCCCCGGTACCCCACCGTGATGTAGCCGCTCTTTCTGTCCGCGGGGACGAGAGAGGGCGGGGGGCACTGCCTGTGGTCGCTGCCCTGGGACCCATCCTCATAGTCGCTGAGGATGTAGTCGTCCGGGCTGAACTTGACATCCTCAGTGGTCAGGAGCTTCACCAAATCAGGCAGTTGGAAGTACTCTGCCTCCTTCCTGAGCCTCCCTTTTTCCGGGAAGTGGTCCGGCAGGACGACCTGCTTGTCCCGGAGGTAGTCCAACACATATCGGAACAAAAAGCCGTCCCTGTCGATGAAGTAACGACCCTTGGGGTCCCTCGCTAGATCGTTACACGCGTCTTTTTTGGACGAAAATAACTTGCCTAGTAATGAACTGGGGGTGCTCACCAAAGTTGCGTGACGCGTGTAATAAACCTGCCCTCCTACGTTTAACTCAACCACATCTGGGAAACTGTTCTGGACGGATGCTTGCTCTATGGGGTTAGTCCTGCAGTTCACACTCAGCGCCATCGTTTCTGTCATCAACACACACACACACACACTCACGCAAACACACTAAAGTCTCAAATAATGAATGAAAGAAGGAAAACGGGTGTAGATCCGTGTCAAAAGTTGCGCAAACCGCGTCTCCTGCTCTTGTGACGCACAGCCTTCAACTTCATCTCGCAAAAATAGAATGTATTAATCCACTGAGATTATAACCCATAAAACAGTTAAAGGGGAAAAAGTGGCGTCCCTTTGTAAACGGCTTCTGTGTGGGTTAGAGAGGAGAATCACAGAGGCTAAATGGATCCTGGCGCATCAAAGGCTCACATAGGACTCCCATAGCCTCTGGGAAAACAGCATTACGAAGAGACGAGGAGGCTGAAAGAAGCCTAATGCATCTTCTGAAAAAGAAACTTCCTCTGCGGACATTATTGTGTTCCTGGGAGTATTTTCCAGATGGAAAAGAAGCGGATCTCCGCACAGGCGCACAGCGATGGGGGAAGTGAGCAACTTCTTTTTTAGAATATGATCGATTTACTGATGTAGTCTTCTCACTTAAGTTTCAAGACGCTCAGCCTCCTTCTTTCGGATAAAGATGTGGAGAAAAGAAAATAACTTGGCAGTCTAGTCACTCTGATGGTGAACTGTCATTACACACATGGCTGGTTACTAACGCACGAAAAAAAAAGCATCATGCAGAAAACTTGTTATATCTGTTGTTTTCCAGCAGTGGTAATTAAAAAAAAATCCAAGTTCGGAATCAATTTGTTTTCATTTTCCACGCTGCGCTGATCTGCCCGCGCCGGCTGCGCTCTGCACAGGGAGCTGTCCGCGGTGCTGAAGCAAGCATCCCAACCTCAGAGTCTCGCGCACTCGCGCCGCCTCCCTCTGCCGACATAGTTGGGTGGTGTCTTCAGTGTTACCCACTCCCCTGTTACACACATGCAGACACACACACCCACACACACACACAGAAAAGGGTACGAAGTTGTGTCAAACAGAATAAACGACTGCACTTTATTTATATTTTTTCCTGAAAAATCTATGTATTTCCCACCTTAACTTTTTATTAATTTAATCTTGTTTCTACATTCCTTGAGATATTTTAGAGCAGAGTGCATTTGGGTTCCCACATTATACATACAGTATTATTCTGTGCTGCAGAAAATCACTTTTAATTCCAAGAAATGTTATATTGTCAATCCAGATTAACGTTAAGACGTTTTTGTGTTGAAAACGTGTGGATTTTTGCCTTTGCAAATATAAGCAACAGCGCCTCCCTCTGCACGATTTAATATTTTTTTTTCTAAACATCTTTTCCATCAGGTTTTTGCCAGCAATTAAAAATTGTCTATAATGAACATCTATACTGTCACATTGTACTATTGCGTAAACAAAATAACAAATAATGAACATACTCATACAGACACATACAGACACAAATAAATCAACGTTATCAACTCCACATCCACAAAACTTGGTTTGGTGAACACAATGTCCCCAACACACCAAACAGGCTCTTATAGCTGCAGGGCAAAATCAGCACTTTACTGCAAATACAGTCAGACCATGAAACCATGAAATACAAAACGTCCACTAGATTTCAGAGAGATCAATTTGAAATAATGGTCATCACATGTAAGCCCTTTTGCCCAAAGGTGCTTTAGCTTCTTTTCTTCCATTGTTAAAATTTTGTGCAAAATGTAATTTTGCGAAATGTTGTCATAGGATTTTCTGCGTTCAAGATAAAAATGTAACTAAATTAATTTGCAGTTCTATGGAAAAAGAGACAAAAAGCCAATAGTTTAAAGCAAAAGACAAAAATAAAGCGGAATTCCCCTATTCAAAGCTTGACTTTTTTATATGTACATATAAAACCCCATTTACCTTCTGCTTGTCACATTTTATTGGTGGATTCTGTGTTAAACAAAAACAATTGTTTAAACTAATTCAAACAAGTGAGGCTCTTGCATATTACAATGATATTATCGAAAACTACAAAAAAGGGAACAGTTTTACCAACTGTTTGTCTAGATTGAAATTATTCCAAACATTTTGGTACAAATTATTTCTCAATTTATCAAATGTTTGACTAATCCAGTGATCTTAAAACACATGTGCAGAACCAGGAACAGCACCAGGGATACTATAAAATGAATATCAAACTGAAGAAGTGAAAGGAGGAGAGGTGTGCCGAACTGGGACTTGAGCAGTCACCCAGAAGTAGGTCACGTTGGCAGCTTCATCATAAATATATGTGCCCACTACTGCCCCCCCCCCCATGCTGTGCTGCTATTTAAAGAGCAGATGATTGACCACCTGTAAAGAGTTAAAGTAGTTTAGACAATGTATTAAATTATCCTTAGATCTCACATCCTGTTGTAAATTCTCATATACTGGCATGATAAGAGAAATCGAGTTCAAAAAAGGGATGTCAAATTAAAATTTCAAAACAACAATCAAATCAGATTTTGCAAAATCTGGATTATAAAAACCCATTGTTATGCACTCACTTCTATATTTTACACAGTTTCCACTTTGGTTGAAAATGGTGGAAATAAACAGCAAATACGTTTCCCCATTTCTATTTCTTACTGCAGCCACACACTGAATAATGCCAGGCTTTAAACAGGAAATCTGCAAGTGCAGCAGCCAGAAACTTCATGCATAAATTCACTCAGAGAAGATGAGTTTTTTTTACCCAAAGGACTTTTTATGTTAGCTTCAAACACCTCTGTCAGGTGGGTTTATTCATTCATGTGTTTGTTTATATTTTAATTTAAACATTCTAAAGAATACATATTTGGAATGGCATTCTTTTATATCTATAGTTTACTCTTAATCAAATTTACATTTTTACATAGAAATACTGGGAAAACATATTTTCATAAAAAATATTTTTTATTGAAAGAAGCTGTATTATAGTAAATATTATATTTTATAAGTAACATTTCCTTTTTTTTTGTTCAAATTGAAATTCAGTCTTATGCACATGTAAAATGTATAAAAAGTATGTAATCTTTTAAAATCTCAATTGCATATTAATAACTTTGACATAGTTTTATAAATCAAAACAAAACTTTCAGTTATTAACAGTTAAATTCTAGCTGTTTGTGTTATATTTTCAGTAGAGTTAAACATTTTAGCCATGTCCTTTATTGATTTTTGCACATTTTTACCCTTCAGTTATTCAGATTTTCCAAATCAGTTTAAAAGTCCGTTTTTTAAAGATTTTAATTCAAATGTTTTAGTTGATTTTAAAAATGACAGAAAAACCTCACCCTCCGCTGCACTTCAGGGAAACCGGCTTTGACAACAAACAACCAAAAATAATAAAACCCTGCTTAGAATTGGTATTTACTTGTATTTACATGTTTTGAGGTTATAAATTAGACAAATATCTAATTAAAAAAAATTGTGATGCAAAAACTGTTTTTTTCTTTCATGCGAGATGATGAACTGAACCAAGAGTTCCTCATTATCCAACACAGTTGGTAAGTACAGGATAGGAATAAGCATTTTGGGTTACATTTTCTATTTCATCTTTCACCTATTAATTTTTTTTTAAGTTACAGAGGCACGGAGATTATTTGTGTTGTGGTTTGTAATTTGTCAAGGCCATTTTTTTTTCCTTTTCCTATTTTTTTCTATCTCTTCTGTGTCTTTTGTCCCAAAACAATTAGATTATTGGGTTTACTGGTCTGTTGTTTTCTAGTTTTCTTTTCCCCATCATGTTTTTCATTCAGCTTTAATTGTTGTCTTTGTTCAACTGAGTTTTGCAAAATGATACATCTGTGTCCAATTGCAAATCACGTTCCTTTGATGTAAACCCTGGTTTCTTTGTTGGGGCTTTTTGTTGTTTCTGTCTTTTGTCAATACTTTTGTCTCAAAAGCTCCTCTGAGAGGCCTTTTTGTTTGGCTTTTATTTCAAATTATAGTCCTGTTGTGCTTCCTTCTTCATACTGTATCTGGAACCACTGACACTATGTGATTTGTCAAAACTTTCTCTCCATCCACACATTGTGCTCCTCCTCAGTCTGTGCTGCAGTTTTTGGGAAATTATTTTTGTTCATTTTTGCTAATAATTGCTTTCTTTGGTTGGTTCTTATTTAAAATAATCACATTCCTTGTTATTTAAAATTACTCACCGCTTTAGATTCTGATCAAAATAAGTTTACAAGACCAGAAGCACTTTGAAATTTTTGATTTTTTGTTTTAGAAAATCTTTGAAAACAAACATTTTCAAGTGTCCTAAGTGTCGAGAGTCATATTTTCACTGATGACATATTTTTGCATCAGCATTCTCGCTGCAGCTCAAAGCAGGTGTCAACTTTTGCAGACAAACTGAAGCAGTGGGATGGTGGGAAATAGTTTATCAAAGCCCTGCAAAGCTTAAGTGTCGTGTTGATCCCCCTTGGTTCCTCATGTTGAGCTGACTTAGAGCTCAAATGTCGGCTGCAACCAATAGTGTTCTTGGCTTTGACCTTTACTCATGTTTTCCCACACCTGTGGCTGCAATCTTTTATTCATCATTTCCCGGAGGATTCAGAAACCCTCTTGGTGGCCATTCTGGAACATGCAGATGTGTTTGACTGTGAAGGTAAAAAAAAAACAGCAGACAGAGGGGCTGTCTATCATTCCTAGAAAAGTTTTTTAAACAATTTTCATTTTAAAAATGTACCGAAAAGAAAAAAACAACAACACTCTGCAGGAAAAAATGTTCCAGTTTTATCTCTTATCAACCGCATGTGAGATCAGACATACAGTATAATACTTGCTGCCGAGGAAAGAGAAAATATTAAAAAAGAAGTGTTTCTGTCATGTTTGAAGACATCGACCAATCACAACATATTAAAGCAGTATGAATGATCTGGTTGCTAAACAGCTGATCTATAATGTCTTTGGTTTTCTTTTGTGTTTTTTTTAATTGAAGCATACATGGAGCGCCACAATCAAGTGGCTGGAATAATATACAGGAACATGTGTGCAGAATATGGACTGGAAACCAGGAAATGCCAGAGAATTTCCAGGTCATCGTGTCATTCAGGAAAAGTTTTCACAACAGCAACAAACTTTCAACAGTTTGCTGTCTAGAGAGCTTCATACGAGCGTCCTCAGTTTAGAACAGGCTTGTACTGTTTAAATATATATATATATATATATATATATATATATATACACACACATACACACACAGGTAGATCTTCAAGACATTGTCGAAAGTAGCTCACATACCAAAAAAGTGTGAGCACCCTGCTCTAAATAGTACTCCTTGTCCACTAGAACTAAATCCATACCAGCCTTTCCTAGAAAAGTTGGTGCAGCACTTTCATGTGACATTACAAACCGGGTGGGTCCTTCTAAATAGGGTCTTGTCAGCCACAGCAGAGCATGTCGATGAGGGAAAGACAAGTGACTTTCTAGGGCCAGGATTAGTGAAAAACAGAAAAATATGACTGAGGGCTGAAACATTTAACATTTTATCTTGTTCCTTTTGCAGCAACACTGTAGCAGAGCTGTCATCCCACCCACTAACAGTGATTCTGCAGGTGCCTGTATCTCTGTGGGTGTTGGTATGTTGGACAGTGTGCAAGGAGGAATCCAGGAGGAAAGAATATCATGACAGCCAAGTCTAAATACAGAAAATGAAGTTATTTTGGTTTAAACCAAACTCAGTCAAAGTGCACTGTTTGCATGTTACTTGTAATTGTTGTATCAGTCATGCACCTGAATGACAATTTTTTGAAGTTCATCTCCAGTTTTTCAGTTTTTTTCACATTTACATTTGAGTAGCATTATTCAGTTTACATCAAAGTATTTACAGAAAACAAGTTGTCATAAACTGTGACAGACTGGCGACCTGTCCAGGATGTCCCCTGCCTTCACCCACAAGTAGCCGGGATAGGCTCCAGCAGCCCCGTGACCCTGAAAGGGACAAAACAGTTAAGAAGATAAATGAATGAATGAATGAAAGTTGTCATAAAAAAATCTACATTATTAGGTTCAGTCCAGTTTATTTGCCATTTGCAGTATCCACAATGGAAAACAGCTACAATGAGCTTTAGTGCAGTATAAACATTTAAACAGATCAAACGTACAAAATGAAACGACAAAACTGGTATAACTTACAATACCACATCAATAAAAGTTTTGAAGAATAGATTTGTTTTGAGTAAATTCTATGGGATCGAATTTAGGATCAACTTAAACTGAATGTAAAACCGATTGTAAAATTGTAAATAAATAAAGTTGTAAATAAAGTTGCCGCCAACAACAGGGTTAATAAAATAAGGCTCAATATCAAAAACAAAAAGTCTGACTTGAAATTGTTGACTGAGTCCTGATAGCAGAGGGGTGAAAAAAATGTTTTAATATTTAGATATTTAAAGTTTTTGTTTTACAGTTTTGTCTTTTTGTTTTTATTCAAGTTTCAAATTTTCTTTTTTCTTTTTTATCTTCATACATAAAAGGGATGTTATCAGTGGGATTTCAAAGGAATGTTTTTCCTTGATTTCTTTGCCCTTTATTTATTTATTTTTTCTTTTTTACTTGTCCTGTCCAACAGCTGGGCAGACAGATGTGAGCTGAAGGCCTCTTGTGTTGGACATATTTTACTTTAACAACAGGGGTTATTAATCTTCTGACAAACCAGAGGTATGTCTGAATAAACCCCTTTTAGAATCAAGGCCAAACTTTATTCATTTGACTCATTTTTGAAAATCTTTTGTGTTGGACCGGACGGAAAGGGAAAGGAGGGAGGAAGAGAGAGGGATATTAGAGAGGAGGGGATATGAGGGTGATATATATATAGGGGGGGGGGGGTAAAACCATGAAGCAGCATAAAGCAACAAGTTTCTGGATGGTTAGAATCATTACAGTGAGGTTCAGATGTGCGGGCAGGGCGGGGCCTGTCCACACACACACTCAAATGTTATAAGCACACCTGTTCGCTCCAAAATTTTTCACATGTCAACATGTACACAATACAGATACTAGTGTGAAATATTTCATTCAATCACGCAAACTATTAGTGCAAAGGTGTGCTAACACCTGTGCTCTAGTGAGTGTTCATGTTCTTCTAAAATGGATGATGGAATGTGAAAAGAAGGAGGGAGAGTGCCCAGCCATCCCCACACCAAGACCCCTGTCGCAGCAGCAGCCAGAACCCCCCCCCAAAACCTGCACGGCAGCGGATAGAGAACAACCGTCCCCCGGGTGATCACATCCGCCACCCCGGCCAGGGCCAGCAGGACCGCCATGGGGGCTCCCAGAGCCAGAGAGCAGGGAGGCACGGGGGGACAGAGAGTGCAAGCTCCAGGCCAACCAGGAGAGCAGACCCCCCACCGCACAGGGAGGGCCCAACGCAAGGAGCGCCCACAACCCCAGACAAGCACCTCATCACCACCCAGGGGTTCCGGGCATCCCCCCACCCCAACCCCAGGTACAAGCCAGGACCCCCCAAGGGAGACCTGCTCTGTGCTTCAGGCAGCCACCCACCCAGCCCACAGTTGGTCCAGGAAGGAGCAAGACAGGGGCCAGCCGTCCCCGCCCAGGAAGAGGGCACCCAGGAGAAAAGGGGGTCCACCACAAGAAGTGTTGTAAACATGGCCCGACCAAGCTCGGCCACAGGGCCCAGGGCTCAGGGGCAAGGACCAGAACCCCAACCACAGGGACACGGACACCCCCTGGCTCTGGTGTGATGTGATCCCTGGCTTCTGGTCTTGCCAGAAAGCTCAGGGATCCCTCTTCCTGCGTGGAAAGAGGGCTGCCGGGTCCAGGAAGCCAGCACCCAGGGGACACGGCCGCCACTGCCAAGCACCCAGTACCCAATACCAGGGATGGGGTAGGGGACAGATGGTCCTAGGTCCCACATTCCTTGTGAAATGTGTGTGTTTGTGAGGATGTGTGTGTTTATGTATGTGTGTTGGAGTGTATATTTTGAGGAGTAAAGGGTGTGTGTACTAAGGGGATGCAGTTAAAATTGGTGAGTAGGGTGCTAAGAGGACATCTGCTGCTTGCTGGCAAGCACCCCCCCTACCAAGGGCCCTACATGTCCAAGGTGCAAATAAAACCGAGAGAGGAGGGGCCCATTCCATACGGCGACCATGGGAGGGGGATCACTGCCAAGTAGCTCCTCCCCGAAGGTGCAACCAGTCGGTGCGACCGCCGATTGCCTCAGCGGAGACCCCAACCCGTCAAACCTCAAGGTCCCGTTCCAATAGTGGACCCTCCCCCTCCCCCAGGCAGCCCCCCCACAGGACAGGGCCAACAAGCCCCCCCCCCCACTTCCCCAGACCCTGCAGCCCTGGGGGATGTCACCCAAAGTGACCTCGGGCCCCAAGAGGGTTGCCCCGCCCAGTCCCAGAGCCAGGGAACGAGTGATCCAAGCCCCAGGTGCAGATGACCAGCCTATCCAGCACCCCTGCACCTCCCCCCCGAGCAGGGCCCCCCACCAACCCCCCCAGCACAGGCAAAGGACCACCCCCCAAGCGAAGCTAGGCCACCACTCAACCTCCCCAACCACACACCCCCCACACCCAAACCCCAGCCCGCCCTACCCAGGCACCGGTAGGCCAAGACCCCCGCCCCTAACCATGGCAGACAGACATGTTTTTCCTTGATGATAAAATTATTATTTTTTTATTTGTATTTTTGAATCTGTCCATATCATTAAAACCGTATACACAGACAAAACTTCACTCAATCCAAAAATATTTGAAACATTTTCAAAACAAAAAGGGTAAAAAAGTATTTTGCTCCAAGCAAAAATAGTGGAAAAAGTCTTTCTACTTAAATGCTCATATATTGACATTTTATTCTTCTATTTATTTTTCTTACAAGAACTCTAAATTTCTTTTGAATAAAGAAAGCTATGCTACATAGTGAAAACAATTCTCCCTTGTTTTAACTTTTTCTAAAATACACATTTGGCACAAGAAAAGCTTAAGATTTGAACTGGATTTTTTAGTTCTTTTCTTAAGCTAACTCAGCTTGTGTAAAGTAATTATACTTTAAACAATTGTTTAAACAATGTAGTTCCCCTCTTTAAGAAGGGAGACCAGAGGGTGTGTTCCAACTACAGGGGAATTACACTCCTCAGCCTCCCTGGGAAAGTCTATGCCAGGGTACTGGAGAGGAGAGTCTGTCCAATAGTCGAACCTCAGATTCAAGAACAACAGTGCGGTTTCCGTCCTGGTCGTGAAACAGTGGACCAGCTCTACACCCTATCTAGGGTACTGGAGGGATTGTGGGAGTTTGCTTACCCAATCCATATGCGTTTTGTGGATTTGGAGAGGGCGTTCGACCATGTCCCCCGTGATATCCTGTGGAGGGTGCTCTGGGAGTACGGGGTCCGGGGAGCCTTACTGAGGGCTGTCTGGTCTCTGTATGACCGGAGTAGGAGCTTGGTTCGCATAGCCGGCAGTAAGTCAGACCTGTTCCCGGTCCACGTTGGACTCCGGCAGGGCTGCCTTTTATCACCGATTCGTAAATAGTTTTTATGGACAGAATTTCTAGGCACAGCCAGGGGCCAGAGGGGATCTGGTTTGGGGACCACAGGATTTCCTCTCTGCTTTTTGCAGATGATGTTGTCCTGTTGGCTTCATCAAACCGAGACCTCCAGCGTGCATTGGGGCGGTTTGCGGCCAAGTGTGAAGCGGCTGGGATGAGAGTCAGCACCGCTAAATCTGAGGCCATGGTTCTCGACTGGAGAAAGGTAGTTTGCCATCTCTCGGTGGGTGGAGTGTCCCTGCCCCAGGTGGAGGAGTTTAAATACCTTGGGGTTTGTTCACGAGTGAGGGAAGACCGGAGCGTGAGATTGACAGGCGGATCGGAGCGGCGTCCGTAGTTATGCGGTCGCTTTATCGGTCCGTTGTGGTGACGAGAGAGCTGAGCCAAAAAGCAAAGCTCTCAATTTACCCGTCGATCTTCGTTCCAATACTCACCTATGGTCATGAGCTATGGGTCATGACCGAAAGAACGAGGTCCCGAATACAAGCGGCTGAAATGAGCTTCCTCCGTAGGGTAGCTGGGTGTTCCCTTAGAGATAAGGTGAGAAGCTAGGTCACCCGCGGCGAGCTCGGAGTAGAACTGCTTCTCCTCCACATTAAAAGGAGCCAGTTGAGGTGGCTCGGGCATCTAGTCTAGAGGCCTCCTGGACGCCTCCCTGGAGAGGTGTTCCGGGCATGTCCCACTGGGCAGAGGCCCCGGGAAAGACACGCTGGAGAGACTACGTCTCTCGGCTGGCCTGCGAACGCCTCGGGGTCCCCCCAGAGGAGCTGGAGGAAGTGGCTGGGGAGAGGGAAGTCTGGGCATCTCTGCTTAGACTGCTGCCCCCGCGACCCGGTCCCGGATAAGCGGAGGAAGATGGAGGGATGGACAATATTTTTGTCATACTACCTTAAAAAGGCAAAATGAGTTTTTTGTTATATGCAATGTCTGCCTTTTTAGACCTGTTATTTTTAGATTTAAATAAAATGTGGTCATCACATTTACCTTTTTTTAAAACCACATATTAGTGCCAATTATTTCTAGAAACGTGTAAAGCAAATGTCACAAGATTTTCAAAAACAGTAAGCAGGTAGACAAAGGTGGCTTTGAATTGTCCTCATTTTAGAAAAATATCAAGGAAATGAGTTGACCTTTATTTTTCAGAGAAGTCTCAGCTACTCTGAGGCAAAACCTTGGTTGTGTACTGAGTCTAAAGGGACCCTGTTGATGTGGAAAACCAAGTGGAGGTGATGTTGCTAAGCATCCACCCTCCCACTGCCAGCATAATGGCCATGTGGGGAAACGGCAGAGGAGCACAAAGCTGTGCTGGGTTGTTGCCACTGGAAGTTTTCCTGCAATGTTTTTGTGCCAGTGCAATGTAAGTGTACCTAAGCAACTGCTGTGGTGCACCGTATACCTTCCTTTAGGTGCAACACTTACAGGATCAGGAAATTTAGGAAAGGTTTCAACAGATCCCCTACATTTTCAACCCATTTTCTGATGTTCTACCATGTTTTTTTGAAAATCTTTTTTGACCTTGAAAAGTTCTTTGACCAGTCCCTAAACAGTTTCTTTGAAACAATTCTGTTTTTATCTTAGAGTAAACTGAATTTAAATGAGTGCTTTAAACATTTCTTAAAAATGTAATCACACACCTAACATGTTCTGTAAAAATAACATCTTAAAATCTCTGTCTTTGATTGTGACACTTGGTGAGCAAAATGTGTACCACAACGGCTTGTAGGTAGCTTCAGGAAAGCATAGCAGCAAAGGGGAAGTCACTCCAGAACAGTACAAAAGGGAGAGTATTAACTTTAGGGTTATTCATATTTGCTGTTCAGTTTTAAATAAAAGTACTCTTTTTGTGCATAAGGAGACCTCCTGTTATTGTTCAAAACTGTTATTTCATATTTTTAACCAGGCCCTGATTGAGCCTTTGAGGAGCAGGTAGAATGGGGGGGGGGGGGGGGGGGTAGTCTGTGTGTACTGAGAGTTTGGGGTGTCATATGCTCACCAAGTCTTTCAAATGCTTAGAAAGCCCTGCTATCATCATATCCATAAATCCATATTCTCCTTTGATTCATTAATAAGTGTATGTTAAATGCTCTTCATCCCTGGGGGGTATTCCAGGAAGCAGGTTATGCTAGCTCCCACGGTAAGTTTGAGGCTAAGGAAGTTGATAACCTCAGCTTTTGGTTCCACAAATGGAGGTATATTTCAGGGTACGTCAAGTTGCCATGGCAACTCATGCTCTGAACATAACCTGATCTGGAGCAGGTTTAGTTGAAAGTTAGTTTGGTTCCAGAGAGGTGCAGCAGCATGGCGTGTCCATTTGAAGATGATTTAGTGGATGAAGAAGCTCAGATAATAATTTTTCCACCGTGAGAGGGTGATAAGACCACATATGGATGTTGGAAAAATAAACTTTATTACATTGTTGATCTAACTTAATTATTTGCTTCAGTTAAGATAAATCTTTTTTTTTTTTTGTTAAGTCAGCTTAAACATTACATATAGTTTTCAGACAGTTATTTTACTTTCATTCAAATTAATTCAATTAAGAAGGTGTAACTTTGGTCCTGCTGTTAGATCGGCACCGCAAGGAATTGTGGGATACCCTTTGCCTGTCTGGACGGATTTGGGTTTAAGTGTGGGTTTTTGACCAAATGTGTTTAGTTGTTTAGCTGTTTTACTGTGTTTTGCCGTGTTTTGCCGAGTTATTCTGTCCTACTATGCTTAAGTCTGTCTCTGTACCATGAGTGAGAGGGAGGGAGACGATGATGAGTTTAAATGGCACCCCTACTGCCTAGTTATGTGGTGTTATTGTAGGAAAATTTCAAATGTAATGCATGCACTTTGTCAATATCCTATTGTCCCTTTTATTGTTATACAAATGAGTATATCTGCCGGCTCAAACTTAGACATATGACAGTTCAAGAATTATACTTAATTAAGATGGAAAAAACATTAATTGAATTGGAGTAATATGACATTTAGTTAGATAAATATGTAAATTTGAGGTGTAAAGATAATTATTAAACTGGATAGACGTAAGAAATTAGGTTTTATAAATTATCTCAACTACTTCTTACCAATAGCAGTAATTCATTTAAGTTGGCAAAATTGGACAAGATATATATATATATGCATCACAAGAAAAATGGAAATAAGATCAGAAACTCGTGCGTTTACTTTGTCCGTTCTTTTTCTCCAAGCAGAAACTCTTTCTTTTACTGATGCAGCCGTGTTACTTTTTTTATGGACTTATAATCTTCATACGTCGTCATTAAAATCTCAGACTCCGTCTCACTGAAGTGTATCGCTCTCTATTTTTCACCACGCGTTTCCATGGTGACTCCGGAAATCGGCAATCCATTGAGAATGCCTTTATGTACCTGGCGTGCACGTGCATTAACCCAGGGTTACCAAGTCAAGCGTAATTACGCTAACTCATATCCAGTCTTTTGGAACAGACATACCCCGAGTAAGCAAGTTCATAGGGAGCTCAGGGTTAAAGTCAGGCTGGTTTAAACATGCTTCCTGGAATACCCCCCTGGCACTACCCTCTGGGTTCACAGGGCTTGGGACCAGCCTTTTTCTTTCTTTTTATGTCTGTCTATTTGTCCATATTTCTGTCCGTCCATCCTTAATTTTTTTTGTCTTTTATTTTATTTAATTTTTGCATTTTGCTGTATTTTTTGTAATATATCTTTTTTTTGCGTTTTTTTTTTTTTTTTTTTTTTCAAAATAGGATTTTTATTTCTTTTGTTAATTTTTTATTGCTTTAGGCTTCCACTTTTGGGAGAGCAGACACGTTTGGGGGGGCATTTCCCCCATTTGTCCATGTCTATAACCAGCCTTGTTATTAACAGTAAGGTTTGTATTAATGTTGTGGCATTGATGTTTTAACATCTGTTGAAACTTCCAAACTCCAATGCACAACACCACACAATTAACATACTAGCGTGACAATTTTCAAATTTTTAGTACATTTTTATTTAAGTCAGCAACAACAAATCACATTTTAAGCATTTCTCTTGCATTCACAGATTGAATAAGTTCATACTAAGATTCTCTAAAATAAAAAAATACACGTGTTCTATTTTGAAAAAAAAAAAGGTTCTGACAGAAGGTATGACTCTTTCCATCTGCTGAAATGACATTTAATAATAATAATAATAATAAATTTTATTTAGAATGCGCTTTACATTTTAGATAAAATCTCAAAGCGCTACAATGGAGGCAAAAATAAAAATGGTTTACAATAAGAACAAAGTAAGGCAAAAATAGAAACAACAATAAAAGTACTAAAAAGCATTATTAAAAAGGAAAGTTTTTAAGCCTTTTTTAAATATGGCAAGGCTTTGTGGGGCTCTGAGGGATTGTGGAAGAATGTTCCAGATTCGAGGGGCAGCAGCCTGAAAGGCTCTGTCTCCCATAGTGGTTAGCCTGGTCCTTGGCTGATGAAGGCAGTGTGTGAAATTGGAACGGAGGAGTCGTGAAGTGGCTTGCGGGAAAAGGAGCTCACTGAGGTAGGCAGGGGCAGTTCCATGGACACATTGGTAGGTGAGGAGACAGAGTTTGTATTGAATTCTGGAACGGATGGGTAACCAGTGAAGTGACTGAAGGACAGGAGTGATGTGGTCAAATTTGCGTCTCCTTGTCAGGACCCTAGCAGCGCAGTTTTGGATGTGCTGGAGCTTTTCCAGGCTCCTGCCAGGAATCCCAACAAGGAGAGCATTGCAATAATGCATTTTACTAATTTGTTCAAAGATTTCTTTTTTATTTTAATTTTAAAATGTTGTGATTATTTAGAAAATGCTCAGAAACACACAAATAGGAATACATTCCTGCTGTTGCAGCACAAATTCCAGACACTTAAAAATATTCTATATGTTGTTCCAAACTGGCCCAACAGTATATAATCCAATTGTTAACTTTATGTATATTCTGTTATTGTTTTAGTCATACAGTAGTGCAGTGTTTTTCAACCTTTTCTGAGCCACGGCACACTTTAACCTTAAAAAAAATCCCGCGGCACACCAGGATCCAAAAAAAAAAAAAAAACGGAGAAACTCATAGTCTGTATTGATCTACAGTCCCTCCACAATCTTACATGCATTTTTTGAGATGATTGTTGCAGAAAAAGCTGGAAACTGCAGCTGTTTTTTTTCTAAAAGATGCAATAAAAGTTAAGTTAGGAGATTTAAAAACAGTTTGATGTGTGTTCGTTGGTTTCGAGACGTTTAACAACAGATCTCCTTGTGTGCTGTCACTCTCACAACCCAATGCATCATGGGAGATGTAGTGCATTAAACGGCCGGCGGAGATCGCGTCTCTGAGCTCCATGGTTTTGTTCACTTGTTCCACGGTCTGATACCGGATTCTGTGGAAAGCTACACCGCTAAAGACGAGCTTTAGCTGGTATTTTTGTTAGAACTGAGCGACTTTACGAGCTAAATCGGGACAAGGAAGTGAAGACTTTAACCACTTCTGATTGGCCAGACTGATGACATGTGATTAAGCCTTCAAGAATGATTGGTGGAGACAATTAAAGGGGCGAGACTTTTCCAAAGTACAGCCGGAGCTGCAGCTGAATCGCGGTACGTCATTCTTATCAAAATGTCTTTAATAAAATAAAATAAACGCAAAGAAAAAAGTATTTTATGATCTTTTATATTCCTAACTCCTCAGTGTTTTATCAGGGCCTGTTTGGATGAACACAGAGCTGAAATCCTGGAGATGGTAAATGTTTTTACATCAGTTAATGAGGGCAATTTCCCACGGCACACTTGACCATCTCCCACGGCACACTAGTGTGCTGCGGCACACTGGTTGAAAAACACTGCAGTAGTGCAATGGAGCCTTTGTGAAGAATAAATGAGTGATTTGTGTTAAAACAAGTTGCTCAATATCTACCTTTTTGTTTTTAAAAAAAAAAAACGAAACAGCAAACTGAGGTTTAAGAAAAAATATTCTATGTTCATCAAAATCTATTTGATGAGACATGTTGAAAACCTTCATAGTGCATATTAATTCTTTTTAGATAAAGCAATTTCAATAAAATGTGCTTTAAACAGCACATAATATAATACAGCACATAATATTTGTTCAGCTACATAATATCAGAAAACATGCATATTTGTGTGTTTCTAAGGGATCACCCAAATGTTCTGTTTCATTCCTCCGTGGTAACAGCCTTTCTGGGTTGATTTGTGCAGCTCGCTGGTGTAAATTGGCCATTTTGTATCCATGCAGAACCCCCAAAACCTTGTATTTCTTAGTCCTGGTCATCACCCCCCTGCCCTGCATGCATTATGTTTCTCTGATGAAAAACACCAGATTCAAATTATGTGTCGGGCTTTATTAGGTTTATGCTGGGCTCAATAAAGAGCTGATGAGGCAAATCGGATTCTCTGAGCCAGCAAAGAAAGGAGAAAACATGTAGGGCCAAATTCTAAAGACCAAAGCCTGAAAAACAATGTCAAAATGTAAATACATAAATCCAATAGAAACCCTTCAAATAATCTGATTTTGTGGACTCTTGTCAAGATCTCCATATTATAAATGACAAACCTTAAAGGAATCAGTTTCTATGAAACACAAGTACGGTAATAGAATTCACCTCACAAAATATTAAATAGACAATGGGATAGAAAACGTACAGGTGTCAGGCTTTGGAGCAGAGGTGTCTTTTTCCACAGAGGGTCAGATCTGGAGAGGTAGAGATGTGTTTGGCACCATTTGACCTTTTTTATTTATTTATTTATTTTTATAATTTAATGACAATACATTTAAATTGACTTTTTAATGAATTTTCTTTGCAATTGCACACTTTTTAATTCTTCTCATAGAACAAATGCCTCTAAATATGTTTTTACCAGAATCACTGTCAGTTTGTTAATTTTTTTACACCGTTCATTCCCGTTTACCTTATCATAGATGAACAGTAAAACGTAATTTAGCTGACCACAATCAAGAAATCGTAGTTTTTAGAAAATACCGGGGAGGGGGGGTGTACATATTATTAATTTTATGAAAGAAAAAATTTGAACACAGGAGAATTTGGCTCATGAGCCGGACTTTGGACATTTCTGCTTTGGAGTAAAATAAGGGGAGGAATATAGAGGCTTTTGTAAAAACACATCCAGCACAGGGATGGTTTGGTCTGTGGCAGTGAGGGATGCTGCCTGACAGAAAAAAAAAAAAACTTCCTTTTTTTCACTTCAATTTTTAATGTAATGGTTGATTTATGAGGTGTTACAGCATTTTTAAGACAAACCTTTATCCACCATGCAATGGCTTAAAGAAAACAGGTTAAACACTGTAATAAAAAAAAGATCGATTGATAGTTAGTGTTTAATAAAACTAAAATAAAACTTTGTACATTACTTGTAAAATGAGTTCCAAAAGTATTTTCCTGTGTTTTATATATTATGCTCATGGCAGTGTAGTTGGTGTTGTTCTAGATGCAAAGAGGAAGCTAAAGCATCTTTGACCCCCTCCCTTACAGAATGCCTTTAAACCTTTGTTAGGTTCATTTACACACTCTCATGCGAGGCTCCTGTGTCAGATAAAATGCAAACAGAAATAACACCAGTTTGCCTCTACATTTACCTTGCACAACATATGCAATGACTTGTTTTTGCGCTATTTATGCTGAATTTCTGCTTGGAGCACTCGTATCAGTTTGTCTGGGGAGTATTTTGTTATTTAAAAATTAAGCCCACTATCATGGCTTGTATTGCAAGTCTTGTACAAAATACATTTGTTTTATCTTCTAGACAATAAAGTAATTATTTTGAGAAGGAACATTTTTACAAAGATAATTTTGAGGTACATGTGTGTGTGCTTTTATTTTAAACGTATATTTAGCTTTTTAAATGTTTGGGAACTTTTGGAGGAAAACAAATATCTAAAGTAGTCATTTCTTCACTTGTTTTGTTTGGAGGTTTTCAGGTCTCAAATGGATGAAAATCTAATTTTGAAGCAAATGAAATCTATTAGCGCCTCTCTTCAAATTGCTATAGGAGTGTGTGTCATTCTCAGAATGCCAAAAGCTGATTTTAAAAAAGGGGAAAGAAAGTCCACTGATTTATAACCTGTGCCTCCACAAATTCAGAGGGGAGTGGGGAAATTGAAACTGAAGAAATAAAAGGAGATTTATCCTATAAATATTGTGGAAAAAATGCCCCAGTGCCATTTAGCAATAAAAAATATATTTTTTTTACTGTAAATCCTCTGTATCTGCTTTACTTTGAAAGGAGCAAAAATTACCCAGCATCTGCAGGTTTGTTTTTTTTTTCCACGAAATTATTAAGACATGGGAGAAACTATTAAGAGTACAGTAGGTGTTTATAGATGAAAGGTTGCAACAACAGGGGAAATCTTGGAGTTTTAATCTAATCATCCACTCAGACTGTAGCACTATTGCAGAGACAATAGTAAAGAAGGCATTCATGGCGATATATGGCAATACACTTCCACAAATTCAAATTCCCTCAGTGGCACTTTTCAATGTATCTACCGGGAAGTGGATTAGGACAAAAAGACATGCTCTTCAATACAAGATGGATCAAAAGTTGAAAAAGAGATGAAAAGCAATGAACTCCTGTCTTTATATGCATTCATGTCTATTGTGTAAAATCGATGTTTTTTCCGATAAAACACATAAATTTAAATTTCCTAAAGTGGAATGTGATGGTATTTCATTGATGTTGTTGTTCTTGTGATATTTTTTGTGAAAGCTTTTCTTAGCTGTTTGAAAAGATGCAGTGTGCAGACTAAATGATACATGAAAATGTATATGTTAGAAGATTTAGAATTAAATTATTAAAAAAAAAATACTGGATTTAATTTTAGAATGAATGCATGCAAACTATCCAGTGAATCAAAGAAAGATGTGTTTATGAAGGTCCATTTCACAGTGCAGAACTTCATATTTTGATCATTTACGGCTGCTAAGCTGCTACATTTCCGCATAAAAGTAGAATATAGTTCAATACCAATATAGCATGACAATTGTTGTTTTAAAACCTAAACATTAAAAAAATAGACTTAAGAATCCTTTCTGAATGAAATGTGTTTAAACAAGTTGGAAAGTAAAGGGTTGAAAAAATATATGAAATTCTGTTTTTGCAAAACATGTTATGTATATCAATGGAATAAACTTGATGGATTTGTGGGTAAATGTGTTCTTTGGAAGTACAGTGGCTAAGGGTAACAAGAAACAGTTGTGGAAATCCTTCCTTTCACCTTGACCTTCTACAAAGCAAAAAGTGTATGAGTGACATTTCCTCCTTTGTACAGTTCCACGTGTCTCGACTTCAAGTGCTGCTTTGATTCAGACTCCCATTCTCATTTATCACCATTCTAGCTTCCTCTCAGCATTGTTAAAGGCCCATTATTCGAAATAAATGCCTCATCAAACAGCATTTTAGCTTGCAGTAGATGACTTGATGGCTGTACTTTTATTCTCCATGTGTAGAGTAAATAATCTCTACCTCTGCTTCATGATGAAAGAAAATAGAAGCTGGGCTTCAGTCAGATATTTACCATTTTCTTTTTGAATCAGTGTTTGCATTTAAAATGTAGCCACAAGGTGGCAAAACCATTTTACACATTTATAAAATAGTTTTTTTTATTCTACAAATTCTACAAATTTGAGTGTATCATCACCCTTTTTTACAGAGCAGTGTAATTTCACCAAAGTAATGCACAAAAGGCAGGCAAAATAAGATTGGAAATCTGGCATTGTGTATGATGAAAATAATTAATTCAATAGAGAATCTATGACTAATAAACATGAATATTTAAGAGATGGGTTGGGTTGTAAGTAAAATGTGATGTCCAGTTGTCCAATAACCTGATGTCACCATAAGGATTCTGAATGGTTACCGTATTTTGTTATTCCAACAAATATCGAGTAAAGTAAATATTTTGTGGGGGAAACTTAATAGGTCAACCCAACAGCAAATAAAATAATAGTAACTATTATTATTTTTATGAAAATGCCCATAATAATGCACATGTTAAGTTCTTATGGAATCAAAACAAGTGAGATTTCATGAATTCAAAATCAAACTATAAACTACAGTAAACTATTTAAACCATGCTCAGGGTGTCTTGTTTTAAACTTTCAAGGGAAATGGGACCATTAAAGAAACAGAAAAAAGTTCCTTTCTGAAACTGTCTATAATACTTCAATAAAAACGGAATTAAAATTATTCTTCTGAAAATTGTGTTCCATTTTAATTGTTTAAATATTTTATAACTTCTTTCACTGATGAAACCTTTGTTGAACAAAGTTCTAAACGCTTTTGTTTATTTGAAGATTTAGTATTTATGAATTATATAGTATTTTATTGATGCATTGTCAAAGTTTGTGTACCATTTTGTAACACAATGACCTTTTTCACAGAACCTAAACACATTTAAAATAAAGGTTTGCATTCATCTGTATTTTAAATCATCCGTTTGGTTTCTCTTTTAATGTAGGGTAAAATTGGTTGATTACGTTTTCATGTGCAATGTATTTTGGTGTATAGTGTTTTTAGGGTGAAGGATAGAGACGTTGGTGATGATTGTTTGCCATTCGCGGTTTTTTCCTGGAGCGTCGAATTTGCCATGTCCCTCGCGCCTCTCCGTCTGCAACGTATCAACCCGGAAGTAAAGACTGTCTGCTGACACGTAGAAGCCACAATCAGTTTGGCAGCTCTCAGCCACAGAGGTGTTCAGCGTCACAGGTGGGAGTTTGCGTTGTGATGCTACCATATAAAAAAAACGAATAGCATGGATAAAAAAGTAAAGGTGACTTTAAAGCTATACATAATGTCTAAACCGCTATCCTCGCAATTGTTAGCATTAGCTAAAAAACTAGCTGCAGAGTTAGCGAAACGTTAGCCTCCAAAGATTAGTAGCAGACGTTGCGATTTATAAGTTTCACTCATGGGGCAGTGACTTGCCAGTTCTTGGAGCCTATGTGTATATTTTTATATCAAGAAATTTTAGATAGTGTTATGTATTTGTCATTCGTTTGTAGCCAATTAGAACCGTTAGGTCTCCATTTCTATTCTCTCATGGTTACAGTTGTTCCTGTAGGTTGTGCTAGCCAAAAACTAAAATAAAATGCTCGATCTAATATAATTCGGCTACTAATTGTGACTTTTATATGGCTCCATAGCTGACACGGCGTTCCACCGCTAAGGCATTTGAGAGAGAGATCTTAATTATGTGTTATCTATGTGTAACGAGCAGATTCTTAGCAGTCAGTGCGATTAAGTGAACTTGAAGCCTTGAAGCTTTTTTTTTTTTTTTTTTTTTTTTTAAGACATTTCCACATGTACCTTGTCCAGTTAAGGGCTTTAAATTCAGAATGTATTCTTGATGTAATTATGTTGGTTGTATATCATCTGAAACTTTTAAATAGTTGTTTTTTGTTAGCAGAAAATGTCTTCTTTTTGGATCAACTGTAGCATATTCTGTTTTTGGAAATTCTTTCCTTAGTTTGTTGTTGTTGTTTTTTGAAATTGCACTAAAATTTGCATTTTAAGATTAATTTTTTTGTGGTGTGAAAAACAGTCAGACTAATTTGCAATCTTTTTGAATTAAAGTCACAATGCTTTGACTTTGATATTATTTAACATTGTGCGGCCTAGATGAGTGTTCCTCATCATGGCGTCTCTTTTGTTGCCTGCAGAGTACAAAAAAAATGTCAGGGTTTGACAACCTCAACACAGATTTTTACCAATCCAGCTACAGTGTAGATGACCAAAACCAAGGTGGCTATGGCTACAGCACTAATGAAAACTACAACAAGTAAGTGACTCTCTGTGAAATATTCTAAAACCCTATTTTTAAATCACCTGCCTTATGGTAATACAACTTGTAGATCTGTTACTTAAAGCCTAACAGATTATGACTTAAAATTATGCTTTCCCTCTACCAAGTCCTAGGGACATATTTTGGATTCACATGCCTAATAAAAAATAATGTTTATTTGCCATCAACTGCCTACAACAAATTGAAACCTGTTTATGGGAAATTTTTAAGTAAACTGCCATTGACCACACACACGCACACACTAATCACTTCTCACAACAACACCACACTCTGTTTTTATTCTGTTTTAAGGGTACTAACTATTGTTACTTTATGTTGATCTTGAAACTGGAGCGTCAATCTGACGCTGCTGTAATTTCATGTACTCTTTGCATTGACAATAAAGGATTGTGATTCTGATTTCCAGAGCATACGGTCAATACGATTACTCCCAGCCGATGGGATACCCTTCCCCGATGCAGCCCCAACAGCCATACACGGGACAAATCTTTCAGCCCACACAAACGTATACCCCATCCGCCTCACAGTCCATGTACAGTAACAGCTTTGACGATGAGCCACCACTGCTAGAAGGTCAGTGAACCACTGTCTGGAGACTAAAGCTTCTAATCTTTGCTGCAAACATTGTCTTGTTGTTTGTATTTGTTATTGTTATTGTACTGTTCAGCTTTTATAGAGCTATACTTTAATGAAAATGGCATTTTTGATGTTTTGCATGTTCTTGAAGGCGTTTTTCTGAAGATGAATAAAAATTAAGCTCATATTTGCATTTTTGAGTAGAAAGTTAATGCTTTATCAGATTGTTTTATTCATTTAAAGAACTGTACTTGTTAATCTTTTATCAATCTTTTTATGACAAAATTGTGTCATACTTTAGTTTTCCATTCTAAATGTTATTTCTCTGCTTTTTTGTGTCTAGAGTTAGGAATCAATTTTGACCACATCTGGCAGAAGACCCTCACAGTGCTCCATCCATTGAAAGCAGCAGATGGCAGCATAATGAATGAGACCGACCTGACTGGCCCGATGGTCTTCTGCTTGGCTTTTGGGGCAACTCTTCTTTTGGTAAATAAAAAAAAAAAGTTTTTCTCAAAAACACATGGCTCGATTTGGACAATTAGCCTAAACGTTCTTATTTTCCCTTCTATAGTCGGGTAAGATCCAGTTTGGTTATGTGTACGGCATCAGTGCCATCGGCTGCCTCGCCATGTACTGCCTGCTTAACCTGATGAGTATGACGGGCGTGTCCTTCGGCTGTGTGGCCAGCGTGTTGGGCTACTGCCTCCTTCCCATGATCCTTCTCTCCAGCTTTGGTGTTCTCTTCTCATTACAGTGAGTACAGCAGACGGTCACTAAGAGTTTGTGACTTCTGTTAATTCACCAGATTACTTGAGCTACGTTCACACCCAATGCGGTTCGTGTGGCACGGACGTCCAGTTCCAATGTGATCAGAGGTCTTGCGGCGCCTTTTGGACGGCGGTGTGGTGGGGTTATGTTTTCAGAGTTCAAATATCTGAACTTTTGCAGAGAATTCATGACAAGTCAACCAATCAGAAACTCAGCAAGTGGAGCCCAAAGCCAACCTAAAGGAGAATCTGATCGTTCCCTATGGAGACGGGAATAAAAGGCCCTTTTATTTGATCCTTATTTTTGTTTTTCCCCTCCTCACACTAATGCAGGGAAGTCAAACTCGGTCACAGAGAGACGGAAGTACCACCAAAAGCAGCAGAGGCAGCTTCTGCAGTAGATGGTGAACCTCACTGTACTGGGAGAGAAAGATCTCATGAACCCAGACGTGGAGACATTATGTCCCTACTGCTGTAGAGCTCTTCAAAATAAATGAACCTGATCTCTGAACATGATCCACGTGCTTCTATGCAGTGTAAATGAGAAATACAGTCAATGCTTCCATGTCGCGATGAGGCTAAAAACCTTAGGCAGTAGCTCCTCCCACACGTCAGGAGCATCAAGTTTATGAAGACATAAAAAAGGGGATAAGTGTCGAGCACCAAGTTTGATGGGTTTGAAAAGAGAGGCGGGGGACGCCAACTTGCACGAGTGGCGTTCCGTGTGAAGGCAGTGTTAGAGACTGAACCAATGTTAAAACGATTGGAGATTCATCCCACTTGTTTCCAAATTAGTCTTGGTTTCTTAATGGAAACACCTGGATGGTTACAAATTTAGTCAAATCTATAATTAAAAATACACAACACATTAAAAAAAACTCAAAGTAAAAAAAATATTTCTATGATGTTGACATATTGATTTGATAGACAAACACTGGTCAGATCTGAATTGTGGGATTGACGCACATTTCTTTGTTAATGCATTAATTAAAGAAAGTCTAAAAATTTGTACTAAGAGACTTAATAAAATGGTCAATTTCTATTTTGTCAACTTTTTTTCTTTATTTCTTTCCTCAGGGGCATGATTGGAATTATATTAACAGCCACTATTATAGGCTGGTGCAGCTTCTCGGCTTCAAAGATCTTCATCTCTGCATTGGCCATGGATGGACAGCAGTTGTTGGTTGCTTACCCCTGTGCTCTGTTGTATGGAGTTTTTGCGCTCATCTCTGTCTTCTAGAAAATAAAAACAACTCATCAAGCAACAGTTTAAAATAACTGCTCCACAGTTGCTGTAGTTCCAGTCTAATGAGCATCAGTGTAATTAGGGTAATTATTGCCTAATTACACAGTTGCAGCAGAAAAATGGGAACTCCAGTCTAAAATGGAACCGGGGACTTTTTATTTTTTGAGCTTCCACTTATTACCACATTCCACTGTGATCCCTTGAAGGCTGGAGTGGATCCTGTCAATCACCTCCTCCAGTTTTTTCCTCCATCATGTACATGAAAGTGGAGGACTTCTAAATAATCCCAGTGTGAGGAAAAAGAACTGCTGTGTTTTGAAGTGACATCGTTAAATTGTGATGACATGACGAACAAAACATGTGGAATCAGGGATAACAGTGAAAGGGTTCACACAGTTAAACCCCAAATGACCCATTTTTACACAGATGGGAAATATTTGTCAATTTGTTTTCAACAAAAAAATTGCAAAAAGTACCACAGATTTTTTTTTTTTTTGTATTTTTGTTCTGAAGTCATTTGTCTTGTAAACAGATTGTGCTGAATTAAAACTAAGGGAAACAAATTCTGCATAAGACTCCAATCTGCTCAAACTGGATTTCTTTTAATGACGGTAAAGAACAAAAGCATGTTTTTGGTTTAATGGACTTCCTTTTACCCACATTCTCCAACTGCACAGCCTTCTCCATTAGAAAGTTAGAATCCGCTTTATTTTTATGTATTTTATTCGACTCTGAGATTCGAGTTTTGATGCCTTTCAGGAAAACGACCAGAGTGTTGCACAATGGATTTGTCAGAACCAACCAAACTTGATGAAACATATAAGAATTATAATAGTTCTTTAATACTATGTGTCTGTACATCAGTACTTATAGTTTTGGCATTGTTAAAATTACTCGCATTTCTTAAGGATTACTTTTAGAGATGACTCACTTTGTATGCTTTGATGTGTCATCTGTTGTCTTATGCATTAAAGTTTTTTTTTTTTTTTTGGAAAGTTGTCGGTTTTGTGATGGGACAGCATCATATGGTCATTTTAATGCATTTTGACCAACAATGACTGACTTGTGAGCTTTTTCCTAATTTGACAGCGCAGAAAAAAAAGAAAAGAACATTTGTTTGAGAAGAAATAAGAGTTTTCCCAACCAGCACACTTGAGAGGTCCCCTCTAGAGATAGATTGTTTAGGGCTGCATCATCCAGCGACTCCATTAGTTCAAATACTTACGGTCAGTTAACTCTGTTCTCAGAAGGAGAACAATTTTAAAAAATTGTATTCAAAAGAAGACTTTCTTCTCTTTCGGGTTGTCTTTTTGTTCTGTGTACAAAACGATTGAATGATTACTCATTTTAAAGAAAAGCAACCAAACAGTGGAGGAATAAGAATTTGATCCCTTGCTGATTTTTTTTAGGTTTGCTCACATAAAAAGAAATTGACAGTCATCTCAGTGGTAGGTTTAGTTGAACAGCGAGAGATAAAAAAAAATTAAAACAGGAAATCAACTTTAAAGAAGATATATATACATATATTTGCAGTTCATTGAGGGAAATGAGTATTTGAAATCTCTCTTTTTTTTTGGGAAGGCGTATGACTTTGTGGCAAAACCCTGGTTAGCAAGCACAGAGGTCAGGTCAGACGTTTCTTGTAGTTGAGCAGGGTTCTGCACATATCAGGATGAACATGGTCCACTCTTCTTAACTGACTAAATCATTAGAATTTAGTGGCTGTTGCTTAGCAACTGAACTTCAGCTCTCTCCATAGGTTTTCTATAAGTTTGAGGTCCAGAGGCTGGCTGGGCCACTTTAGATCCTGGATATGCTTCTTCTTCAGCCATTCCTTGGTCACCTGGGTTGCATGTTTTGGGTCAATATCCTGTTGAAAGATCTGTCCCCCACCCAGTTTAAGCCTCCTGGTGGAGGGCAGGAGGTTCTCACTTAGGACTTGACGATGCCTGGCACCATCCGTCTTCTTATGGACGCAGTAAAGTAACCCTGTGCTGGTGATTAGTTCAAACAGGTGTCTTCAATCCAGGTGACTGGATGATTAGAAGAGTCTAACTGGCCTGTGTGACCCAGAACTCTTCATGGTCACTAAGGGATCAAATACATTTTTCCCCTCAGTGGAATGCTAAGGATTTTTTTTTATCTCCTACTGTTCAAATGAACTTATCATTAGGATGACAGTCAGGGGATCAAATAATATATTATTTCCTGCACTATGAAGGGAACAAGCAAATCTCTCCGACTTTTCTCCCAGAAATCCAATAGTCTAAGGTGAGTTTTGTAGAAGTATTTACCGTATTGACACTGTTTTGATATTATTTAAAAGTTAGAGCTTAGAAGGTTTTTGTTTGTTTGTTTGTTTCTTGGGTGGGGATTTTAACTCTTTAGTTGATCTATGCAGCATTTTCAACCCAATGGTAGATGGATTTTTGACCTGTTGTGTTTTTTTGTGCTTAAATTGTATTTGGAGGTTTACATAAGGAAAACAGTTTGTTTCTGAATGTTCTACTAAAATGAATATTTTCACATTACAATAAATTAATATGAATTGGAAATAATTAACCAAAAAATGAAATACTTTTTTAAAGAATAATTCATCTTTTCTGTTATTGAAGGAGTTGAGTAAGGAGGCCCATTTTGTTTAATGTGCAGGTTTTCTTATTGCAAGAGCAAAAAGTAATTTGGAGAAAAATCTTGTTAAAAATGTTTTCTGTCTTTGCACACAGTACTAAAAAGCAAACTACTTGAGATGAGCAACTTTCATCACTTTTTAAGACAACTTTGCCCCATTGCCACTTGGTGGCGATGTTTAGTTTATGTTGGGTTGTACTCACTGGAGTAATACTTCCTTTGGAGCAATACCTGCATGTACACTAAGGATTGGCATAAAAAGGTTTGTTCCATTCTATAAACCCTCTGAGCCCCCTTTTTCAAAGTGGCTGCATCTGAATTTAGGCAGGTGATCATCACCTTTAACATTTGAATTCAAAGTTGTTGTTTTTTTTTTTCTGTAACTGTAGATGTCTTTTAGGTGAACGTCAAATGTAGTTTAGAGAGTATGATGAATGACAATACATGCTCATGATGAATGATCCTAGAGTAACAATGTTTTGTCTAAAAGATGTTTAAAAAGAATCCCTAGCATGTATTGTCAAGCTTGTTTGAAATCAGGGCATCAGAAATGGAAGTTTATTTTCGGCCATCCATCAAACAGCCAGCAAAGCTGCATCATGCACCAAAGCAGTGAACTCGGACATGCCAGACTTTGTGTTGCAATGATTCAAAGTCCAGACCTCAACCTGGATTCAACCCTATAGGACTTTGGTCTACCATGACCTCATGCCAGCATGTTGGTTTACCTAAGATGCTGGAAGCAACATCCACACCTTTTTTAATTAGTGATTACTCACTGAGTATCTAAGGAAAATACTTGAACCACATTGATTTCTCAATCAGAAAATGGTGGAAATAAGGACATGCTTTTTACACACAGATTCTGCACTTTTCAGATGGGTTTTATTGTTTTCCCATAACCCAAATGACGACAGTGGTCACGGATCCAATTGTTTTCATTATACCACTCTGCTATTTAAATGCACTGTCTAGGAAAATACTGAGTAACGGCAAATGGTACACACTAACATAATAAAAGCTAAAACTAAATATTTAAAATGGTCTTGCTTCACTTACATTGATACATTTTAGTAATCAGCGTGTATATTTATACATTGTCTCAAAAAATGATTTCTCCATGAAATACCAAAAGTTGGGGGAAAAAAAGGAATTTTTTTTTCTAGTTTTGCAGAGTTTTCTTTTACATACATTAGTATAACTTTAATCATATTAAAATAAAATCACTTCTAGCAAAAATCTGAAAAAAGAAGAATCTCTGCCAGAGGTTTACAACATTACACAATAAAAGAGCCATCTGGTCTCATTTCCTGCAGACCAAAACTCTGTGAGAGCAGCAGAGTTTCACTCATCTTTAGAAAGACACACTTGGTTTTTGTGACTATTCCTTCAAAAGTATGTAGCTTTTAAATAATTACAATAGTTAAATTATAGTGATGAACACATAAATATTCCATCAATCTATATTCCAAACCTAGCCAGAGACTAACCTAACTACTGTTGGGTGAAGGCAGCACACACCCTGGAATAAATTGACAGCTTATTGCAGGGCCTGATGACGTCTAAAAAAGGAAAAAAATATATATGTGTGTGTATATATATGTATAGAGATAGATAGATATATTTTTTTTTTATTTCGTTTTTTTTTTTTATATTTACTTTGTTAAACTTGACAGCAGCACAGGCTCCTTTCAAAATAAAATACACCTTGTGTCAAGTAAAGACTTGCCAAGACAGACTTGCAGTCTACAGCTTGTGAGATAAAACTGAAAGTCACACTTGCCATTTTCTATCATTTTGGCTTTAGTGTAAAATCCTTGTTTTTATTTATACATGTAAACGCAATTAAATACTTTAAAAACTCATCGCTGAACAGCAACTAGACGCTGTTGTTCAGCATAAGATCAAAATGAGCCTTATGTGCATCGTTCAGCGAGTTAATTGACTTGTTCAAAATCTAAGAATAAATAATTTTACTGAATCAATTTAACCAAAACAACTAACGTAATATGTATGTAATTTCTTAGCATTTTTATTTAAAGCCAGAGTCACAATGAAAGGATAAAAGAGCCATGTGTGGCTATAGAGCCTCAGATTGCAGGCCCCTGATCTATAACAATCAATTTTAAATGGACCATAAACACTTGGTGCATACATTTTTTTCTCTTGGAACAGTATTGATATGGACAGTGTCTTAAAACGGAGTTTTATAATTTGGGACAGTGTTTATTCTGTCACAAAATGTCACTTTTTAATTAAACTGTCTGATTTTAAATATTGGCCTGGAGCAGATGTGGCGTGTGTACTTGGCTCACTCCAAAAAGCCTCACAGCATTGATGCTGATTAGGATGTTGCCGTCGGTGAAGGACCAGACGAGCCATGGCGGGAAATGTAATGATTGGTATTCAGCGAGGCTGTGGTCCCTTTCAGTACATCCACAAAACCAACAGTGCATGAATATTCACTGCGCAACTGTTAACACAGCACTGAGTGTGATTTTCTGCTGCACTTCATTAGGCTAATTGTCAGCCTTCTGTGGGCTTGTCTCAGAGTGAATTCAGGACTCAATGAACTCATGCAAACACTACATCGGGCAAAGGGAAGGCGACGCGTTCAAGTGCTTGTATTCTAGAGCCTTTCTGGAACTGGTGGGTGCAAAGATGATAAAGCTGCAGCTTGGCCATTACTTTTGCACAATTGTGTGAAAAAATTTGGTTTCTGAGACTGACCGCAGCAAGTCCATCCATCTATTTTCCAAACCGACATAATCCCTATTTGGGTTCACCAGGGATGAAGGAAAAAAAAAAGATAGATATTTGTGTCAGGTGCTGGGGGACTGATGGAAAGTGGGCTTTATTTATTTATTTTTTCTTAGTGCCCAAATAACGACCGTGGTCAGGGATCCATAGTGATTGTTCTAATAACCCTCCTGCCTGAAATTGATTTATGGATCATGAGATTCCAATAAACTTATAACTTAAGCCTGTGAGCTGCAGATGTTCTACTTATGTATTTTTTTTTTTTTTTTTTACCTAAGATACTTTCCAGTAAAATAAATAACTACGCCTGTCATCTTTTCATTTCCTGGTAAAAATCTTTTCTTTTTTTACGTTCCTGATTGTAGATTGTAGGGGCGACAGTGGCTCAGGTGGTTGAGCGGGTCGTCCAATGATCGAAGGGTCAGCGGTTCGATTCCCTGCTCCCACCAGCCAAATGTCGTTGTGTCCTTGGGCAAGACACTTCACCCTCCTTGTCTCCAGTATGGCTCCACTGGTGTGTGAATGTGTATGGATGATCCCGGTGATGGTCAGAGGGGCCGTAGGTGCGAACTGGCAGCCACGCCTCTGTCAGTCTGCCCCAGGGCAGCTGTGGCTACATCAGTAGTTACCATCACAAAGTATGAATGAGGAGTGAATGAATAATGGAGACAATGTAAGCGCTTTGAGCGTCTGGAAAAAGCTCAGAAAAATCCAATCCATTATTATTATTAGTGATAAATCAAATACATTGTGGTAAACACATATAAACGTGGCTCATACACTGAAGTGGCTGAAGTCTCACGCTGCAGTTTCAGACCACAAGATCCAAAATTCAATTGTGTAACAGCAGCACTTTGTGAAATCTGTTTATAAAAAAAAAAAGTTGTCATTGCACATTTTAAGTGTGGCATTTAGAATTCTGGCAGGACACAAAAATCAAATGTGTGCAGTAAGGTGAATTTGAGATAATCTGTAAGAGACACAGTATAAAAATGAGTCGTTAATATTTGCATATTACCAAGGGAACCTCACAGTTCCCTTTTTTGTGTGTTTTTTTTTTCTTCATTTGGAAAAGAGATGCTGCAAGATAAGAGTATAAATAACGTTTATAAATGAAGATGACTAAGATGCAGATGGAGGCAAGTAAACACAGAAACTGCAGCAACAGTTAGCTGGGTAAAAGTGGAAAAACCCTGAGAGTGAAAAGCAGCTGCTGTGCTGTTCCTGCTGCTCAAGATAAGTCCTTTTAAAAAAGGAATCAACCCAACAGCGTTTTCGATGAGGACACAGGCTGAGAGCCTGATGTGGTATTGAATGCCACATCAAAGGGTCATCGTTTCCTGCTGCATTAATTCAATTATTATTGTAAGCTTGAATCATAAAGAGAACAAACAGAACAGACTGAAATCTAGATGTGGGAAGAATAGGGGGGGGGGGGGCATGCAAAGGTGTGAGAATCCAACCCAAGGCGAGGGAAGTTTCTCAGATGTTTCCTCAAATTGCATTTGGTTCAAGTTTGGACAACTGAAGGAGTTGGAGCAGATCTCAACAGACCTGAAGTTGCACAACGCCAAAAGCCCTTAACCACACCATTTTAATGGCAGCAGTGTCTTCCACATGAGTCACTAGGTCATCATTTTAGTCATTTTTAGTCATGAGCGTAGCTGGTGGAGCATGTTGTGGCAGAATACCAATCTTTCTGTCTTCCATAGCAGCTTGCAGGGAGAGAGGGGGGACTGCGTATAGAGCTATAAGCAGCTTATTGCAGCACAAAGGACATACATTTTATATAAATCCATGGGTTATTTATATGTATATGTCTTTTATGTTTAACACTGTCTTTTACATGTTAACCAAGACAGAATCTAAACAGATATGGCAGTGAGAAAAAAGTGAGTTAAGCTAAACAATGGAGAGGTCAAAGCTAAATATAAACATAAATTATTTCTTTGCTAAAATGATCTGCGTAAACCATTGCTGCGGGTCTAAACTAGGAAAGTCCCACCGCTGTGGTGTGTGACTGTTTACCAGAATAACCCACACTTCCTGCCGCTTAACGTGACTGGCATCAGATACTCAGAGCAGACAAACAGGAAAAGACGAGGAAGAAAGTCCAACTGATACAACAACATTTGCAGTGTATCTATGCTCAATCATGCAGTTTCACTCTAGATTTGCATAGGAAATGTCTTTTTTTTATGCATCCTATCAGAAAGTGCTAGTGGGATTTATTGTCCAAATGAGTTACAGCAATTTTTAGTCGGTCAGTCAAAGTAAAAATAACTGCCAGTAGAGGGTAAGAGAATAGTCTTACCAAGAATACTTAGTTTAGGAAAATGATTCTATTCACTTACATTTGTTTGCCTAAACTAAGATTAATTCACCAATGCAAAAATTTCTTAAGATAAATTTTCCTGCAAGACAGAATTTTGTTTAATTTAAGATTCAGTTTTTGCTGTGAAATCAGTGAAACTTGACATAAAGCATGCCTTAAGACAAGTTTTTTTTTTTTGTACTATAGATTTATTTTTAACTATAAATCATACTTTAAATGAAGTGTAAAATAGTACATGCGGTGTTCTTACTGCGCTTTACCTTCTTAGTTGGCCCAAAGCCCTTTGCAGTCACAGACCCGTGAACACACATTCACACACGGATGGTGGCTCTGTGTGAACCGGTAGCTAAATTGTGGATTTATTTTTGAAATCTGTGAGAGGATTTTTTAAAGGCTTCAAGTTTTTTGGAAATACCAGTTATTTCCAAATTAAAATGGCAATATAATGAGCCCTTGGAGGGCAAACAGATATATTTACATGAGCTTTAATCTGTGCTGGCCTCTTTGAGATTGAAATCATCCATCCCATCCATCTTCTGAACCCACTGAACCCCTTTGGGGGTCATATGCATGCTGGAGCCTATCCCAACTAAAGGTGGGCACAGGCAGGGTACACCCTGGACAGGTCAATACTCTGTTGCAAGGCTATACAACCACACACATTCACACCTACTGGCAATTACAACAATAGTTCTTATAATTATAAAAATGGTTATATTTATTTGGTAATTGTGTTTTAAATAGGAACAACCCAATCAGCATATAGGTTATCTGCCTTTTTTACAATTACTTCCTAAAACTCTAAAAACTCAAATTTAACTCCATTTTTTTAACTGTACCATGACTGTTGATTAAAGAAATGCTTTTACCTATGTGACTGATATAAAAGTGTGTGGAGCTGAGCTGTGCTCAGTTTTGATTTCCCACCTGTAGAATGAGCAATGCATTCCTCAGCGGAGGACGAGTTGATACAGGAGCTGGGATGTGCAGGAAAGCATTTTCTTTATGGGACGGCAGCACTTGAAAGTAGAATAAACAAACGTTGCACAGCAGGGAAATGCAAACACATGGTTGGCTATTCTGGAGGTATTATGAAATAAAAATTTAAAAAAAGGGAGAAATTGAAGGTCTGTCCAGCTTTTTATGTTAGTTGGTGCACCAAAGAGCAACAAGGAAGAATCCTGAATCAAATGAAGTGAAAAGGGATGCGTTTATTATAAACACATTCTGCTACCGGTAAGTTGCATTGTGATCATAATTGAGTTTTGGGCGGCAAATGTGTCGTCACCTATTGCACAAATTGAAAATTGAGTTAAGACAAGCATTTTATGACAACTATTTGTGAATCCACTGTGTTCTGAGATGAAAATGTTGGTTTAAGAAAAACACATTGAAATACGGGTTTTTTGCAGAGACTTCTGGGAAATTTCTGTGGCACTTGATTTTGGAGTTGTAGGTTCGGACAGCTTTAAAAAATTGGCGAATGCATTTGTGAGGGCAGAACCGACTGCCTCACAGTTAAGTTATATTTCTCCGTTGTTGAATAAACCGTTTCTTTTTTTTCACACATTACATAACAAAATTGACTTCATGACTTGTGCAAACATTTAGTTAATTTAGTTTGGAATAATTCTATTTTTTTGTGTTCTCTCTGAGGCCTGATGCTGGGGCAGAGGCTGGAGCTGGAACTTCCTGATGTGGTGGCACAGGGAGGAGCGTGGACGACTTCCTGAACATTTCCTTCTGGAGAAATTTGGGGGGGGGGCAAAGTTTATTCTATTTGGACTTTTGTTTGTATTTTTTTAAATATGTTAAACTTGTTTTAAAGTATGAGTTCCGTTTGTTTGTTAAAGCTGTAAACTACTAGCAATTTACTTCTTTAGTTAATATTTTGATTTTGAATGTTTTGTATTTGCAGTTCCCTCCCTATTGTGTTATTGGTCTCAACAGCCAGTATAAAATCTCCCTAATGTTTCCTGTTGGTGGGTCAGTTTTGGTTCGGTTGGTTTGAGCTTTTGTTATTGATTCTCTCAATTATATTTTGTTAAGCTGGCCCCATTTTATTTTAGGTCCATGGCATTTTTGTGTTGGGTAAAATAAAACCCGTATTTGAAGATCTTTTTTGTCCTGTGGCTCAATCTCTGCAGAGCGGACCCGGACAGCACTATATAGAGCACTACGTAGTGAAGGAATTCGGACACAGCCTGTGTAAATGTGTGTGTGTGTGTGCGTGGGTAAAGGGCACTATGACTGTAGATGTAAAGCACTTTGATCATAAAGCACTTTGACTATACATCAATCCCCATTTTAATTTCAAATTTATCCAGCAGATGTCCTAAAGTCAGGTCATTTACACAAGGGCCTTAAGGCTCCTTATAAAATGAACTAATGCAAAGTAGATTGTTAAAAGCAGCAAAAGATCATTACTGTCCAGTTGTGGTGTTAAGATTTTTTTTTTTTTTTGTTCAGGAGCACTGATGATATCTGTGCACTTTGGGCCTGACTGTTGTAAATCTTCCAATTTTTCAATAACCCCAACATCTCTCAAGTTGAAAAATCAACCTTTTTTTTTTTGCACAATTTTAGTGGGTTTAAAGAAACAGTTGGTCCATAACTGCGTTTCATAAAAGTTGATGCTAAATTCTCTCGTAAAGCAAAAACTTTTATAAAATGCAGTTATGGATCTGCTTCAATGGGTGGCGGTATTGAGCCTGCTGGATCTCACTGATGCACTGGAGCATTTTCTGTAATGGAAACAGTTTCCAGATGGAAGTGGAAACAAACAAAAACAAATGGATGTGTTTGTACCTATAATTCATGTTCATTGGCGGATCAGCTCAGGTACACAGATGGATGACATGTTGTTCTTTGTGTTGCTGCATCTGTAGAAAGTTGTGCATCTGTAGAAAATACATGTGACAAATTGTAATGAAAAACCAGTCTGTTCTCACTTTTCCTGCTGGGAATTCTGGTAGGAAAAATGTGTCCTCGGACAGCATTGTTTTCCTTTTTTCCACAATATAAAAATTTTGATCTGAATAAGAATACATTTTTCTGTTAGTCACAATTAAAATGAGTTAAGCAGAGGTAGATGGTAGTCTTTGAACAGGACAAATACTAATCAACTACATTGTTCAACTTATTTTACAATTAATTTAAAAAAAATGAATGTGGTGATCCATTTAGTACAGAAACATAATACTTTTACTGAATTCACAAAATGTTTTTTGCTGCTGTTTAAGATTATCTACAAATTATTTCCATGGCTGAGGTTTTTTATTTTTTTTGTTTTTAATCTTCTCCGAAACCCAAATTTAACAAAGCGTCAACCTTTTGTAAAGTATTGTGTCAATGCTTGTACTTAGAAGTCATGTTTTTGTGTGGTCATTTGTACAGTTTTTAGCTTGTTTTGAAGTAAATTTAGTGAAAAGCAGTTGTGGCCAAAGTTCTTTGAAAGCTATTGTGTTCTAAAGACCTCAGAATGTCTCTTTTGCAGATGGGATCCAACTAAATTTACAGTGCACAACCTTCCTGAGGATACTGTACGTTTTATTTATTTTGTGTGCGTGTGTGTGACTCCAGATCTGCGCATAATCAAACCCTGTAGTTACCAAGAAAACATGTTCAAGGAACTAAAAAAACCTACAAAGACCACAATTTTACTATTTCCTCTTTAATTTAAAAAAATCCTTGAGTCAGAAGAAGCATTACATGTACATTTATTTTGACGGTTTAAATTATTCATTTAAGAACTAACCATTAAAAAATAATATATTTTTTTACCTTGAGCTGGTTTTGTATTTCTTTCTCATTTAATTTTTCAAAACTAGCATAATGGCTTTGATATGTTTTTTGTAACTCTCCACTAATGGCAAATTAAAGAGGTTATTAACATTTAAGCAAGAATAGTGTTTAGCTGGACAAACCTACCACCTTTTTCAGAGGGTAGTTGGAGCTGACAGAAGTTTGCAAATGTTCCAAAATGGGAGGAAACTCACTGGAAGTGCATGAAAGTGTGCACGCATTCACCAAACGGACACAACAAATGCACAAAAAGGAAAAAAAAGGGTAAAATGGAGTCTGTTGCACAAATTTCAGTTGTCAAAGCCAAAAAGGGCTGCATACTTTTCAGGTGACTATACCGTTTTAAATAACTTTCAGGTTGTTGTCAGTCTCCATGATTGTGAAATGCCTGAGATTCTCCACTAATCACTTTGAAAGGAAGATACCTTTGAGGGTAAACGTCTCAAAAGATTTCCAATAGGACAAGTTTTCTTTGCAAGCACTTACACTTAACATGACCTCTTAATCTTTCACAAAGATGAACTTTGTTTCTTGCTCCGTCAGTACTTTAGTGTTTCCTTTTTCCTGCATATTACCAATGTGTGGTTTCTTGTGAGTTTTAATATTAAAAAAAATGGCAACCTATTTTAATTTTTTCTATTGTCATCTTAGGAACTCCTTAGACATGCAGCATTTAAAACTATAATTACCGGTACTAAAATGTGAGCGGTTCTATTGCATTCCTCTCGCAAAAGCCTGCCTTAGTATCCCCTTTCTTTGGTTATCATCCTTGCTCTTTTGCACTGTTTAGATTGCTGTTATTCTTCTTCTTATAACTGTTATTTTATCTATTTTATTATTTTATAAACTGCTTGCACTGTGGGGCATCTGTGCTGTATATCTTGTGTATGCAGCATATTTGACAATAAAGCTGATTTTGACTTGACTTTGATCTGCCTGTTTGACACCATTTTTTTTTTTTATTCAGCCAAATTATATAAGGCTAAAAGTTATTTAAGCAAAGATGGCAGCAGGTGGGAAACACGAGAGCATTCCATTAAGGATGTAATTTCTGCCATAGTTCTATATATTTATATGTTGGTAATTATGAATTGAAGCGCCCGTTAATGGCTGGATGGCTCGGTTGGCTGCGTATAGGACTGGTGCGTGGGACTCAGGGGTTAATCCACCGATGGGCTAATCCAGTGTGGGTCCTCGGGCAAGACTCTTTACGCTGTTGTCTAACTAGTTAGCCACAAGGGGGCCTAAATCTAGGTTTCCATGCGCCGGTCCCCAGCCCGGATAAAATACAGGGTTGTGTCATGAAGGACAGCGGGCGTAAGGTGGAAAAAAAAAAATTCTCGGCCAAAACCACCTGTGGTAATCAGAGACAGCTGATTTGCTGTGGCGAACCCTAACGGAATGTGCTGAAAGTCTTCATGAGTTGCAACATCTATAAGCGGCCGGATATCTCATTTGGTTTCTTGTAAAAGCTGAATTGAAAAATAACAGTATACTGTGTAACTGTGTTACTTCCTCTTTTGCATTCCTGCCTTAAAGTATTTTGTACTCCCTCTTGACAGTACTGTACATAAACAGGCCTCTCCACGTTCATCCATTCAAACATGATGCACAGCATGACAGTAAATTAGATCATTGTGCTCTGATTGTTGAGGCACTAATGAACCTCGGTGAGGAACAGGAGGCTGTTATGTAACAATGAAGCATCGCTGCAGCATCACCTACTATTTTAAAAATAAAACAGTTGTCCTGCAAGGCACTAACTTGAGTTATGAATTAGTTGTAAGACTCAACATATTCTGTCATTTGTTGTGTTCTGCTGTACTTGTACTGCCTTTCAACTCTGTGCCTTTCAAAGGAGCACAATTGCCTGCCTGTGAGGCTACGCAAGTCTCACCCTTGCTTGCCACATCATTTGTTGGTTCACGTGGGCCTTTTTATCTGAGTTTTTCTGTTGTGTTGCACAAATTCAAAACACTCACAAAGTGTTCATTACGGCGTTTGCCAAGTTTCCACAAACAAAGCCTCATTTCATGAAATCCCATTTTCACTCGGTTCTGGTTAGTCTGTCATGCAAATTGAAGTCTGTCTCAGAACTGCACGCGTTTTGTTGATTCCAAGCAGTGCTAAAGGAATAAATGAAACCCATTATTATGAAGCAGTACTTGCTGAGAGTTATTTATTTTTGTGGCATCTTCATGCAACTATGGGGAAAAAATACTGTAATTTGAACTAAATTTGTACAAATTTGTTAGGAAATGGTCACGAGTTTTTCTTGCCCAACAGTCATTAGATGACTTATTCTTTTAAACCCATCATAATAACCTCATTTAAAAAATGTGCAGTAAATAAATCAATTATCTTTAGTGGTTTTCTGATGTCTCGAACCATAGATGAATAAACCCCAGAGCCTATAGACGCTGATTTGAGATTGAAGTGAAGGGAAGTTGAGTTTCCTTATTGAAATTGTGCCAAAGCTTCGTTATCATTAAAGTTTGTTATTCCTATGCACAAACCTTATCTAGATTTTATTACTGTTGGGTTGTTTTGTACTATCTATTCTTGAATTGTTCAAAATTGTCCTTTTGCCTCTTTTTACACGTGAAACTATTTGTGTTCAGACATCAACGACTAACTAAATAAAGGTTTACTTCGTATAATCTTATGCATATTAAGTTTTAATCAACTTGCATGGAATATGAATGGGTAATTTTAAAAAGTATCACTTCTAAATTTAAAAATGTGAATTGAAAAAGCTGCAGAAGACTGCAGAACCCAGGATGAAAGGCCAAAAAGAAATCCAGATAATTCATTCAAACTAAACCCTACTGCCCTGATGAAGAGGTAGTCGTCAACCTCTGACTGGAATATTGCAGGTTCTGTTCCTGCCCACCCATGTGTCAAAGTGCCCTTGGGCAAAACACTGAACCCCACATTGCTCCTTCTGAAATTGGTAGGACTTTCGACAAAATATTGCCACATATGTAACGCATCACTGGGTAAAGTACAAAGAAGATATGGTCAACCATTGCATCACATGCATTTTGATTAATGAAAATACAGGATGTTTTGCTCATCACACATTTGACCAGTGCAGAAAAAAAAGAAAGTTTCATGGAAAAATTACAATTATTCAGTTTATTACAGTTTTACCCTACACTGTCACCCTTGCAAAAAACTACTTCCTTCTTCCACATTGTGTTTTCCCACCTGCTTTCAGGCCCACGATTGTTTTGCCGGAGGTCGAGTTGGTGTCTCTCACTGGGAGTTTGGCATTCTGCTCTGTAAAGGTTAACACAACATATTCTGCACCATTTACTGCCTCCTCTGCACTTGGAGGGTTCACCTTTAACATACCTCCAGGCCACATCATTTTCCATTACAAGGGTATACAAATTGATTGCATGTTTTTTCTGAAATCTGAAGACATCAAAACTCAAATGAAGGTGCTAAAGTCAAGCACTTACTCACTAAAATTGCATTTCATTCCGCCTGCCATGCATTATTCAGTTGGTGCGTTGTTTGTGATAATAGACTCCTACAAGCCTTTGCTTGTGTAGCGGAAAAATTATGATAAGGGTCTTGAGGTGAATCATAATTTACAATAAATGGATCCTGTTGATAATCTTTATGAGGCACATTCAGCTAACAGTGGTCGCTATGGCCCAAAGTCTATACTTGTAGCCTTGGTCCCAACTTTTTTTATTTTATTTTATTTTACTTTTGGGGGGGGAATTCAACTAACTAAATAAAGAAAGCTTTATTGAAATTGTAGGATTTTACTGCAATACCTCCTTATGAAATGGACCACTTTTGCCTTCAATAAAGGCCTTTACTTGAAAAGTTCACTCTGCTCTTATTGATAGATCCAAAATGACAGAGGTCAAGCGACAAGCTCTCTTTGTTTGCCTCTTCGCTCTCTTATGAAAAGAATTGTTGTACTAAAGTAATTCAGTTAACGTCATCTCAGTGAGCCCATAAGCACTCCTTTTTAAAGGAAACTCGAAACCTAAAATCTGAGCTTGTTAGCTGTTATATAATTTGGTTAAATGTATGTTGACCAAGTTTTAATAGAATTGAGTCATTCAAATAAACCATTTGTTCTCAGAGAGTGTACAGCGCCATCAGTTACATGATGCTTTTGAGCCTTTTTAGTAAAATCGTATATACCTTTGGGCTTCCAAGGATAAAAGTACTCATCTTTTGGAGCCAAAAATGTGTAACAGATCTTCTGTAATAGCTGTGTCCAACCTGGAGAAGGCATGGGAACATTCTCTCTGTCTGCATCCTAATGCAACATTAAAACACTGGGACTAATTGATGCTAAATGACATGTCTAATTGCCTCTTCTAGATAAACAAGCCTCTTGTTACTGCAAAAATTAGCTATGTAATGAAAGCACTTTTTTATGTTTTTTGTTTGGCATAAAAAATAGGAGAAGAGAAAAGTCAAGGCGTAGTGTTGGATGAAAGGTGGATTTTTCCTCATTTGACATCACCAAGACACATTTTTGTGAGTTTGGTTCTCAGGTTGTTTTTCCTGTTGCAGACAATATGCTGCACGCTTTGGCCTGATCTTTGCCCCGCCCAGGCACACCTGTATAGTTTCCTCAGTCTGTTTTGTAAAGCTCATGGGTGTTTACCTCCATTTTGAGAGCATCTATTGTTTTCATGTGCTCCTGGTGATTTGTATGTTTTTGGACAGCTTCACGCTCGGTTTTGCTGGAAGAATTTGTATGCCCTGGTTTAGGAGTTCAATATGTGACACTCGAAAAAGAAGAAAAAACAGGTTAAACTTGCTGCATGCAGCTAAGGTCTAAGAACTGCCAATTGACTTTTTTATTTTTTTTTGTTGAACTTTTTAAATTTGTTAAATTAAATTAAATAATTTGAAAAATGTAAATAATTTACAATTTAGACATTAAAACCTTAAAAAAGGAAAGTGTCTTGAAATTCAGTCCCCTTCAAAAAGTCTGGATGAATGAGAACCTTCACTAACAAAAAAGGAAAGTTTTGAAAAAAGTTATCTTTAAGTTTGGTATTTGCATTTCCAAGGAACACTGGCTAGAAAATACTTTTGATTTTAATTGTATTTATTTGTTTTTAATCTTTGCAACAGATTAGCAGCATGATTGGGTCTGAAAAAAGAATCACAGAAGGCTGGCATTTTTCTGAGGAGGAACAAACATTCTCTCTCTGAAATTAGGAGAAAATTTTGTTTTCAGACATTAAAATGGTTAACTATAGTTCACAGGAAATTGTTGGTTTTTTGTTTTTTTCTTAACAAATAAGGTTACAAGACTATATGAACCACCGTCAGTCTTACAATTGTACTTGAAGACCCAGTCTGATTTAAAAAAAAATTAGGTTTTCAGTGTTTTTAATATTTTCTTGTGGCATTTTTTCTAATGTTGGAGGACATGTATATAGAAAAGAAAGCTCAAAAATTGCATTTCTGTGTATTTCTTTGATCAAATCATTGTAAATCAGGAGCAGATGAGAAAAAGATCATGTTTGTTATGTAGAAAGTGTGATGAGTTGGCGACAGGCTCCCTGCTCTCCATTGTAATGTACGGCTGGATGACCTCTATTATTGCTTGCCATGATTATTGCACTTGTAATGTTACCTTGGGGTTGTAAGGGGCTGGAAGCTAGCGGTAGAGTTTTTTTTATTTGATTTGAAATGGTTTATTTCAAGCAATTAAATAGAAATAATACACAAAGCAATACAATCATCAATTATACATTCATACAGTAACTAATCAAACTTAGGATAATTAGAAATATTAATAAATATTGCTTGAAAGGGAGTGGAAGGAAGCGAATTTATATAATCCCACCCCGTTATACTGTAACCATTTTATTACATGATTTATCAATATCCGGTTCCTAGCTTTTATCAGACAGAATTAAGAATCGAAAAGTATCAATAAAGCACATGACAAAGATGAATTACTTAATTATTATGTAAAAAATAACTATTTCAGAAATCAACATGGCAAATGCAGATCAGTTATCTAAAATATATGCAGCTAATGTTACTTATAAAAGTCATTCATATGATTATAACATAATACTATCAGTAAAAGTACACAACACTGTTTCAGAGATTTTCATAGCAAAATTTCATCAAGTATCAAAAGTTAAAAATGTGCATAATTATGCTACATTAGGAAAGATTTTTTAATCAATTTATCAATTTCTGGAGCAAGTAGAGTAATATTAAACATTAAACAGAGTGTGTAAACAGATGGGTGGGGGCTGGGTTGCTCCTTATCAACGGTCCCCCACCAAAACTCTGAGGCCAAATTCTTACTCTATGCAGAAACCTTATCCTACAAAATGACCGTTTTTGTTTTGTTTTGTTATAAAAACGGCAGAATTATAACTAAAGGCCACTGGTAACACTTTGAAAATAACTCTAAATTTGATCAGAATGGTACTTTAATGAAAAGCAAACATAACCATCTTATGGACATCAGTGTGTTTTTTTCCTGTTTTTTTTCTTTCCTTTTTTTTAAACAGTCTCATATTTGCTCTCTGGGGGGGGGTTACTTATTTAATTAAAGCTGAGAATAAGTAAAAAAAATATTGGTCTGACATATACTATTTTGAAGTTATGATTGCCAGATTTTCAACACTTTAATCATTTATTTTCTTCTAAGTTCATTTGACAGAAACCATTTGTGGATTTAACCTTTATCTAATTTTGGACGTTTGACTAGTAAATGACAAACTCAAAAGTTCTGAACCCCCACCCCTTTCTGTACTGCAAGGCATGTTCACATTTTGACCTTGTTTACACCACATACGGAGCTCATCTGTTGACTGTTGCAGCAACAGTCATGATTCATCAGAGCAGGAAGTGGTTTTTCCAAACTTTTTGTGAAGTTTGGATCAACCTGAGATTAGTCGTTCCGTTGGTAATGACTGATCTGTGTGGCGGTTTGTGGTCTTCCTGAGATGTTTTTTCTAATATTTTGCTTGTGACAAGTGGTTCTTTGAGTGGCTGCTGCCTTTCTGTCATCTAAAACCAGTTTCAGGTCATACTCCTCGGACCTCTGTAATTAGTTCGGCATTTCTTCCCCAGAGAGCTGCTGCTCACAGGATATTTTCTTTTTGTTGGACCAGTAGCTGTGGACCCAACAGATGGTTTTTGGGTTTTAAACCCCCAGAAGATCATAGGTTGTTGAAAGATTGGTGCAGCTCTTTTAGGAACAAGAACCACGCTGTACTCCATCACATGAATCGTGTGTCCTTCATGTTTTGACGCTTACTGTCAACTTTTCTTGAAACACCAACAAACCTAAACACAAAACTGTCATGTAACTGACTGAATCTCTGCTAGCTGGCAATAAACTGCAGGGAGTTCAGTCTCAGTGAAAATCAAACAATCAGTAGCAAGCAAAATAATTTTACTTTTGTGTAAGATTTGTATATTAAAAAAGTATATGTAAAGTCCATGTTTAAATCTTTGGGTTTTTAACATTATTTGTGGGATTTTTTTGTGTCAAAAAGTAATTGTAGTGTTGTCAAAGCATTCAGGCTTGTGTCATATTAATCTGGAGTCTTTGTAGGTGAATTGAATGTTTTTTGTTCACTGCTTCTGAAACACCCAGTGGTTCTTAAATAAAAGGTTTGTGCGTTCTGCGTCGAGTTAGGCTTCTAGTTCAAATTTCTCACTCAACACTGTGAATGACCTGGCTTCTTGAGATGCATCAAACCACCAATTTCGTCAATCCTTAATTACTGAAAGTTCACGTTTGTTTGACTAAAGTTGCATGATGACAAAAGTAAAGAAAGTTGGGCTTAGCTCTCAGGGCCTGGTTCTGTAGAACCAGCTGGGCAGCTGTTCAAACTCCTCTGTTTCACAATGCTTCAAACTTTCAAAAAAATCAGAACAGGGTTCAAAATGAAAAAGCCATAATATCCACGCTGATATTTGTCTGTTATTTCTTTACACTGCTAAAACTGGCTCCCTATGAATGAGTCAAAAATTCTTCAAAAAATTATTTCAATAAGCAAAAAAGCTGCCAATGTTATAGGACGAATTGTCTTATCAAGAATTTCTATTTTAAGAAAAGAATTCTAGTCACCTTTTCTAGACTATTCTAGAAAAATTCTAGACTTTTTTTTTCTAACTAAGATTATTTTTCTTGAAACAAGGGTCTTTTTACTTTTTTACAATGACTTTTTGAAGTGTATTCTTAATTTTTTCAAATATAATGACAAAGAAAACTTAAACGTTCTGGTGTCTTGCTTATTATTTTTATGCCAACCTTGTTAGATAAAATTGCAAAGTTATTTTGCTCATTTACTACAAAAATTGCTTCCAAATTTTGTTACAATCAGCTTTCCATTTATCTGAGGTTTGCCCTCAGTTCAACAAATCCAATTTAATCACTTTAACTTGTGCCTGGCCTATTATCAATTCAAGGTATTGATTTTTCCAGCTCTAAAGGCACACTCTACTGTGAAATGAAACAAAAACTTCCAACGTCTTTTTCTTTTAGGCGCCAATGTTCCTTCTTCCTCCTGCTTTTCAGTTCAGGCTTCTGAAGTTTAATTTGATGCTACTCTGCAAAGACTGACTGTTGTTTCAAGAACATTTTTCTTATTTGTTTTAGTCTTGCAAGAAAAATACACTTGTCAAGAAAGTTTTTTAATATTACAAAAAAATCTTCATTGATTTTCTTAAAATAAGAATTCTTGGTTAAACTATTTTTAGTACCTGTTGGCATATTTTTGGGCATATTTAAAGACAAGCTGTCACTCTTTAAGAACTTCTGACTTAGTTCTAGGGGGCTTGTTTTTGCTGTGTATGAAACAGGAAATTGTGACTTCATAAAAACTCCAAGTTACCATAAAATTAGTAAAACATTGACAGTCCTGCTTCCTGGTCTCTTTGGATTTTCAAGACAGTTCTGTTTATTTCTTTAAACCAACAGATGCTGAGCAATCGACTCGAAAGCACTCCAGGGGGAACTATTGACTTCTGCTTCTTCAAAAGTAGATTTCTAACAGCAAATCAGTTTCCCTCCATAGAACAAACCGTTTCATTCTGTCCTAAATTCAGCCGTTTTCTTTTTTGTTTTTTGCTTTTTAATTCTATGTTCCATTTAGGTTTTCACGTCCAAAGAGTTAAATGTCTGTCATAAGAAGGCTTGATAGGTTCAAGAAATGTCATTAGCATCAGTTTGGCGTAGTATCTTTCAAATGATTAGATGGCTTCCACTAAATCATTTAACTTCAGACATCATTATCAAACAGATCATGGTTTTTTTTACATCTAAAAGAAGGTTGAACCTTTGTGTGTGTGTGTGTGTGTGTGTGTGTGTGTATGAATTTGTGTACACAATATCAGGTGAAAAAGTGTGTACTTCTGGCTGTGTCCCCTCTTGTGCAAGCACAGCCATGCGCTAAGCTGCATCCTCAGTCCTCAGTGTACATCGACCACTTAGCACATCACAGGTTGACCCAAAAGGTCACTACATGGCATGTTTCTATGGCGACAGCTTTGCCAGCAGAAAAATGAGCTGGGGTGAGGGCTGCAAGCTGATCTAAATGAGAACAAATTTCACTGTGCTACTGAATAAACACACTAATATAGAGACGGAGCAAAGTTGAAGGACACGCATCAATTCAGGGCACGCAGTGACAATTTGCAGTTTTTATTTATTTTACGTCATGGAGGATTGAGCAGAGGAACCTCCTCAAAGCTAATAACTCTCAATACAAAGTTGAAGCTGAGATTTTTTTTTTATGTCCAGGTTCTTAATCAACACTCTTGTTATGTTATTTTTTTTTTCCCCCGATTATTTTACTTCCAATCTTTCTTGTTTTGTGTTGTCAGTAGTGTTGCACGTTTCATCAAAAATGCAATGCCATATCTATAATTTTGCTGACGCATCAGAAAACAATAATGTGGCAAAAAAAAATTGACGCTCGTGGAAAAGCCGTCCACGTTTTCGTAAACCTGGGAGGATGCTTACGCCACAATGGAGGAAAAAAACTTTCAGATTAACAAGGTGTGTGTAGCATAAAGTCAAATACAAAAACTATACATTTAGTTAAGGTTGAGTCACTTGCCTTTTGATGAAATTATCTGGTAAGTAGTAAAAAAAAAATCCTATTTATCATTAAAGTATCAGTGATTTGTTTTGGAATTTTGCTTTTAGGCGGGGTAAAAGAAGTGGGTGTTGTGTGAGGATTTCTATTTTTATTTTATTTGTTTTTTGGTGCAGTGGCTTCGAGACCTTTATAATCCATTTACATAAATGTGAGAATTTGTCACCCGATCTTGTTTCTCTGGTTCGCTCTTCCATAAAAAAAAGCCAGAGAGTGCGATCTGTCTGTCTGTGGCTCTCTGATTGTCAAGTGAGGGAGTGATGCCGTGAAGCAGGAACATCTGTTTGCCACATAACAACTGCAAAAACAACAGCTGCCAGGAAACCTTACCAAAAAAAAAGTTGATAAAGGTTCCAGAAATGAAGCATGATCGTCAGGACTGACCTTCCTTTCCTTCACCTCTCATACAATCTCCATGTATTTTAACTGAGGTCACTCATTTTATTTGAAATAAGAGACAATGGCTTACTTTATGCTACGAGTTGATTTTAGGACCATTAGAGCAATGTTATAGAAAAGTGTCAAATAGGTTGCCAGGTTGTCGTGGCAACATCAGACTTTTTGTCAGCGGCATAGCATACGCTCAGGAGGTTTGCATATGAAACAGTCCCTCAGCTGACAATACAACACTCAAGGGGAATAATGTTGTTGAAAAGAGCCAATGACAGCGAGGCGCTTTTGAAATGTAGTGCCTCCTCTTGAAAAGACTGTACGTTCAGCAGAAGTTACCATGGTGATCCAAGCAGGTTAAAAGAGGGCCATATTCTTGACACTGAAGACTTTAGGCTGCACGTCCCAACCTTTACACACGCTTGACAGTACGTCCCAGTCCCTCCTCAGTAATTCAGGATGCACGTAATCAGTGTGGCATCTGGCAAGAAAATGTCACATGACACGGAGAGAACCACCAATGAAAACACTGGAGGGTAAAAGATAAGAAAACATGTTTAATAGAAGTTTGTGACTTTGATTAGAGTCATTTTCTCAGTTGTAGATGACGAGTGACTTGGCTGATATAGGACAGTTCTCTGAACTACAAAATGAACTGCAATGTCACTTTCCACTTCATGCCCAAAGGATATTGATGAAAAGTATTTAATGCATGCTGTTTTGGGGTCTTCTATGCAGATTTGCATAAGAATTAGCATTTCTTTCTACAGTTATCATTGAATTGCTGAGCCTCCCTTTGTATTTTGAAAAGCTCTGACCCCTGTGTTCTGTCAATAACTACTTCTTGGAAGTGTTTGTTGATTTTTATGGAGAAATATCAGAAAACCTATAGCTCCTTGAGGCCTGCCCTCTTATTGTGAACGTGTACGACAGATGTTGGCAGATGAAAGGACTGTGTCTCCTCAGCTGTAATATTGAGATGTTACAGACGTAAAATCTTAATATGTTTATGCTCAATTTAGATTTTTTTCTCCTCTTGTTTTGTTTTATGAATGTTGCTACTTTTTAGAATGAAAAACTTTAAAAAATGACCCTGATAAATCTAATAAAAGAACCCTGTTAACTGAAATTTTGTTTGTCTCTTCTATAAAATGTAACTTATAAGAACCCATGGAGGTATCACAAAAAAAACATTAGAAATGTTTTCTGTGATCCACTTTGTCTGTAAAATATTCCATGTAATTTTATTTTTAAGGAAAATTGGGTCTGGGCTCTTACACTGACAATAAATCACATTTTAATTAAACTGGATAATCCAAAATGTATTTACCCCTCCAGAGTAAATGGGTCTAATAATATAAAAAAAAGGATAAAAATTGAATGCTATGCATAGAAAAAAAAAGTTTTTGGTTGCAGTAGAACATTTGGTTGAATTTTGCAGTGCCAGGTGCTTTCAGGTCAATGGTTAAAGTGTTTATCTCTTCCCTTATGTAATATGAAGTGCTGTGAACTCGGGTATGAATTGTGCAATATAGATAAACTATCACTGTCATCCCTCAACTACTCCCTCTTTGCATTACATATGGATGTGCTCTTCAAAACTAGCTAGTCCAGCTGAGAAAAAGGAAAAGTAAATTCTTCAACCGTTCTAAACAAATAGCATCATATTATATATTTTTATTATCTTTTCCTTTTGTTTTGATGCTGAAGTTACTTAAAATATACCGATCAAACAAATAATGACCCACATAGTTAAATGAATGTCCATAAAAGTATGTGTAATTATTTTTCACTATGCTGCCCATTCATTAATGAGACATTACAATGAAAATTTTATAATACTCAATTCTGTACAACCTTATCTGAACAGAGAGGCCACGTTGCCTAATCTGAATATTATTTTTTTCTAAAGTGTACCAGCTGCCATGCAGTTTTCTTTTAAAGGCTGAATGGAGTAAGCTTGAAATCCAGACCAAAAAAAATTACAACAGTATATTCCATTTGAAGAAATTAAATGTTCCTTTTGTTTTCAAAAAGTTCTTTTTATGTTACATTTTTTAACGCTCATTTTTCATTTGTGCTTTATCTTTCTGAAACTTCAATCAGGAAGTCAGCTGGACTTGGAAAATGGTTTAAGCGTTCGTAAGTTTCCATCTTCCTGTGGCTCACAGAACAGTAGTTAAAAAAAACACACTGTCCAAATCCCACATGAATTGAAACATAAGTGCAGAAGCAGAGTTATCTCTCTCTTTGGAACTGCATTGTAGAATAAAAACACGTATCTCAGGAAATAATTAAGTTTAAAGTTTCAGAAAATTTTCAAGAGCAGGAAATTCAAAAGGGTTTAGGGTGACATTGGGCATCCTCTTTTCATCCACTGCAGATCATGTGGAGCGTTGTGGGTCGGGTGTCTGTCTGAACAAGATCCTACTCCAGTATTGTCATTACAGTCGGCCAGAATCCCATGAACTTTTGACAATGATAGGTTTGAAGCATTCTTGCAACGCACAACCATGGCGTGGAGCAAAAGTCCTAAAAGCACCGTATTATTTCATAGATTGTTTTTGTTTAGAACATTTTTTAAAATGCATTTGTATAGCTTCTTTTTCATTCTCTATTTAGGTTTAGGTTAGGATTAGGGTTATAAAAAATATTTTGTCTACTAGAAAATTTGAATTTCTTTTGGCCTTGCCATACATGGTATCAAAAACAAAACCATAACTTGGATAGTTCAGAGAGGTTAGGAGAAGCTCAGCAAGAAATGTTAACTTTTTGTCCGAATCCAAAATTGCTTCCCTAGCCCTCTGGCTAGACCCTATTGCTCCAATTGTAGGGGCATTTGGCGCTGTAGTGGTGTCCCAAAGTGTTTTTTTTTTTAAAGGAGGAGCTGTAGCAACTTTGGACTGGCCATCCCTCCGCCGGGATCTGCGTCGCGTTGTGGCGCATAGGACAAATGCATTTTTTAACATGGGTGTAACCTGAAGCACAGAATTTTACATGTAAATGTAAGTATTGATTTTTTATATTTTCTAAGTTTGCTTTTTAAAGTTATAAAACTGATGTTGTGTATTTTCGGCCACTACACACGAATGTAGACGACCGGCGACTATAGATGACGTCATCAAGCTGTAGTAACGTCCGGATTTGAAGACTATCTTTTACGTATTTATCCACTTGGAGGGACAAATGCTGAGTTAGGGAGAAGCCGTAGAGGTCAGGAAGGAATTCTGATTTGACCTTGATGTGAGAGCAAGGCAGGCTTAAGGTCTCCTGTTGCAAGAAATTAGTGTGAATATAATGCACATACTGCATTAAGAGTATTTCATTTGGAAAACCAAATTGTAATTTTGTTGTACATTTAGATGTAATTTGTGTTTTAAAAGTTTAAAATAACGGATTAGAAATAGGTTTTGTTCTGAAAGTATTAACTTATTTTACCCTGTTTTTCTGCAGTCAGCCTTGTATCTGCAATCTGGACAGGTGCAGTGTTGCGTAAATTACTTAAAGAGTAATTAATCACTTCATGAAATTGTAATTAAATTACTTTTCTTATTACCTACGTATTTTAAAAAGTAACTCACTATTTGTTACTTTACTTAAATTTATTCCACTCGCATACTAATTTTTAAAGTTCACAAACAAAATAGCTTTGTCTTTTAGGCCGGGGGTGTGAGCTAGCAGGAAACTATGCAAACAGAGAGCTCTCACCAACAGTCCCACCCACAATTCAGGGGCAAATTTCTAACGAACCACTGCCACTCTGTAGAAACTATTTCGTACAAAACGACACGGTTTTTGTTTGTTTTTTGACCAAAAATAGCATAATTCTTTTTAAAGACCACTGAGAACACTTAAAATTGATCAAAAGATGATCAGAGTGGGTCTTTAAAAAGAAATCCCCTCTATGACAACACGTTTCAAAAAGTCTCAACTTTGCGTTAAACTGTCAAACAATAAAGTATTTGTCCTAAATTTAATGTTAATTTTGTATAAAAGAAGTTTTGTCATCTTGGAAATGAACAATGATTCCGCCGTTTTCCAGGAAAGCCATGAAAAGTAGGACTCATTGTGGCTGCTAACGGTTACTGCTATTGTGCAGGGATGACACACAGGGCTCACTGGAAGTGAAACCTGATTTTCTTCCAGCCTATGGCACCGTTTCTCTGCCCCATTTGTCTCTTACACGGTCACAGCATGTCTGATTAGTCACAGCATGTCTGAGTTTCACTATCTTTCACCAATCTGCAGTCTGCTGGAAGAGGATGGAAACAGCAGCTTCCTTCAGCTGCCATCATTCAGGGGTTTTGTCAAAGTTGTTGGAAGGCATACATACACATACATGGAAATTTGAATGACTTCCCCCTCCAGCATTACTTTTCTCCCGCTGTAAGGTTTTGTTTCTTCTTTTTGGTCAAAAAGGCTTGTTTTGTGGACAAAAGGTTTCTAATTATTTTTCCCTTGCCTCATTGCTGGTCAATCCCAAGAGAGTTGCAATTTAATTAGATTTTTGTAAAAACATGACCGCTCACAACAAACCAAGATTCAGGATATTAGTCTGAAACATTTCATTCAAAAGAACATCCTGCACTTTGAACTGGTGGCACACTTTCTCCATCACATCTTCCACATTTTACTGCAGTGATACAAGTAAATGTCTTTGCTGCATTCTTTGAAGAAATTATTTTATTGTTAATATTTAAAATTTGAATCTTTGCTTCCCATAAACAAGCAGCTGCACTGAAGCATCTCAAGCTGATTTGTTGTTGGTCATCACTTCAGAATTACAAGTGAAGCAAAATCTGGGTTTTTTTTAATTTATCTGAGATGTTGACAAGTGAGTCAGAGCTAGCAAAAAGACATTTAACTCTGACTGAATATTTTACAATATTTATTAGCCTAAAACTGTGAACAATGTTCAAAGCGACAAAGTAATGAAAACGAGTTTCCACATTTTTGTGAAGCATAAAAAAATGTTAGGAGTCTCTGGACTGAAGTTTCCAGTCTACCTTTGACTTGTCTGCTCAGAAAAAATTGTGGTTAACTATATTTGTCCACTTCAAACAAACATTTGATCAATCATTAGTGTAGAAATTGATTTACAGTGACATTTGCTAATAAAAAAGACGACTCAGTGATGCTAACATGGCAACCATTTTCAAAGAAGTGCGAAAAGTAAATTTAAACAGTAGAACTCTTTATATTTCCATTTTTACTATCGTTGATGTGAAAATAAATGCTTGAAAAGATTTTCTGGTTGATCACAAAAGACTGGTTGTCAGATTCAGCAGTGTGTGTGTGTGTGTGGGGGGGGGGGTGTAAGGGGTGTAGGGGGGAGTTTAATACTGGAGAATCACATGCCTTTTGAGCCAGAGATTGTGGCTGACACATAGTCTTCTTCACTAACAACGGTCCCCATGCCCCCCCAAGTTGCTTTGAGGTTGAAGTTGATGTGATCAATCAACAATGTGCTGGGATAAAAGTTTTTGTTTTTTAAAGCTGTCTGGCATGTTCATGTAATTTGGAAAAGACTAATTTTTTGTATCATATTTTGCTGGACACCTGAACATGACTTAAAAATCATAATAAGTGACATGAACTGACTTTTTGAAACTTAAATAGAAATCTTTTACTATCTCTCAAGTTTGTAATAAATAAAAAGTCAACCAAGAGTAGTGAAAGGTGAGATTCTTTAAATTCTTCGTTTTTAACAACACATTTAACCCAGAGCCTCTTAAGCATGAACAGATAATAGGTCTGCCTGCTTTAACACCTCAATCCCATCATTAAAAAAGTCCTTACATTCTAATATAATTAGAAAATGAATACTTTGAGAAGATCAAGTTTTCTTGGTTTGTATTTTAAGTTGCCTTAATCACGCTTTAATGCTTTTGCTGGGAAATCTTGAGCAAACAACCATATTTTTTGTTGGGAAACATCAACTTTAATATGTTTTAACATGTTCTTGTAGCATTTTTCTCATGAATATATTAGATTATAAAGAAAATTAAGATACATATTGCATTTTTTAATTTGTAGATGAAAAAATGCCATTTGAAAAAGCCTATAGTTGCTACAATAATAATAATAAATTTTATTTATAATGCACTTTTCATTAAATGAAACCTCAAAGTGCTACAAGATATGAATGAAACTCAATTAAAAAGAAAGAATGTGTACATTTGCATACAAAACTAACCTAAAACTATTAAAGTAGCACTTAACAAGCAAAAAAATAATAAAACTATCAGCAGTACAAACGTACAAATGTGAATACTTACAAACAACAATGGAGTGGCCACTAGCTCACTGTTCTGGTCTAAATGATAACTCTAAATGAACTAAGCAGGTTTTGAAGATGGCAAAAAAATGTTTAAGTTTCAATTATTGGTATTTTGTTGTTTATTGGAGTTCTATCTATAAATGATCAATCTTTTTAAGTGTCATTTTAATGTGAAAAATATACTAACATACCGTACTATTTTGAATTTGCACCTTTCTTCCACAATATTTGATAAAATAGAACAATAAAAGAAAAAAACTGTGAAATATAGAAACGCCCATCATAGACTTATACGTGAAACAATTTTTGCATTTTATGTCTTGACCTCATTAAAAAAATGGAGTAAAATACTTTTCAAAAGTAGAATGAATTATGAATTAAAAACAAATTTTTAAGTTTGGAAATGTATTTGCAGTGTATTTTGTCTCTAAACAAAAAGGATGTGTCTTCTGACAAGAATATAGCTGTGTGTTATTTACAGTTGAATGTGTTTGTTGCAAATAGCCTTAAATGTCATAAAAATTATGGTCTATTTACACCACATATTCTTTAGGTAAAATCATGCATGTATGCACTCGTGTTACTGTGACTCCGTTTTTCAGATGCAGTGTGTAGTTGTGGGATGACACTACCTGATGTTTTATGTGAGGGAAAAATCCTATTAAAGTCACTCTATTATGTTAAAGTGAAGTTTAAGATATTCCTTTTCTGTGCTGCCTCCTCATTGTTCTAACACACGAATGTCACACGGTTAAAACAACTTGTTTGTCTTCTGTAACTCCTTCCTCGCTGCGTTGCTTTTATCCGACCCCTTTAGATGTTTCCGACTCATTGTCTAGCAAAGGGTCCTCCCTTGGTTCAGATAAGAAAAACCACTGGGTGTGAACTACCTGTTGACCTTAGAATAAGCAATCGCTGCTTCCCTTCTGTTCTTCCGTCTTAAAAGAAACTCTTCCTTCCTTGTAGTCCTTTCTGCCTGACATAACTGTGTTGAGTAAGCCCTGCTGTGTGAATGTCACTGCAGGGCTTTTAGGGGAAGTAGTACATTTCTAAAAGCAAAAATCATTGGAAATACTGTTAGTCATTGACTTTGTTCTTTGGCTATAATTTAGTGCACTGTTTTCTTAGATTAAATTTAAAACTAAGACTTTAAAGTTCCCCAGATATAATCTGGCAGATATATTTACAGTTTTAGAGTAATTCTTTCATTTAAAATATTTATTATTTATTCAATTTGTATTGAGAGCAAAACTCTTTGCTGGTCAATCCCAAGAGAGTTATCAAGGTTGTTTGTGCAAGATTATCAAAGAATAAAAGCTGTTTTTGATCACATTTTTTCAAAAGGAAAAACAAAGTAAAGAAATATTCAGAAGATCTTAATTTTCAAAAAGTTCAATTACAATGCGGACCAAACCTGTGAAATAGTTTCTCTTTCCTCATTGATTATCTCTCTAATCATAGGTTAGGTTATATTAAAACCATAAATTCTGCCCTTGACAGCCTCCCAATAGGTATCAGATCAAGTTTCAACCTACTATGTTCTTTACTTGAGTGACATTTCAGAACAAAGACATATATTATTCAAAAGGTCTAGTTGTCCATAAATCTGACAATTTACCACCTCTCACAAAATGCAGATTTTTGCATTCACTCGCAAATATTCCTGAACTTGTCATGACAAATTTAATATGAAATTATTTTAACTGAGGTCTATAAAAATAAACAAGTTATTTCCCAAAGGTCATTGCATTTGATAATGGAATTTTTCTCATTTCTGTCATTTTTTTCACAACTGAAGTCTGAAACCTCCATGTGACAATAGATTGCAGTAATAATCAAAGAGATAGACTTTCGATGACATCATTTCCCTCCGAGGTAAAGAGCAACTATACAAAAAGGTCCATCTTTTCTAAGGTCAGCCCTCTCATGAGGGTCTTCTGAGAATACCGTACAGGAATAGCCCAGAAGCTTTTCCTCAACACAGAACAAGCTGCAAAAACGCATCTGATGACTGCATACATGCACATGGAGTGCAACATGTCAAGTGTATTTTTTACTGATTGGCAGGTCATCCATTGCTACCCAGGCTTCAAAACCTCACAGTGTTCCTTGCGATGTTTTGAGAACAGTGTGGATTTTTTCGGCCCTGGGGACCTCCTGCCTCCATCCAGCCACCCTGGCTGTTAATGAGACATCTGCATGTTCAGGACACCTTCGTCTCCCATTAATCAAATGACTTGCATGGAAGGCCACGCCTGTCACCCATTTCCGTCTAGTCCCTTGCCCCTTTTACCTTTCTTCTTTTGGCTGCTGTTGAATGTCCGCCCATTCCTTGTTGGGAGGTGTGCAAACAGCCTAAACCAAGCCTGGTTCTCTGGAAATTCTGTCATGATGGTTTCCAGCTTCCTGCTGATGATGGCTTTAGTTTCTTTTATCCGACAGAGGCCTGTTAAACTTCTTCAAATATACGTGCATACAAAATCTGCAGTTTAACAATCATAAACAGTTAACTACAATCAACTTAAATAAATAAAAATTCAACAATCTTCCTTCTCCTTGCTTTCATCCTTTTTAGCTTTTAATACTCAATGCAATTAATATTTTCATACTAAATAAATTGAATGATTTTTGATGCAGTAAATATTAGCTAGTGTAACTTTTGTGTCACTTGTAACCCTTGATATGTCAAGAGAAGCAGCAATGCTGACTTACTGCATTTGTATTTTTCTGTGGCACACATTTTCAGCTGCAAAGCGCTCCACTGAACTTTTTGTCTAATTACAGTATGATATAATGCATTTAGTACTGCAAGAAAGGTATTAGTTTGTCATTTTAATACACACTAAAGATTAACTTATGAAATATATTATTTTTTCCGGTTATCTTTGGAAAACCTTCAACAGCAAAAAAACATGTTTTTCTTAACTGTTATCAAGGATATCAAGAAGTCCGACCAATGGCTAGAAAGGGCTGGCCTACAGGACAGCACTGAAGCGCTCATCCTAGCAGCTCAGGAACAAGCCCTGAGCACCAGAGCGATAGAGGCTCAGATCTACCACACCAGACAAGACCCAAGGTGTAGGCTGTGCAAAGAGGCGCCTGAAACAATCCAGCACATACTGTGTGTGTGTGTGTGTGTATATATATATATGTTATATATATGTTGTTGTTGTTTTTTTATATATATACATATGTCACCCATATTCTATCAAGGTTTACACCGTAGATTCAAACGTTTTCAAAGTGGTCTTTGGAAAGGTGAGACATGGCCTGTGGCCCGTTGAGAGGCTGCAGATGGCATCAAAGCCTTTCTTCTTTATACCAGGAAATGCCAGAGAATTTCCAGGTCATCGTGTCATTCAGGAAAAGTTTTCACAACAACAGCAACAAACTTTCAACAGTTGGCTGTCTAGAGAGCTTCATACGAGCTTCCTCAGTTTAGAACAGTCTTGTATTGTTTAAAATTTCCAAAAACTTTGCTTTGTTTTTTTCGGTATTCTTGTAACTGTCCTAATATTTTTCAAATGTATTGATCCTGCGGCAAACTGTGCATTTGTCAGTCCAGAAAGTCAGTAGTTGCTGGATTGTAATTGTTGCAAGTAGGAGGGATTTTCGGAAGCAGTCTGGCTGCAGCATGTTTCTGAAAACATCTCCAACACGAGAAAATGTCATTTCATTGTCATTATGTGTAGTAAATCGCAGTGTCTCCTCACAAAGCAGCTTAACTTTGTAGAAGTTTATCCACCTCATATTCCCAAAATTGTCTCAATTCTATCCTAAATTTCTTCTCGTGCATATTCCTGACACTTCGGAGTGTCGTGCATGTTCTTCTGGCCATAAGAACACAATGTAGTAGCCATAAAAACACTCTGAAGTTATCCGTTGTGCCAAAGATCCAAGGTTCCTGATGACAAGTGGTGAAAAAAGCCAACTACTGCCTCTTCTTATAGATTTCCATCCTGCTCGCCACATGTGATGTTTAATCAACTTAGCTGGGGTTTCATTTGTCGGGAGAAACTTCCAGTTTTTAAATGACAATAAGTTGATCTGTCCTGTTTACAGAGTAGACTGGTGGAATAAAGTTTTAAATATCTAAAACATACCAGTTCAGAAATGTTAGAAAAACACATCTTGGACTTCTGCACTAAAATACAGAAAAAACATTAACACTAGGGATTAACTCACAACATTAAATGCTGAGCACAATCAAGCACAATATAACTGTATAATAGAAAAATTGTAATTCACAACAACACGTACCAGCAGTGGAGGATATAAAACATTAACAGTTCAAGGATTGTTTTAATGGACCATTGATGGTCCAAACCTCGGACCATCTGTTTCCTACCCCATTCCTGGTAGGGGGTACCAGGCCCTTGGCAGCGGTGGCCGTGATAGTTGGGTGCTGGCTCCCTGGGCCCGGCGGCCCCTCTCTCCATGCGGGGAGAGGCATCCCTGTACTCTCTGACAAGACCGGGGGCCATGGTTCACATCACACCTGAGCCTGGGGGTGTCCGTGTTCCTGTGGTGTGGGTTCTGGTCCTTGCTCTCGAGCGCTTGCCTTCTTCAAAATTCCATCTATAGGTGAGCCTGGTCGGGCCTTGTTTACAATACTTCTTGTGGACCCCCACTGCTCTGGGACGTCTTCACCTGGACCAACCATAGACTGGCTGGGCGGTTGTCTGGAGCGTAGGGTGGATCTCCCTTGGGGGGCCCTGGCCCGTGCCCAGGATCGGAGTGGGAGGATGCCCAGAACTCCTGGATGGCAGTGGGTTGCTTGTCTGGGGCTGGGGGTGCTCTCCTGGGGCAGGGCCCCGCACTGGGCCCTACTGGTGCGGTGGGGGGGCTGCTCTCCTGGTTGGGCTGGGGCTTGCACTCTCTGTCTCCCGGTGCCTCCCCGCTCTCTGGCTATGTGGGCCCCTGTGGCGGTCCTGCTGGCCCTAGCCTGGGTGGGGGATGTGATTGCCCGGCGGGCGGTTGTTCTTTATCTGCTGCTGCAGCGGGGGTCTTGGTGTGGGGATGGCTGGGTACTCTCCCTCCTTCTTTTTGCATTTCATCATTCACTTTAGGAGAACATAAAGACCCACTCAACATAGGTACTATCTCACCTTTGCACAAATATTTTGAGTGATTAAATGAAATATTTTACGAGTTGGTCCGAATGCATAAGTATGTGTGTGTGAACATCAGTTGTATTGTGTACATGTTGACATGTTTTGTATGTGGGCTTTTTTGGAGCCCACAAATATGTTTGTGGCATTTGGGTGTGTGTGTGGACAGACCCCGCCCCCTTTTGGATTTACATTACTTATAAAGCTGACTGTAATGATTGTAAACATGCAGCAACTTGTTGTCTTATGCCACTTCACAGTTCTACACTCCTACCCTTTTTAACACTCCCCCCCGCTCACTCTTCTTCCCTTCTTTTCTTTTCCGTCTGGTCCAACCAAAGACTGTTGCGGATATGAGTGAGATGACTCAAGTTTAGCCTAAATTACAAAAGGGGTTTGTACACCTAGTGTATCAAACATTTCATAACCCTTATTGTAACAGTAAAGTGTGTCCAACACAAGAGGCCTTCAGCTCTCATCTGTCTGCTCAGCTGTTAGACAGGACAAGTTAAAAAAAAAGGATTGTTTTAATGGATCTTTCTTAGTCAAAGTTACACCTGAAAATTTAGATGAGCGTTTGGCAAAAGAAAAAAAACATTATTCAGACGAATTCCTTTTTTTTTTTTTCAAAATTATTTTTTATTGGAGTTTAGTACAGTGATATGAAACGATGTATGCATCCTCCCCCTTTTTTTTAACACACATTGAAACAAAAAACAAAAAATGAACTCCAAAAATAAATAAATAAATAAAACTCCAGACGAACGCATTTTTGACCGTTATGATGCTAAACTTGATGAAAAACAAGAAGCTTAATTAAAAATATGAATTTCCTTTCCCTTGGATTATACTCAAAATGATCTTCCCAGTAAAAGAAGTGCACTACCTAAACCATATACAGTATACGAGTTGCTTATCTATGTAGGGAGTTTCCACCATAAGGTTAGCTATTGACTTGAAGCTTCAGGTTTCCAGAGTTGTCGACTTGCCCTTTGACCCCCTCTTAAAGCCCTAATACAAAGAGTGCAGTGAGCTCACTAATTCTATCCGTACATTGTTGAGAAGGCAGACTGGAGACCAGACAGATAACACAACCTGAAAGCGCTCAAGTCGACTCTGTTTGAAGAGCGTCTCTTAAAAAAAGAATGTGGTTTAACATATGCTGCTTGTCCATCAAATCTGGTTTTCTATTTCCTTCACCGGTTCGTTAGCACTACATGGGTCTCAGGTTTTTTTCTTTCTTTGTTTGTTTGTGATGTCCAGATGCTGCAGGCATTCCTCATTCTTGTTTAGTAAGAAAAACCATGTGAACCCTAAACAATACAATGGGTCATGAAGGGCAGGTGCCATGTCTCACATGACATGTTTAACAATTCCAGGTCTCCTTTAGTGAGGAGTTTGCAAACCAATATCAGGAACCCACCCCTGATTGTTAACACAACACTAAAATAGTAAACGGGGGTTTCTAATTCAAACAGCAGAATCATCAGGGGGGAAAACTGACTTCATCTACCTTGCACATACTCAGACTCTAAATAGCTCCCTTCATGGCACGCCTAGTTTGGTGACTGTCGATCCAAACCCAGGTTACGAATAACTTGCTCCGCAATCCAATGCTCGGAGCAGGCTCTGGGGTTAGAGGTGACGCACTTTGACAGATTCCCCAACACAGAGAGCGTTTCATTGGGCAAAGGGGCGTTCACCGCCAAGTGTCAAACGGCTGTGTCAAGTGGCTCTGTGCAGAGAGATAAAAAAATAAACTGTTTCCGGTTTGACTCGAAATTAAAGATCACTCTTTTATTTTGACAAACAAATCCAACATTTTAAAGGCAGGTCGGGTCTATGACAAAAACTCGAGGTAAAGTATAATTTTTGTCTATAAATAACTTGTATTTCGAAGGCTCACTGCGTCAATGTAACGCTGAAGAAGCTTTATTTTGAAAATGCAGAGAAGAAATGAAAAGCTTACTTCCGGGAGCTTGACCTAATTTCACAAACTGAACGCCCTGTCTTGACTTCGCCGCTGCTGTATTATATAACTTTAACTTACTCATGGCTTTAGCGAGCAAGAAGCGAACACTGCGCCTCTGATCTGACGACCAATGCGGATTAATCCCGGGAAGCTTTAGCAACTGACTCTTCGATCACTTTTTTTTTTATTCTGCCGGTGACGCGCATGAAAAGTTGTTGACGGATCCGCGAGACGGCGCACACACAGCAGCGACATTGTTGCTCGAAATACCGCAGACCGTTTCCCAACCGTATGCAGAAGGGCACCGCTGCGCATTCTCTAATAATTCACAACCTAGCTTACGTGTTTGAAGCGTCTTCGTAGAAGGGAAATTGCGCTATTTTCCGCTCACTTTCTTTGCCCTCCCGCAACTTGGGCTGACGGAAGATGACCTAACCCCCGGAGTGCATGTTTTTGTCACAACAGGTGAGGTAGGTTCCACTTTTTCAGGTGGAGGGACTTGTCTGTTTTTGCAGAAATTCACAAACTGGTGGCTCAGTTTAGTAGTAGGCCAACAAACGACAAGCGACCTCTAGTCTATACTGCGCGACTTGTTATATGGTACAGTCTAATAAATAAAATATCGCGCTACACGAGAACCTATCTTATTTAGGAGTTTCCAGCTAGCAAGGAAATACCAACTTATGATCAGTGGTTGGTCGGGTCCCTGTAGTTTTGGTGGGTGCGAAAGTGTAGTTTCACATGCTAGCCAACAGGTTGCACTAATTCTGTAGTATTTTTTGTAAGCAAACTATGGTGGCGGGGGAGATTTTTATTTTATTTAAGCTCTTTTAAAACGACTCATTAATTAAAAAATGAACAAAATAAAAACCGCCGCTTAACGTAAATCAGCTTTACCGCTACGCGCGGATTAATTAATTTGGTGAAACAAGAAGAAAAATGAGTCCCGTTTAAAGTTCGCAACCCGTAAAATAAAGTCGCCTAATTGTTTTATTCGCATAAAACATTTATTATGAGACTACTAAAGCGCCCCAGTGCTGTTATACGACTTTAGTGCGACTCGCCGCTCACAGAAAGCGGCGCCATAAGCTGCTGACTAAATGAAACCGATCGGACTGATCACAGCTGAACCACTATGTTCACATCCGCGGTATCACGGCGGGGCTACTCTTGCTGACACTAGAAGCCCGACTAAATAGTCTAGTTTTATGCATTCTTATTTTTGATTTTGCCCACCTATCGTCCTCTTGTAAAGTTTTGACTTGTGAATTTGCTTTGTCTCTCACACGGAGACAGATTGTCCTTGCCTGCAGCAAATGGCCAGAGGCCTCAGAGTAGGTTAATCTCTTTCTACAGATGTCTGCTGTTGCAAACTGTAAGAGGAGCTGTCAGGAGCAATCTTGCAAAGCAAGTTATGCCTGAACTTGTCTGTCAATTCTAGCAAAAAAAAAAAAAAGAAAAAGTCAATTAAATACCCCTAGGACAGTATTAATCTGTCTGATTGCTATGGTCTCTCTTTTGTGCTTCTAACTGTTTCAGATCATCCACCTGAGTGTGAATGTACAAGCGGTTTGTTGATCAAATTTACTGTCGTTTATGGCTGCTGTTTTTACTTTGTCTATTTTTTTTTTCTTTCAACAAGATGACTTGATTTGAATAGTATAGCCTCAGTTAATGCACAAAAGAGGATTGTACTGTTAAACTGTTCCATGACATTTTTTATGCAGCTGTTGCCACTTGTTGTTTTGAATAACCTTTTTTTTAATATATATATATACTTTACGGCTTATTCCTCTTACGTGCTTTTTGTGTTGTACTTTGCTTGACTTTTTTTTTTTTCTTTCTTTTGTCTCTGCCTCCCCACTGACATTCTCAGAATGAAGAAATGGATCAAGGTGAACTGAAGCTCAATGGTAATCAAGGCGGCAGCCTTTCATTTGGCGAGATAAGACCCGAAGCATGCAGAGATACTGGTGACTCATCTGGTTTACTCTTCCAGTCTGCGATGCATCTGCCCGGTTCCAGTTCTGTGGCCCCAAATGGACAAGGTGGAACTAAAGGCCAGGGGGAGGTTGGGGGCTTTTTTGAACCTCCCGAGCATACTATGCCATGTGAGGGCTCTGAAGCACAGGGAGATAAATTGATCAGAATGCAGAACTCAGAACAGAATGTATTTAGCATGGGGGAAAACCTGACGCTGGTGAGCGAGAGTATCTCTGATCCCAAGCAGGCACCCACCTGTGTCATCAGCGCTTCGGACAGGTCTGTACTGGGCAACCTCCCTCTGCCTGACCTTTTTTCACAGCACATCAAGCAAGAGGGGATGTTTTATATGGATAAAGACTTGGGAGCTTACAGTGGACAGTGTGATTTGGATAGCGGCAATACTCCCCTAATCGATGATTCAGAGATCTGGCGAGACCTGGACCTTACCAGCTCGCTGGACGAAATCAATGCCTTGGAGTTGGATTCAGAGGTGGCACAATTGGATACCTTCCTGCAAGACAGCAAGTGTGCTAGTGTTGATTCTCCTAGTGGCTTGCTGAGGGAAACAAAGTCTCTTATGGGCAATGGAGCAAACTTTACCAGTGTAAATGGCACAGAGCAGCAGCAACATCATCAAGTACACCAGCAGCCTCCTCTCCACCTGGCACAGCACCAGCAGCCTCAAACTCACCATCAGCAGCTTCAGCCAATTCTCTCAAGTGTCGTCATCAAGGAGGAGAAGGATCCTGACTTCATCCACATTCGAACCCCTGGGGTGGTCAAACAGGAGAAGCAGGACAGTTACTGCCAGTCACAGTGTCTCCAGAGTGGCATGAGCTCCCTCCATGGAGGTGAAGGGGGAGGCTCCTTGTCCTCACCTGTATGCATTGGTGCTGGATCTAGTTACCCCTACAGAGCCAGTCCATCCTCCACGGTCACCCTGCAGGATCAGAAGCCTTTTGGCATATACCCAAACCTAGTGGGAGAAAGGTGGATTGAGGGAAAAGGGTACGGAGAGTCACCTGGAAAACCCAGCAGCAGTGATGGACTGGCCTCTGCCTCAGGCTTGCCAGGTTTCCCTGCCAGCTTTTCCAGGTAAGTGTTTAGATTGACTTCATTTGTCTCTTTGATTTGGTCCTTGTGGTATATTTGACATTGTCTCTCAACCATGTCATGATTGAGATTGTAATTCTGGGTTTAGAAGGCATTTGCTGTGTTTAAGTTGAGACTGGAATGGCGTGCCAGATTTTCAGAGCGCGTACTGTAAGTCAGCGCTGCTCGAGACGACACTTGTTGGTCTGAGTAACATTTTCCACGTGTTTAGTTTGAGATGTTTTATTGCACCGCTGTTCCTGAAACATATCTGTGCTTGTTTGAATTCAAAAGGAAGGCATCACAATCTTTCTCCTTGACTCCCATTTCAACATGAATCTTTCTGCACAGTTCCATTTTCAGAAAGAAAATGTTGATGTTATTCTAAGTTTTTTTTTTTTTTTGTAGGGGAAGCACACCCCTCCCCACAGTAAAATTCAACTGTTGCTTATCTCTTCCAAAATGTAGACAAAGCAGGACACACATTCCTTCAGTTTATCCACATTGTGTCACATTATAGGAATGTCACAGGTTTAATTGTAAAGCTAATGCATAAATTATTGTATAAAATTATTAGAAAAGATGGCACACCATATATGTCAGGAAGAATATTTGATTTGTTGGAAAGGGGGAGAGGAGTCCTGAAGTTTTTCTTGGCTGAAAAGAGTTACCAGAGAACACCATACGTTTTCTCAACTGCATCTGAAGGGATGCTAAAGCCTGAAGGAGATTTTACTGTATTTAGTTTCTTGCTTCCTCTTGTTTTTTTGTTGAAGGATTGGGAAAATGTTCTTGAACACATTTACTCATCAATCACTGTTCAGTCCAAACTCCTCCCATGTGGTGTTTTTCCATGATTGTGCTGTACAGAAAAGAATTCTTCGTTTTAATGAAGATTTTGAAGTTGCGTAAACCTGTCTTCATACAGGACATGATTCATGGGAAAAGTCAAATTTGGTACATTTTCTGAGAATGAAGAGTGTTGTTTAATGAGAGAGAAAAAACGGTCTCCTCCAAGAGAGATAAGTGTGTGTGCTGCTCCGTGTGAGGCGTCTGTTGAGCAAGTTTTATTTTAGCGTGGACCCACTCTCTGATAACTGGAGGAGCTCTGAAGTGGAACGGCGCAAGAGAGATTTATTTTTCAGTTTTTATGAGCCGCTCTGCATGTGGTTTGAAAGGGCAGATTACAAGATGGTGTTTGATCAGTTCTGGCTAACGTTGCCACTCAGTGAAGTTCTTAAAATCTACGAGGTGTTCTGCTCAGCCTGCTCGGTGACAAGTGATAGATTTACAAGGCTTTCAGCTACCGTTGGCTTCTTGCTGTCAGATTGATGCACTTCTGCTGACTATGTATTTTTTTTTTAATCTTTTTTTTTTATTTATTATTATTTATTTTTTTTTACATATGCAAAACCCTCTGCTCTGCAGCCCTTTTATGTACTCCAGCAAGATTTTCTTCTAAAGACTGCCATTTTTTGTTTTATTTGACTTCCTGTTGGCAAGATCGTTGTTGCATCAGCAGGGTTTGGGATTTCTTGCAGGGGTTCTTTGATTATTAGACGAAGACAAACCTTTGAAACGCTAAAAAGTTTAAATAAAACTCTTGCAGATTGGATCTTTCTTTTTTTATTATTATCAAGGAATATGTAGTACAGCTGACTGTACAAAAGCCAAAATCATATAGACCTTCTATTGAGTAATTACTCGGCTATCATTTTTTGTCAGAACGATCTATCTTGCTCTATCACATGCTTTACTAATACTAACCCCTCCCCGCCGCCCTTTTTCTGTTGTTCAAGCTTTTCCATTTATAAACTGGCCAATGACACTTCCTCCATAAAAGTATGTTGTTTTGCAGCGAATGTTTGACCGGTTCTCCGGAGCATGCAACAAGCTCACTCTTGATTGGCGTGAGCGGTTGCCATAGAAATGTCGACCCAGGTTTGACTTGGACCAATCAGTGCTTACTGATATTGTCTGGCTCCAACATAGCGGTGTCTGTATCGCGAAACATTGGTGACTGAAGCTGGAAGCAAACCCTTTTTAAATGGGTGATGTCACACTCGCTCAGTCCGCTCCTCATATACAATCAATGTGACAAACACAGGTGAGCTGTGAATAAGAAAGGAATAAAAAATTATATATGGATGTTTTATATTTCGGGTCAATAGGGGAAATGCTTAGCTTGTAATAGAGATGTCACAAAAAGTTGCACACATGGATGAACTTCTTTATTTTAATCGTGAAGAAACGTGTTTCTCTTCCAGCCAATACAGCCAGTACTGTTTTTAACTAAGCCTTGGCCTTTTGGTATTTTGGGAGGTTTCATCATAAATCAAAAAACATTTTGGATACATCACATTACTTGGCTGAACTTTCCTGTTGCATAACTGAAATGTAAATAGACTCACCAGTGCTTATGTCCACTGAAATATGAGGACGTTCATTTTTGGGTGAAAAAGCTCAAAAGCGCATTCAAATTTATACCAGTCCAGAATTTCATAAAGATTGATTCAAGATAAAAATGCTTTGTGTTTTTTCCTGTTTGTTTTTGGTAAAGCAGGTGTTAACTTCGCCTGCTGCTGCTTGATGCCCGCCTTTGCAGTCAACCTAAACCTCTTTACTAATAAGAGTGTGAACAGTGCAAAGTTCAGTCAGATTTCTCTGTTGCTGTGCTGCCTTTGTCTGTGTGTCTGTGTGTGTGTGTGTGTGTGTGCGCGCCATAATAGAACTGACAACTGCCCCACGGTGTGTTTGTGTGTACACGTGTGTGTGTGCACCGACTGGCCACGTGTACAGATTTGCTGCAGTGTTCCACTGCCCCTTTTCCCTCGCACTGTCAGTCACATTTTTTCCACATCAGCCTCTTGGAGTTCTCTGCATTTCACAGATTTATGCAAAAGTTGCGCACACACACACATATGCCATGCCCACACACACACTTTGGGTTGGCTCACTGCAGACTTTATAAATTGCACAACTTGAACAAAGTTAATGTTAATGAAACTAACTATGACTTTAAAAATGTTTTTGCCGATCTGTAGTTTTTAGCAGTGTAAGTCGTGCTGCAGAAGATGACATTAGCTGACCTAAAAGGCGGAAAAAACAACAACATTGTGATAACTTGGCTTTTGCAGCTGTTGCAGACCAGAAGTTATGCAGCCTTGGTGCTGTGGTCATACCGTTTGAATCAGTTCTTCGTCCTAACCTCAGTGCGATTTCTGTCTTGTATGGGTTGGAATAAACTACAGTAGAATTTTAATACACATTCACAACCAGGTTTTCCTAGACAATGGAGACAGTGTTTACAACCAGAATTACTGCATTTAAGTAGCTGCTTAATCATCTGTGTTTATTTGTTATTATGTGTGGGTTGGCTTTTAGTTGAGGGCTTGAATATTTTCGGCTTTAACATTTTTTGTTGTTTGACTTTAAGCTTATTGGAACCACAGAAAAAAAAAACCAATACAACGCACACAAAAAATGTTTCTGAATGTTAGTTAACTCCTATTTCTGTACATTTTTCTTATTGTATTAGTTTAAAGATCCTTTAAGGACTACCAGAGGTCGGAGCCTTTTTCCTCATCAACTTTTTGTGAGCAAGGGTTTTTCTTTCTTGACTGTCTTTTCTCCGTCTGTCTTGGATCTTCTCCTTCTGTGGGGGCTATTATGCTCACTCTTTGAAGTTGGCTTTAGTTAGGGTCACAGAAGTTCAGAGATCCAAAGGGGGTTGAGGCTTCTCAGCACCCTAGCTGTTTCTTTTTTAAGGCTGTTGTGGTGTCACTCAGCTTGTTTACACTGATGTTAGGACTGCCTATATGAAAGCCTGTCTAATCAACCACATGGGGAATAGAAAAGATTGCAGACAATTGGTTTTGTACATTTAAGAAACAACTTGATGTCAACAAACAAAAGGATTTTCAATTATAATGTTATACAAGAATCATATTGAGCAGTATTGTTTTACTTTGGGCATTAAACACATTACTGCCTAGTTTTGTTGACCAGCACTAATGTGTAGCGTGCAGATAAGGAACTTAGAAATTAGACTTGTTTTCCAGTAAAGAAATGCAACATTCATTGTGCATGACGGTGCACACACACCCTGGATCTGAATGATAACATTAAGAATATGGAATTCAGAATCATAGCAAACATACCGCATTACCAAACCCGAAAGCAGTAGGAGCACACAGCCAGCTGTTGTCTTTATATTTTCCTATTGCCAGCAAAAAAAGAAAACGCGTAGAGCAAACACAAGTCATGACAATAAAATCTATAAACAGACCCTTTTTGGTACACATTATGCAAAATAGTGCGGAGGTCCAATTGACAGCAAACATATTGACTTCTGATCTGAATTTGGTTGACATGTCAGGTCAGACTGTTCAGTTTTTTGTATTTGATGCTTTGGTTTTGCCGTTGATTTTCAGCTATAGTACTTCAGATTTAAAGTTGGAGGAGGAATAACCAATGGTTATTTGTGAAACAATCAGACCATATGATGCATCCTTTTTTTTTAACCTTCTTTTTTGTTGACTTCTACGGAATGACCTGAAACACTTTGATTTTCAGTGACACAAAAATAATGTTTAGTTTCAGCAAAAATAAAAGTAATTTACTTTCTTTATTTTCATGTGAAAATTGAAGTGATGCAAAATGTGGTAAACTTAGTAATCCATCTAAAATGACAAAACAGCTCAAAGTTTTTTTAAGCACGCTTGTTTTGACTTCCCCTTTCATCATTTCGATGCTTTGCTTTCTTCAGTGGCATAAGTGAACTTGGGACAACTGTATGTGTGGCAATAATGATGGCAAATGTTTGTAACCTCTAAGCCTCCAGGGCTGCTGTTGCCGCGTTCACATGATGGATTATTTTTGTAAACTGTTATCAGATAACGTCCTGGAAAGAGCATAAAATTAGCAATGGTTGAATTTATTCACTGTACTTAATAAACAGGGGATTAAGCTTGTTATGTTTGGCAACATTTCAGTCAGAAAGCAGGAAGTGTTGGATCTGAAGGCTGTGGTAGCTTGCTCAATCTCCAGCTTCACTATTTTGTATCCATAATTGTATTAATTAAAGAAGAGAAACACATGGCAGGTTGATTTGCAATTATAGGGGCATAGCCAACTGACATGATGCATGTTTTTTAGGCCACGTAACATTGCATCACAGCTCCTTTTTTAAGCAAGAAGGAAGCTGGCACCACAAAATCCTGTTTTGTGGTGCCAGTTAGTGACAATGTAAAAAACAAAAGAGGCGAAGTTTAAAACAACAAAAGTATGTTATAGAACTGTTATTGAGGAAGGCCTCCTTTTAAATTATTGTGCAGTTATATGGAAAATGACAAAAAAAAACTAATATAGATTAGATTATGATACTATTTGTGAAACCGCATTATAGGAAATCTACTTTAAAGTTTATTCCCACAGAAGTTGTTAGCTGCGGATGTGAAAGTAATGACATATTTTGATGGCAAACATGCAAATATATCCCCGTCCTTGTTAGCATGCACAAATTCTTAGTCTCACATCAGTGGGTGTTGACTTGCATGAGGCTCAAAAGTCTACCAGGCTCTTTGAAGAGAGAAGTAATCAAGTCATAGTGCTAAACTGGTTTTTAATTGCAGCGTTTTGTGCTTTAAGCTAAAGAGGCACATTCTTGAGTAATGTCTTGTTTGATTAATGACGCTTTAGAATCCAACATTTTTACTGATTACTCATTACTAAGTCTTCTGTATGCCTTGCCTTTGCTTCAAAACCATAAAAGTTTGAACATTTGAAATTTCGTCAGTGGTGTTGAGGAATAAAAACCTATTCAGTTTAGTTGTTGTGTATCCTTGCAAGTCCATACATTCTCCAGCATGTCTGGATTTGTTTACGGCCCGTGAGTTGAGTGGAGTTGTTTCCTTCTTACTAATGATAGTCTGTCTTAGGAAAAAAAAAAAAGAACTCTAAGCAGTCCGCTTTCACTCTAATCCATGTCTGACTCTTCTATATGATGTCTTTGACTGACGTTTCCTCCGTTTGCATTGTATAATGAAATGTAGGTCCTGAATTGCCAACATTTTAGGCTTTATTAGCACTTGCCCAGCTGATTTAAAAAAAAAAAAAAGCTGTTATTCTTCTATAAATGCTTTCCTTGTTTTGCCCACTGATTAAATATAAAAGAATGTGGTTGTGTCATGGTTTATCTAGATTTTAAGATCCTTACTTACCATCTGTCGCTTTTTCCATGAAGTGAAGTTGTATAACTTGTAGGGTTTTTTTATTATACTTGTTTTATTTTATTTTTTTTTATAGATCAAGTGGGAACATGCTTTGATTAAGCTCAGGTTATGTGCTTTGCAGTCCAGTAAAACCTCAGTATATAATTTAGTGGATTTTATGATCCAGAAATCCGTTTACCAGTGTTAATCATGCAGATATAAATGTAGACAGGACCCAGATTAGGTCTTTTTGAGATGCTCTAAACGTAATGTTAGGATCTGAGTTTCTCACATACTGAGTTAAATATACAGTATAAAACTTTGCTTTTCTCAGATTCCTGTAGTGGTGCTAACACCTTGTAAAGCATGCAAATATGCCAACAAGATACTGTTATATGAAACTATCACATTGCTGTGATAATGTACAACGATTCATTATCTTCAATACTAGTGTTTTTCGTTTGTTTTTAACTTGCATTAAGGAGCAGGTCAGGAGAATATGAAAAAAATAAATACATAAGTACAGTTGCATAGTTAAAAAATGTATGCCTTTTTTTTTAGCCGTTTGAAAAGAGTGGATTTTTTTTTCAAGATATGAAAAAAAAAATCCAACAAAACCACAGTTTACCCCATTTGCATTTTTGTTGCTTTAAATAAATTCTGTTTCAAAAGTTTGATTAGGCTTATTTTTGTTAGATGACATTAATTACTCTAAAGTTAAGTGGACTGTTAAACTGTCCATCAAATAAGAAGTAAAACCAAACACAATTTTGATAAAATGTAAGGGTTTTACTGCAAGAAGTCTGCTTCCTTTAGCCAATAAATGATTTACTAAAGCAAGGTTATAGTAAATGCAAGGACAAACATTCACCCCCTGAAGCTGAATTTGCTGCTTTGAGGAGAAATTGGAATAAATATTGTATATTAGTACCCAAATGATGCTAGCATTTGCTTCCAATTTCCTGCTTATTAACTGCCAATGCTCATTTAAATTAAGCTTCTGAATCTTTTCATATACCAATGTTCTGTATGGGGCTAGCTATATTGATCTAGTATATGCTGCTTATTGGCATTGGCTCAAGCCCAAATTATTTGGGCGTTATTTATGTAAGTGAGCAGAATTTTAAATGTCTGAATGGTGGGCAATTTGGAAAGTGGTGATTGTTAGTGTTTCACATTTGTGATACAAGGAAAAGGAGTGGTTGGATGTCATTGTATTTTCTTTTTAAGTATTTTTGCCAGATTAAATCAGTTTTTAAGCAGAGAACCAACAAAACAGACGGTTCATACAAAACTACCATTAGAGTGCTTATTTGGTGTACTTTGATAAATGAATGTAATAGTTGCACAAACATTTTGTTTTCCTCTAAAACCTTTTGAAAGCCCTTCATTGATTAGATTGATCAGTACTCTCCTGGCTAGTTGAATTCATTTACTTGTCCGTAAATAATGTCTGGCCTGTCAACCACCATTCTGTCATCTTTTAAATAGAAGGCCCAGCATGTCTGGATCTCCTCTATTTATAGTTAGTCTAATGCTAAGGCCAATCTACTATTTTTAAGGGGGTGTGAGCAGGGTCTGAAATTAACACTCTCCACTCGCCATTTGCAAGCATTTTTTTATCCTCTTTGTCGAGTAAAATGTGTTTACTCGCCATGTGGCGAGTAAATCTTTCCATCAAATTAGTCATGTTTATTAGCTCTCCTTTTGGTAAATTTCCCTTTTTCTTTATTGCTCCTCCTCTACGGTCTGCACGCGAGGCAAACAAGCGCATACCAGGTAAACACCCCTTCTCCCTCCCTCTGTTATAGCAGCCGGACATGTGGTGATTTTAAACAGGATCCAGTCAGAACTGGAGGATAAACCTGCTGGACTTGGCACCAACCAGAAAGTTCAATAAGAAATGTTGATTTGGAGATAGCGGAGTTGTTAGACAATAGATACACTCTGACACTGATGCTATGATGCTCGTGGGGGAATGCAGAGGGGTTTTTAAAGAGAAAAACAGAATCAACTCATTTCTGGTAGAAAATAAAAAACTAAATCGATGCCTGAAAACCTCCCTAAGTAGAAAGCAAAGAATTTATTTAGAAATATAAACGAGTTACTTAAAAAAGTTTTTTCCAAAAAAAAAAGAAACAAAGTTGTTTTTATCTGATGTTTCAATGATGTTGTAATGACTTCCTCTCTATTTGCGTTTAACATATTGTTATCGCTTTAAAGTAAGTCTTTATGGTGCAAAATAGGGTAATAATTTCACCATTTAAAAATATGTTTGGCCGGTAGATTTTTATTTTTTTCAATTTAATCTACTGGCCAACTTTGCTGGTGACTCAAAAATTAAATTTCGGCCCCTGGGTATGAGCTGTAAAACATTTTAAGTACAAAAAAAAACCTAACTTCAGTGGTGGAGGCTTACACGTCTTTTATTTTCCTTGATTTACAATCAAGCTGCTGTTAAAAGTTTATATAAAAACTTAAATGACCCAGAAAAAGGTTATATGTTAAGGTTTAGCTAATGATCCCACAATGTGAGTGGGGGAAAAAAAAGTTTTCAATTGTAAAAGTTCTCCCACTTAAAAAGATGAGAGACCTGTAATTTTTATCATGGGTATTCCTCAACTAAGGGAGACAAAATGATAAAAAACCCAGAAAATTATATTGTGTGATTCTTAAAGAATTTATTTAAATACGTATTTTCCACCACGGATAGGCTCTGGCAGCCCCGTGACCCCGAAAGGGATAAAACGGCAGAAGATGAATGAATGAATTTACAAATAAATTCTTTCAAAATCAGACTGATTTTTCTGGATTTTTTCCCCTTCATTTTGTCTCTCATAGTTGAAGAATACCTATTATGAAAAAAAATATTTTTAATTATTCTGAGTTTGAGTGTTGAGAACATAATGTTCCACAAGGCCTTAGCAGGTGAGTCTTTTCAGACATCTGCTTGATACAGTTGATCTGCATTGACCTTTCACATCTTTTCACCACCTTTTATCGCATTGTTTTTTCAAATGCTTGTGTGATTGATAAAGAATACATTATTTGTAGACATTTTAGATTGCAAGTTTAATACAAAAAAAGGGTTAATCGCTTTGCTTTCCCCAGACTCAGTTTCCCTTGGTGCTAAATATTGCCCCACATGTTTTCCCAAGATTTTTCACCATTGAAAGGTTCTACAAAGGCGCAGCAAGCCTTTCAGGCTAAGGTTTAGAGTGGTGATATGACTTGAGTGAGGGGAGGGCCCTGTCTGTGGTGTTGTTTTAGGCCATGACCAAACTGGAGGAGGAAGATGGGAGAGTTGCTATCACTGCTGTTCCACATTAGCACCTAATTAGTCACTCTCTTCATAACTCTAAATGGTCTTGCTATTCGTTTCTCTTCAATTTTTAAAGTTTTTCCATTTTCTTGAACACCTTATGAAAGCTGCTTACATGTTTTTTTTTCTTTTGCCTGCATTTTCGTTTTTGTTGACTTGACAGTTGTCACAACATAGCCAATGGTCATCAGCCAAATATTTTTTTGTATGAGTTTACATTTGGTTTGTTTTTTAGAAGTAGCTGTAGCTTTAAAGGAGTTTTGAGAGAGAAAAGAGCCGCTCTCCAGCACATACCCCGTTTCAAACATGTTTAACGGGTTCAGTTCTTGCCTGCAGTGAATTAGGTTTTTGACATTTACTGCAACAGTAAGTTGCAACTTTTTTACACACTCTGTCCTTACTGATTTGGATCTTTATTTTATGTGCTAAGTGATCTGTTCAACAGAGTTTTGCACCCTCACGGAACTGTTCTGAAGCAACTGCTCTTTGCTAGGATGTTGATCTGTTTGTTTTATGTTAAAATAGTTTTTTTTCCCCCTTCAATTATATTAACACCAAAGCAACAGGTTTATGCTTACACAGAAATAATGCTGTTGTTTTACGGGTGGGCAATGTTTTTGGATGATTCAAGCTAAGTTTTCAGGGGTTTTTTTTTTTATGTAAATGTCGATGAAGATATAGGATAAAACATGCACAACATAAATGTTACAAATAGTAAAACATTTGGAACAGTTTCCAAACAAATGTACATCAAGTTAAAACGCTTTTGACGTTGGTTTATCATTGTAGAGATTTAGCTGTTTGTGTCATTTTGCAAAATAAGAGAAATGATTGTATATACATTTAGATGTTTTGTGTTTTTGTTATAAAGTTTTTTTTTTTGGTGATTGGGTAAATTATGATGACCAACAGTTTCACAGCATAGATGTAGAAAATTTAAATTGGCATCAGAAGTCAGTCATGGGATTCAAACGGGAAATCCCAGCTCTTGGTGATGTTCAATGCTGTACTGTATCTGCCGCTGACAGACAAAAAGTTCTGTCATTTTTGTGGAAAGTAGTTGGCTTGGGCAAGCCGCCCTTGGGCACAAAAAAAACAGCCTTTGGCGGTAATCTCGAATGCTTTGTTTCTATAAAAACAGAGTTAAACTTGTAAGAGGTGTAACAAGAATGGCTGGTTTAAATGAATCATCAAAAAGCTTAGGCCTGTGTGTCGCCAAATCCACCGCGGTTTGAAACTTGTGCCTTTTGTCTTATGTAAAAAGAAGCCCTGGAAATCTAAAAGTGTATGTTTTACTTTTTTATGCATTTCGGCTTCCTGTTTATTTCTGGTCTCACACACAAAACCTTTCCTTGTTCCTACTGTAGCCATAAAAGTTCAGGCGAGGCTGGAAAAAAGGAGGAGCTTCACTGTAAACGGGCCTCAAATTCAAAAAGGCCAAAGTCTGTTTATGACCTCAACATTTGCTTCCTTTTTTTTTTTTATCATTCTTTCCTTCTCTGCTTAACTGATCCAACTTAAATCACTTTCTCCATGCTTCTTCTTTTATCATTTCATTTGCACCAAGTGTTTACTTTCTTTAAAAAGACGGGGGTTATTTTTATTAGACTTTGTTTTTATGTTTCATCAGACCATAAAAGTTATGGTGTCATAATGTTTTTTTTTTTTACTCTGTTTGTCAACCCTTTCAAAATGTGTTGTTGTTCCAAAGCTTCTTGGTGCTCTTTTCTAGAATTTCTCAAAGCATTCCTGTTTGCTGCCTATAGATTCTACATTCCTTTAAATGTTGGGGTAAAAGTAAATGTTACCAGTTGAAACAAACAGAAATGTCAATGGGATAAAAACTGTTAGTCCTCTCCTGTAGCAAAAATATTGAGTGTTTTTTCTTCAAAAACCATCAGACAGCTTGTGGGTAGTTGGTACATAGCAAGCTGTCATATTGATAGATTTGCATCCTTGTTCTGGAGAATATCCATTGCTTTGTGGAAAAACGTTTTTCCTTTCAAAGTTGTACTTGTATTATTTATTTCTGAGACTTTGGATTTAAAAACCAGCCAATGCAAACTAACATTTATTAATAATGAAGATGTCAGGGAAAACGTATAGATAAACTTCACATGTCTTTTATATAATTTCTTTTACAATTCATGGCTGCAGTTTTACCTGTCCTCCATTTTTTGCAATTATTTACTTTTGTATGTATTTGGGTTGTCCAGCCCCTTGGAGGGTTGTAGAGAATAGCGGCTGCATTTTAAGGAGAGTCTGGGTGTGTTTTTTCCAGTTGCCTTGAGTCTAGTGCGGCCACATCAAGGGACGTTATGAAAATGGAATGGACCATTGCTGTACACATGGTAGTGTGAAGTATTTGTAAAGATAATATAAGTGGAAAAAAGTTATGATGTACAGGTAATGCTGTTGGTGTCTTTGCACCACACTAGTTGTTAGTGAGGTGCATGCTTTAGCACATACTTGAACAACCCGTTGTAGGTTTTGAGGGGGTAAAAAAAAAATCCATACCACTGCTTCCCATGTTTAAGTGTTTGCTATGATTGGTTGCTCGCGGCATGCCCATAGAAAAATGTGCATAAACATTTTCTTTCTATGGTCATACGGAGCGGTCTACGATCTTAAAATTCCATGTGGGCCACCAACGTGTCCCTTACAGGTTTGCACGTATCCACCCGCAAGGACAGTGGTGACTACGGCGTTAGTTTCAGGATCTTCCTTCAGACACCATTAGGGTTTGCATTTAATCTGTAGCACTTCAGAAAACACTACATGAAAGTAGTTTTTGGCCGAAGCTCAATGTGATTTGTTACTTTTATAACCTTTACATCCTATGTGGAAGCTGATATTTGGACATCTTGAATTATATTTTAATCAAAACATTATATTCTGCCCAAACAAGTTAGGTTGCTGGTTTATACCAAGAGTTTCGTGCAAGTGTATCAGGTCAATGTTGGAAAAATGTACTAATAAATAATAGTCATGGCAGTACCATTCATGTCGGCATCACCTTTTTGTAGATTTGGAGAAGCACATGTTTGAATGTTATGAATCCACTGTGCAGCCTAACTTGCTGATTGCAGTTAAGTTTGGATTTTCCTATTAAGACAATCTAAAGCTACTAGATCAGGGGTGTCAAACTCATTTTCACCGAGGGCCACATCAGCATAGTGGCTGTCCTCAAAGGGCCAGATATAACTTATGCATGTAACTAAATGTAATGAAAAATAACCATAACTACTCCTTAATGATAAGAAACTCATTTATTTACTATAACTTTTTAAAGTGAAAATTACAGTTGCATAGAAAACCTGTTTGCTTGTTACTCTAGCATAAATCCATTTGATTCTGACAGGTTGAGTTATGTGGACAGTGTTTAAGTCCTAATGTATAGTTGCCCAATCTGATATTTCAAGTCCAATTCCCCCTAGATATGAATAAATACACACCAATTTTTAATTTTCTATTTTAAGAAATTAAAAACTTTTATGCTCTTACGGGCCACAGGAAATTACATGGCGGGCCACGTTTGGCCCGCGGGCCTTGAGTTTGACACGTGTACTAAATGATGCAGAGCAGAAAACTAATGCCAAAAAATCTTTTTTGCAAAAAAAAAAAAAACCTTTACTGTTAAATATTATGATCTATTTTCATGTGTCACTATTAAAAAAAAAAACACTAGGGTTAAACAGTTCAGAAATGTTCAAATGTAACATAATAATGGATTGGATTTATCTGCGCTTTACCACACGCACAAAACGCTTACAATTTGTCCATTACTCTTTTACTCCTCATTCATACGGTACTTGGTGATAGTAAGCCACTGATATAGCCTCAACTGTCCTGGGGCAGACTGACCGTATGCACCCACAGCCCCTCTAACCATCACTGGGCCATTCATACACATTCACACACCAGTAGAGGGTGAAGTGTCTTGCCCACGGCGACAGCCGGAATCGAACTGCAGACCAGTTCGATTCTGGCCGACCTGCTCAACAGCCTGATCAACTGCTGCCCCATGATGTAAAAAATTGAACAGAATGTGAATTTATCTCCTGTTCTTTGCTTAATGTTCTTTCTCCGCTCCTTTTTTCTCCTCTTTATGTGGAATGTACCTTCAAATATTAATTACTGCCAACATTCTCAGTATTTTCGTCTCTCTTCTCAGCATTTGTGCTATCTCACCACTGATTCATTGCTCTTTCCTGTCTGTCGGTCTCCTTCTTGCACCGAAATGGCAAATTGTGTTTGTCAGAGTACATTAGGCTTAACATTACAGCTCTCTATTCCTGCATTTTAGCCAGGAACATGTTCAGCGAAATGTGTTTGTTTAATTTTTGGAGCATTAAGAACATCTTGTCTGCGAAAATCATTTACTTTGAAATTTTTATTGCACTAGATGTTCCAATCATGATACAGTATATTGTACCTGTGCTTTCAGTTTTAGGATTCAGTCTTAGGATTTAAAATGTAATATTTTAATATTTGTTGGCATTAAGGGATGACTTATATACCATGTATATAACAAAACATGTTCTCCTTTACTGGCTGCCCAATGATGTTTCTTAAGTTACTATCAACATGGTATTAGGTTGGATAAAATGTTTAATATCAGATTTAATGTGACCCTCTTTATGTTTAGACGAAAAAGAGTCTTGTGAATATTTCTTCTCCTACAGATAAGTTGTTCTAGTTGCGTGAGTTACATTGGCAAAACCCTTGTGTGATCTTTTATTTGCCCTTCAGGAATTTTGCAAAAAACATAGTAATTAGGCCTTCGTTTTGTAATCTGAAACAGAGCAGATGATGCTAATCCCAAAAGAAGCACATTAGGCAGGATACAAAGTTTACTGCAGTGAAGTCCTGTCTGTTTTCTATCAATAGCACTGCAGTATAGTAAATCCAGAGTGTATCTTGTTTCTTTGAAACAAAACTGGACGTTTCAGAAGTTATTTTGTAAGTTTTAAGTAGTAAATGTTAAGCTTTGTGTTGGCGGCAGATGAATTTTGGGAACATCTGACTCACATTTGCAGTAATGCAGACCAGAGTGAATTTGAATTTTCAGAGATTTGATCAATAGCTAGAGTAATCTGGGTAAGCTTTTAATTACACTGCTCTGGGTCGGGCTGATGAAGAGCATTCCACCCTCTCTGGGTTCATTCAAGTGGTAGACAAACACTGACTCAGATGGTTCATAGTTTTAGGGCTCTAGCATATACGGTTTAGAGAAGTTAAAGCTGCTGCTAGGAAATCATTTTGTGATGATCTTGTTATGTTGAAAAAGTGTTTAGTTTTCAGGAATCGGCACACCTCCTTTTCTTTAGTTTTTTTTTTATTTTAAACCTGATCTGATCCTATTTCATAGGTTTGGCACCGTTGATGCGAACAGATTCTTAATGACATTCCTGGTTAAATAAAGGTTAAATAACTAAGTGTGTTCTGTCGCTAACTTTGAAGACTGACTACACTTACCATTTCTTAAGAGATAATGTGGTGGAACGAGCAGCAGGCTCTAAAATGGGGCGGAAATGAAAAGACCTCGGGAGTGATGAGTTCATTTGAGTAGTAATTTCAGCTGGCAGAAACACCAGGGGATCAGGGACAAGCAATATTCTTCATGCACATGTTGATGTAGCATCTCCTTTAATGTTGAACTGTGGTGTGGTGTTGCTGTCAATCTTTTTAACCCATGCAGCATTATTTGCTATTTTAAAGATAATGTTCCTCCACCAGAGCTTTGGCTCCACTGTTGACATTCTTTAAACAACTGCAGAGGTGGCGAACACGCGGCTCTTGGCCAATAAGAATGCAGCTCTTTGTCTCTTACCATATTTTCTATATACCTCTATTTTAACGACCATACAGCTATAGTGTGGTGCACCTAATGTGTTGTTGCAGTGACTTCGGTAAAGAGGACCTAGGAGAGGAAAGCATGAGAACGGTAAGGAGAGAAGTGAGGACGTGAAAGAAGACACCCCCCGATAATACAAACATGCAGATATGTGCATGATGGAGAACGACATCGTTTTGGAAACCCTGAAAATGCCGCCTGCAAAGAGAAATGCTTATGCAGCACAGTTTAAACTGCAAGCTATCAGCTACGCAAAGGAACGTGGGAATCGAGCAGCAGCAGAGAATCCAAGATGAATGAATCCATGGTTCACAGGTGGAGAAGGCTGGAAAACACACTCTGGCAAGTCAAGATGACGCAGCAGAGTTTCCGCGGAAATAAAGCGAGGTGGCCCGAGACCAACTTGACTAAAGGCAGTAACGCTTGCTGAGGAAATGAAAACTGAACATTTTCAAGGAGGTCTGTCTTGGTACTTTCGTTTTATGAAATGGGGCCATCTTTCCATCCAGGCGAGAACTACAGTCGAGCAGCAACTTCCAGCGGATAACAATGAAAAGTTGTCCATCTTTTTACTGGGATGCAGCACCGGGTGATTTACGCCACACTTTGTCAATGGAATGTAGAAGCTTGGGCTAACCTATCGTTTCTGCTTGCGCTTCTGTCGAAGTGCAGAAAAACCGGCATCATTCATGAGGAGCCGCACGGCAACGAGATGGACTCTGGCGAAAGGGAACCTGGTGTGTTTGATAAAAATTTAGCCCAGCTGTTCATTTCAGATACAGAAGATGAGGACTTTGATGGATTCTTGGATGCTGATTGATGACTGAAAATTAAAAAAATAAATCACAACAGAGCTGCCTTTTTTAAACACACATCAGCATGCGTGTTTTACCGATATGTTTTAATGTTAAATACAGAAAAAGCACCCATAACTGAAACTGCACCCTATGGTTGTGAAAATACGGGTACTCTGGCTCTTTGCCTCATTTCATATTTAGGTTTTTTTGCCTCTTAAACCAAACTCAAACCCATCTGAAGGTAACAAAAACAATAATGATAAAATTTATTTGGCAGAGTGGGTGTTTGATGCAGCAAATATTTGAATATTCAATCAATTATCAGTTTTTTATGCAAATAGTAAATTATTAGTTTTTAAATAAAAAAGAAAAATAAGTTGGAAAGTAACAGATTTTTACTGAAGGTCAAAATTACATTTATGCTTCACACATCTGAAATGAAGTCCAGAAAATCCCTTTTGCAAGACTACAGTAGTAAAGAGTTTAAAATGAAACTCAGCTGATTCTGACGAGGAGAAAAGTAGCTTTGCACAGATATACAACATTTTTTGTCAGTGGCCGCTTTTGTCTGTGTCAGAGCCCGTTGGAAATACGTTGTGTAAACGGTCAAAGAGTCATAGTGGTTCAAAGAGCGTTTGGTTATTCTGCTGTTGCTGGTGACCGATGCTTTATTTGTTCACTCATCTGCAGACAATTGACAGAGGTATGTGTTTTTCCTTGTTACCTGCTGAGCTTTTTCCTTGAGGGTAATCTCCGGCTAGTAACGATTAAAAAGAAAGTTCTCCATATGACCTTAAGTTCTTTTCTCGTTTCATATCTTTGGTTCTTGGTTTGTATAAGGAAAGCTCAAACGATCATATGTGCCTCACAAACAGTCAACCTGGGTTTATTTTTTGTGTAATTGATTGTATTTAATTGACTTTCCTACATAGGCCACCAAGTAATGGATTATCAGGAGTTAAGTAGTTAATTTTTGTTAGAAACCAACCAACTTGCCGACTTATACTGGTTGCCTTACTGGAATATGCAGAGTCAGCTTTTTTTTAATCAATGTATCATGGTCTTCAGTTTTTTGTCAGTATTGTTGCCCTATTTTAAAATCCTACCATCATTATTGCTTTTGAATTGTTACCGTCCAGTGCGAAGAAAAAAGGAAATAAACTTGTAACCCTTTAACTCCGTCCTTTAAGCCATCTGCAGTGACAAAAAATAACACAATTTTTAAACTTCCGTAGTTCTTTACTTGTTTACGTAGTTAACATAATTCTAATGGACTACGAAAGCTAATAGAAGTAGCTTCAGTGACTTACATTAATTTCACAGTCAGAGTTACGGTAGTTCAAAGATTTTTATTTTCTGTCGCCGGCAATGGCTCTGGAGTTTTTTTATTCATTATTTTACTACAATTAATGGAGAGTGATGAATGAGGAGGACATATTACATAATTTGTTTTTGTGATCAGGATAAACCTATTCAGAGGTTGTGACTGTGAATAAATCCCTTTTACAGCCAGAAGGTTTTCTGGAATAACTCAAAGCTTTTCTCTAAGACCATTTTTTCCTCTGCCTGTGAACAGAACTAAAGAGAACATCAGATCCAGGCCATTGAAGTGGTCAAATCTTATGTAATGAAAAAAACCAAAACATCGGTAAAGATTACGGTAACGTAAGGGAGGGCGATCGACTTTTAATTGGCAGAAGAAATGACTATTTAAGACTTGATCCTCATCAAAGGCATTGTGACAGCCTAACACGGTTTCAGATTCTTAATTACTGATGATATCTGTTTACATTGCTGCTCAGAATACAAGGGCAAATTCCTACATTCTTGCCCACATTGATTTCTTCTTTAGTTGTATAAGAACATTAACTTTTTTTTTCTTCTTCTTTTTAACATCTAAAGATGTTATCTTTTTCTTGTAATGTTATTTTGGTCAGCTTGTTTTACCATCGACTACTGATGAGTCTTGAGGAACAGACTGGATTGGCCTGACATTATTGAACCTTAATATTAATTTAACCAGGTTCAATGCTTTGATAATGACGAATGTGGTTATTTTCTTTTTTGATTCAGAGTTAAAACGACTGTAAACAAGAAACAACAACTCACTTCATGGGGCAAATAAAACATGCACCGTGTGTGGCAATTACATTTTCGCTTGACTTCTCCTTTTAGGCTTTGGCCTCATGGATCACATGCTTTAGTTTAACGCGTACATTTCTCTTTAACTGTCAGACTTTTGTGTGTGTATCTATATATAATATAAATATGTGTATTAGTTGTATCTACAGTTTTAAAAATGTTCAAGCAAGTGGCATCATCTATTATTTTCTTATATTAATTATTTATTTATATATTGCTATTTACTAAGAAACAAACATGTTTGTCTACTTTTTAAGATGCTTCGGTTAAACCTCCGTCATTATCTTTGCAAAGGGTTTGTCAGGGCAACTAGTTTGACAGGATGATCATGTTGCACCACAGCACTCAGTATATTTGTGCAAGGTCAGTAAGGGCAAGCTTTGGTCTAGCATATGTCACAAGCAGTAGAGAATAAGAAGGAAAGCAACTAAAAAACCCACTTGTTTAAAAAAACCAAGTATATATATTGATACATATTAGATTGTAGTCAAATTTGTACAATTTCTACTTTGAAATTGGATGTTGCTGCCCGCTTATGCCCCAGAACTCATACCATCACCTTTTGACTGCCTAATTTAAACCCAATTCAGTTGGCATCTGCAATACCATTAAACTTTTTGCAGACAGAGGTGGTGGGCGTATGTAAATGCACCCCACCATTTTAGCCTCCCTTGCCGTTTCTGCTCTTTGCAGCAACAGCTGCACATGTTCTTGTTAATCTTTTGCCCTTTTGCTTTGCAAGGTTGCACTGTTTTCCTTTTGTCCCATCAGGACAACAGCGCAACCACCACCACCACCACCATTTCTCTGCTGGTTGGCAGCGCCGTAGTCTTTTAATGAGAAATATGCGACGAGGATGGTGATCCAAATCCCAGCCAAACACACAATGCATAAAGAAGATTGGATTTATTGGTATTATCCTTCTTAGTAAGATGTCTCAAAAGTATCTCTTAAGCTTACCATATACTATATTTTAGCCCTTACCTGTTCTTTTATGTTAAATTACACTATTTAATGTCAAAAATGCAAAATGGTCATCTCTAACTTCCACCCTCCACCAAATGGGTGTCTCTCTCAACCTTGTCTGAACATCTTTTACGTCAGTCTTATACTAACTTTGCATGTTGTGTTTAGCTTCATCATTTCACACTTTTCATTTTTTTTCCCCTAAGCAGGAGACTGCGATTGCAGTTTTCTCCTGGAGTTGGATGTTGACATCATTGATTTATGCTTACGGGCTTTATAAATAGTTATTTAGTTGTGGTAAGCTAATGGCTATGTAACTACCCTGAGAGCTGCATTTCCGTTCTGCTGCATCATTGCAACTAAATGGAAGGTGAACAATCTGAATGTTGTAATTTTGATAAATGATAGCAGTGATGAAAGTAATGGCGACAATATTGCCATTATAGGTAATTAACTGTGGATTGCTGAAATAAAAAAATGTTCTATTCTGTCATGTCAATATGGAGAAAGAGAGAGAGAAAGGAGAGGCCTTTTTTCTGGATAATTTGTGAGGGCTAAGGCATTAAAGTCTCAAACAAAAGCTAATTACATAAGAGAACCAGGGGAAATGGGTGCTGTGCACCCTCAGGGTCCTGGCCATCTATCTGATTTAAGACACACAATGTGCCAGCAGCAAATCGAATCTGCAGGGAGAAATTCAAGGTTCCCTTCGCACACAGACACACAGACACACAGATGCTCTTGAGGTGGACGGGCTTTATTGCTTGGACGTTAAAACGATACTTTAATTCTTTTCATTTTCTATTATTAGATTTTGTTTATAAAATAAACTGTTCTAAGCAATTCGTATCCCAAAGTATGAAGGCTTCAGGCAAACCATAAAAGAAACATTCACTCTTGGATTTAGCCGTCGCATTTATGTAACACTTGAAGAACACATAATGACAATAAATGTGTTTAATGAAGGTTAATGTAGTTTCAGTTACACTTTTATAAAAAGCAAAATATATGGGTAAAACCAGTTTAAATATTTATCGCTACGATCATAGGAAACTAGAAGTTGTTTTAAATTCATGTTTCATTACCTGAGTACTTTTTATATAAAGCTATAGTTCATGTTTTCAGAATATTAACCAACCAGTTTTGGTACTTAGATTTAGAGACAAATCCAGTTAAGAGTTGTTTCTTCTTTTTCTCCATTGACTAGGGGTGTAACGATACGCTAAAATCTCAATTCGGTTCAGTTCAGAATTTCATAGGGCTCAGTTCGGTACATTTCGTTTCGGTACTGCTGTTTAACAAATCTGCCTGATATGGACTGCTATTTTATGAACTATTATTTTATTGTTATTTATTGTGTGTTTGTTTGTGTTTTGCTGCCGTACACCTGAAATTCTCCCTTGGGAGATTAATAAAGTTTTTATCTATCTATCTATTTTTGGTACGAAAAACTAAGGCAGAAAGAAATTACTTACAAAATGCCTTTAGTGGTTTTGCATAACAATACATAAAGTTGACCTATGTAGGCGATCTGCTTAATACAACAAGAAAAACTATTAGCTGCCAGGAACCAAAAAATTTGGATACTTAACACTGGCCTGAAAAAATACTTTAATTTGTACATTTTTTTCTTGTAGACCTGATTGTTACAGTCGGGTGATGCGTTAACAGATTGGATATGTTACTGTGGCATACGCTAACTTTGTGTAACAATGTGAACACACAGCATTCGACTTATCCAATTGTCTTTTTCCTTCATGGATGCTAAAAACAAAGCCGAAGTGTTCCCACAAAGGCGAGCGTAAGGAGATGGGGGGGTTCTCATCTCTGGCCTTCCGTCTGCATTAGCCATATGTTGACATGCTTACTTTCCATCACCTAATAGCGTCTCGGAGGAAACTCACGGCTAACATTACTTTCGCCTCGGTTGCAAAGTTAATACAGTGGCGACCTGGGGAGTTAGCCCCGCCTATAGCCGCTAAGACTCATGGGAAGTGTGAAATCTTGTGTGTTGAATCCTTCATCATCACTGAGAGAGCCATGTGAGGTTCATGTTGTTATGCTGTTCGTGTGTGTTCATAATAAATGGGTTTTAATGCGGGCAAGGAGAAGGAGCAATCTATTTCTTTGTCTACTTCCTCTCTGAGACTGTTTGAGGGTGTGTGGAGTATGGGGCAAGGACAGTCAATGCAGCTAGTTAATTAGTTTCCCCGCTACGAGTGACAAAGTAGCTGGGTCGTTATAATGCATATATGCAGAGGAAAAAAAAGAAGAAAAAATGTACCGAAACAGTACTAAGGTGAACCAAACCGAAACTGCCGTACCGAAACGGTTCGGTCCAACTACATGTCAACACCCCTACTGTTGACTGGCTCTGAAATGCAGGAAATGTGTTTTTGCTAAAAACGACAAAATGCATTACTGGTATTTCCCAAGCTTCGTAGTTGGTTTCACAGACCTCAACTTTTTCTCCCTGTAGACTGAAGCATGTGGCCTAGTTTCCTGTAAAGCTGCGCATTCCAATACAGCATAACTTCACTCCAGGGATTTGACATGTGACCTCATCTAACCCAGCCAGTACCCTTCTTAGACTGGAACAGTAGGAGTTTTGTTGAACTACTTCTAACTGCTTTTTATTTGGAGCAGTTTCCTACATCAAAGCTGCAAAACGAGGAAACCTTTTTCTTCTCTAGTCATGTTTTTTTTAAATAAAAAAAGTAAAATATTACATATAACATTTTTAAATTCTAACTGCCAACTTTTGATCAGAGAAACTTTTAGCTTGATCTAGTTTCACATTCTTCTTTAAATCAGTTTGTAAAGCTCTGCTCTTTTTTACCAGAAAATCGTCCATTAGGTTTCTGTATATTCATACTATTCTATGATCATCCTTCCACGAACCCTAACAAACATAACAAGTTCCACTGTAAATCTCAGGCCATGACACACTATAGAAGTTTCATTTTTTCAACATTTTTTTTGCATGATAATTATAAGACAACGCTTACAACAGAAAGTGTGTGCTTTTCTGTGTTTTTTTCTTCTTCATAAGCTGGTGGAAATGCACATTTAACTGGCAAATGCATTAAGTGCCATATGCACTGTAACTTGCATTCTGTTGATGCATTTTTACAGTTCATTGTTGAGACATGCTCTTGTTTCTGTTTGTGGAAATAGAAGCTGTGTTCAGACCTGATTCTGTCAAAGCAGGTTTGAATTATACAGTTGTTTTACAAAAAGATCATTTTAAAATGGAATGTGTAAAGATCAGTCAGTCACAGTGGAAGTTGCTATTGAGTGGTCATTATTGCTTCCTTGCTGGGATCAAGGAGGGGTATGGCGAAAACCTCAACCGTCACAGAATGTTGAAGAGGAAGTGCCTCTTGTACAGTCTTTCTGTCCTCATTCAGCCCACTCTGTCCTTTGTTTACCACACAGGCTTAAAATAAACCAGCTTGCTGCTTAGGACACTTTTAATCGCAGCACGACATGTACATTTGTTATTTTTTAACTTTCTTCCTTTTGCATCACTGTAGGAATCCAAGAATATTTTTTTTTCTACAAAGACATTCTTGCTAAAAGGTTTTTGTCCGCTTTTGCTTTTGTGAACAACTGAAGCTACTGACGTTTGGAGGAGACAGCAGGCGTAGGAGATGTAGTCACTCAATTATGAGGATTGGTGGGTGGGTGGGTGGGTGATAGGAGTGTTTAGGAAGCAGAAAAGAGAAGAAGAAAAAAGAAGTTACCACGCATTGCAGTTGTCTTGTAAAGGACTGTTCTATGACTGTGCTTCTCTGCAGCAGCAGCAACACGTACAAACACGCTAACTCGCATTCCTCCCATTAGCAACACACATAGGCTCATCTCTAGGCAGGTGAGTTGGATAATCCCATGACTCGCCTGACTACTTCCATAGTCACTGCCAGGCTGACACAGGATTGGCCAAAAGGCTAAGTGAGGGCGGGGATTGGAAGGCTTCTGCTCCAGTGGCAGTGATACACATATTATATAACCTTGGCAGATGAGGCAGGATAAGAAGAAGAAGAGGAAGAGAGAAGGGGGAAGGAGCATTAAAAAGAAGCAGGAGATTTGTTGAGAGAGGCGGATGTGATGGAGACGGGAAGTGAGAATGAAGGAAAGACATGAAAGGAAGTGTACAGTAAAGCTGTGGAATTGCACAATAAAATAGACATTTGCCAGATTTTTATGACTGCATTGGTCTGAGTTCTGGAATATGATTGCACTTTTACCTTACAAATTATTTATAGCCTACCACCCATGTATGCTTATCTTGCACTGCAAGTGAGATTTTCTACCTTTTATTTCTTATGCATGACTACTCTGTCCTCACTTCACTGTATTTTTAAAAACATGTCAGAAGTGTATTCATAAATCACATTAAAACATCATACAACTCATCACACAAATAGACTGTAGTGTTGCACTTAGCTCCTCATCTGTCTTCAGTCTTGTTAATGCGATATGCAGATGATCTGGCTCTTTTTGAATTGAGTCCATGGAGCTCTGCCAACCTAATCTAGAGATAACAGTCTAACCCTTCATTTTGTCGCGTCTTAAAAGAAGGAGCACAGTGGGGTGGTTCCTATTTTATGTTCAAACCCCCCCTCCCAAAAATTTCAAACAGAAAGCAGATATTTCCATGCAAGTACCCCTGTAAGTATCAACTTTGAAAAAAATTATATGTCAAACTAACGTTTGAAAAGACGAATTTGACCATTTAAAATATGTAGAATTGTTAGGATTTTTTTTATGCTAACATCTGGATTTGTGACTTTAATGAAATTGTATCAATGGATAGTAGATACACAATCATCTTATCAGACCCATTGATGTCATTGTAGGTGAAGTAGCTGCTGTATTGTAGTGGCCACAACTTTTATGTTTACCAAAAAGTTGCTCTGTTTGTTTACGTAATTAGCAATGATTTATTTTTTAGGCCCTAAATTTCAAAATGACTCGCATTTAGTCTTGTTAGAATTGAACGATTCAAGCTTGTTGCTCCATGTGACACTAGCATATGTAATGCAGAACACATGGCTAACTAACTAACTAACTAAATGTCTCCTCTCTAAAACAAATACACTTATAGGGTCTTAGTAAAATCCCCAATTTGTACAAGGACATATCGTCTTTAAATCTTGTATTTACCGGTACTTTTGGTTATGCAATAGATTTCATATTTAGAATACAACACTTCTTCAAAATATATATATATATAAAAAAGATTGCAAAATGAATATGGAGATTTGTCAGAAGAACCCCACACATTCAAAAGAACAGTAGAGTGAAGTCACTGGTGTGGTCAAACAGGTGAACAAAATATTATGTTCCTTTTTTGAATATATACATTTAGCGCCTAAATACTGCATGCACTCAACAACCTTTCTCAGTAAGCACACTTCACGTGTTTAATTCATCAAAATGTTATATTCAGGAGATGTCCATCCATCCATCTTCTGAACCAGTCAACCCAGTTTGTTGCAGGGCCACACAAGCACACACAGTCTCACTCAGATTCACACCTAAGGGGAAAATTTGAACCTTCAATAAACCTGTGGGAGGAAGCCGGGGGGGCTTCCACCCACAGGAGGAAGCACGGGAAGAGCCATTGACTGGATATGAGAACTGGACTGAGTGAACCCTTCCCCCACGCTCTTTGACATATTGTAACTAATTGCGCGATCAACGTGAATCAACTGATTCTGATGTAAAGAAATATGCAACACAGCGCAAGGCAGCTTTTCGCCACTTCAGAAACCAGTGGAATTGTGGTAATTGTGTAAACGGTTGAAGAGTCACGCTAGTCTAATGAATGTCAACATTGGAGCCAAAACTCCAATCCTAAAGGGTTAAGAGGCACAATCAAGCTCCGTCTCTGCTCTATCACTGGATGGTTTATAGCATTTTCACGATTCAATTCATACCATTATTTGTGGTTGCTGATTCAATTCATAGTCGATATTGGTTCATTTGAATGACCTGATTCATTTACCTAAAATGATCTAGGACATCTTTAGGCAAAACCTTCACCACTGTGACTCAGAGATAGATAGCTGGGTACTGAATAGTGATGGTGAGTTTTCCACATTCATTGGATTTCTTGCAAGATAATAAAGTGTAAATTAAATATGTGTGCAAATCTATTCACATTTTAGTTTTATAAAGTTCAGACCACTGTTGTTTTTCCACATAAAACCAACACAAACGGAACACATATTAGAACATGATACCACACTGTGTGGTCACATGCCTTTGCAAAGTTCAGTGTTTCCACACATTGGACTGGAATGATGGACTGATTATGTTTTGCTGCATCCCGTTTGTTGTCCGCTGTGATGCTTTTGATCATTTGTTAAAATAAACCTACCGCGCCTCAATCCAATAGGCCTTTTCCAAAATTAATATTATCAATTTATTTTATTTAAAATGATTTCATTAAGGTATAGGTAAGGGTTAATGGCCAATGAAGTATGCATTATCACCGTCTGACGCGAAAGTGATAATGCACACTTCGAAGGCCATTAACCCACTTATACCATTGTCACTTACAAAGGAAATAAATATTAACCAGTTTTTAGTCCTTAATTCTTGTTTTTTTTTCCCGATTTGGATCACTTTTCTTACAAAAAGCGGACTATTTGCTACGTTTGCGATGCGGGCTATTTGTTATGTCGCGCCGCACCACCGCTGCAGTCAAGATTCGGCGATACATGGTCAAAACAATGGGTTGAATAAAGCATCAGTTCAGAGAGAAAGTTCACCTCTTACCACTTGTTTTTGTCCAAATGATGTAGCAAAAGGTTGTTTTAAAGAAGCTGGCGCAGTGATACAAAAAATTTAAGCTAGGTGACCGGAACTTCTTTTTTCACTGTGCGGGTATCCTGTGATATCACTTTTTAATACACACCCAGCAGCCAATCACAATTGAGTATTTACCCGGACCATGGTATAATTTAATTCAATTGGTTGCATGCAGGGATATAAATTGATTAATCGAATGTTAACTCCCTAGTATAAATGCTTAAAAGCAGACATATTTAAGTTTAGTTTTTTTCATGTTCCCAATGGATAATTATTGTAAGTTAGTCCTTGTATAAATTTTTTCCACCATGTGTGACGCCTGATGACTGCATTTGCATGTTTGTAACATTCTGGCCTAATGTGGAGGCATTTGTAATGAGACTCAAATCTGTGATAAATGGCAGAGAGCCTAGCAGTGAAACAAGACTTGTGACCAAGTGTTTTTATTATTTATTTATTTTTCTTTTCAAACGTCTTGTTTCACTGATTGAGTTCAGCCATTTTTTAAATAATAGACATGATGTAACCAAATAGGGATAAATATCCAATTTTTCTGCTCCAGGAATACAGTTAGCCTTTCATACCTGCCATCTAACAGACTGTTTACAGTTATGACTCTAAATATGACTCTTAAGACTCAAACCAGGTGTCTGAAAGGGACATTTTTGCCTTTAAAGTTTTTAAAGTCTGTACACTCTGGTTTATGTTTACAGAGAAAAATGGTTTTATTTAACAAAGGCCTTTTTTATATCATAGTAAAATTCACAGTTAAAACCAGAACACATAGAATTGAACCTAGAAAAATCTACACCGTTGTTTTGATTTTAAACCCAGCAATAAAGATGGCCTTAAGAAAAGTTTAAAAGAATAAAGGACTTGTCTTTTTAAGAAAAACAACTTGGTAGAATTCTGCATTTTTTTTAGTGGCAACCCTCATTTTCTGATTGGTTTTAGTCAGCTGAAGACAGAATTTCTTGCAATTTTTTACAAATAATTTTTGGTAAATTTTCACTGAAATTGACTATAGAAAGACATGAAGTGATGAGAATAAAATGTAAAGTTTCACCATTTTTTTCAAAAAAGAGAAAAAAAAAGAAAGTTCTTTACATTATTTATTGAGAGACAAATAACATGTGCTCGAAACATTGTGGAAATCCAACTCTTAGCAGCTAATTTAATTAATTCTGATTTATAATATAAGCTATTCTTTGAACCTTGAGATCCCACCATAGAAGTGATTGATTGGTGTTACTATAAAACTAATACTAGAGTTTGATCCAGAATGTTCATTTCAACTTTTGTTAAACAAATTCAAAGGTTACCATCTTGGCAACCATTATGGGGCTGTTAGGTTATGTGATGATGATTATTTGATTCATCACTTTATTAAGTTCAAATGCTACATAGTGATAGAACCAGTGTGTCAACCTCAATCTAATAACTGAAGTGGTAATGGATCTGGAGCAGACGCCACCAATGCATAGCAAAAATTACAACGCCACCATCAGAGCAGTTACAGTTGCTATGCTTTCTGGGCAAGTGTAATTTACGGTGTAGGGTTGACGGGAGTAGGGCAGCTTACGGTGTTTTATTTTTAACAGCAATCATAACCAGCTGTCATTTGGAGACGGAATTAAGCGATATTTCAATGTATCTAAGCTATCACCATCTAAACAATGGAATATACAGATTTAGGATTATCAAGATCCCCTACCTCCATATTGTAATTGCTAGGAACTCTTTAGAAGCCATAGTGTTGACTGGTTGTGATTACTACCTTAAGGTGAAGCTTGATGTACCTCTAGTACAGCGTAATGACAGTTTAGGTTTAATTAGTTTCAGAATTAGCCACATTGTGTCATTTCTGTGCTAGTCACACAACAGTCGCGGTATGAGGTTAAGACTTGGTTGTTGTTTGTTTTTTTGTTGGTTTTTTGTTCCATCCTGTTGAACTACTATTTGACTGGAGGTTCAGTTTCGTTAAAAGATGTTTGCTATTTTAACAGTTATGTATAGAATTGAATGTTTATATATTTCCACTGATGCCCTTTGGTAATATTTAGCCAACATAAACAGTACAGTCTTCAAAGAAAATACATAAAGGTCTTGGTATTTATTACAAAGAATGTGTATATAAGGAAAAATACCATCTGTAAAACCTAAGGTCTGCAGGTCTGCAGTCCAAAAAAGTCTGTTTTATTGCTAGCAGTTTTCCAAACCACATTAGCATACATTAATATTGTACATTAATAGAAGATACTGCACTGTACTAAAAATAGAAACTTGGGGTTAGAACATAGAATTTACATTCTTACATTTGTCATTCCTTTATTGCGATCTCTCTGTAACTGTACAATGTTGGACATTTGATCAGAGTACCTACATCAGAACATGGTATTGCGTTTTTAATTGCTCTCCCTGGCATTTTGGTATGTTTGGGAATGATAATGTCACTGCTGGTATATGAATAGACCTTTTCTCTGGATGTCTTCCAAGACCCGCTTTCGTGCTGTGCTGGGGTCTGTTCAGGTTTACTGAAGGAGGTGTTGTCTTTCCCGTGACCGAGCCGCCACGAACTGTCAAACTAGGTCAGAGTAGTTTGAAAACAGTATTGAGGCTAACCAGCGTGCTGCAAAAACAAACAGAAGAACACATCAAGGCTTCTTCATGTGGTCAAATTCCTGACTACAGTTTCACCGCCATCAGTGGCAGAAACCGCCAACGGTCTATTTTCACAGCGGAGTCATGATAAGTTACAGTAAAAGAAAAATCAGTGACAATCAGTGCTCAGGTGTTAAACAAAGCAGTTTTTTTCAGAGATGAGCTTCAATACATGTTTTCTTTTATTTACAGATGCTTATTGAACTCTTTGAACATAGTGACACATTAACTGAATCTCTTTTTTTTTTTAGACAATAAGACAATTAATGCCAGCATTTTGTCAACATTTATTTTAAAGAAGAAAAAAAACATTTGACTTTTTATACCACTGCTATTTTATAGAATAACTTGTTCTCTGCCATTAATTTGCTTCTACTGTCTTTTCAAATAAATGCGTTAAAAGGCTGTTTGTGTCTAAAGAGACTATGGTATGGTTTTATTCACTTCAATCAGACCAAGTACCTAAACTTTTTTTTTTTTTTTGCTTTGAATGTTTCAGTTCATCATCCAGAACAGCAGAGTCTGGGAGTGCGGTGTCGTCTGGTCACTCCAAGCCAAGTGGGCAGACTCACAAGATCTGCTTGGTGTGCTCTGACGAGGCTTCAGGATGCCACTATGGGGTTGTAACCTGCGGCAGCTGCAAGGTGTTCTTCAAGAGGGCAGTCGAAGGTTGGTCCCACACATCTGCCAAATCTGAATGCATACTTTTCTAAACAGTGCTATTTCTATGGAACATTCCAGTTAATGATAGCTGGTTTGGTGGCTGGGAAAACATTTGGTAGCCCAGGCATATTAGAATATCCATAAATCAGATTTGCAACTAATTAAAAAGCTTCTTATTTTAAAATAAGTTAAATTTTAGAGCTAATTTTATATATATATAAAATTCCAATGAAGACTTTTTATTATCCAGCTGAAAATTGCAGATTTGTCTTTGTGATAAGACTTAAACACAATTACAATTATTACTTTCTTCTCATTAAATTCAATTGACCACTTTTGCAGTAAAACCTGGCTATGTCTCTGCTCCCCTGCACAGAAAAATTAGTTCACCAAATACCATCTCAAAGTTTTGTAGAAAATATGTTTTTTGTTGTTTTCATCTGCTTCAGTTTAGGTTTTGATAATTGCACCAAAATTAGTCTAATCCACACCCCTCTCCGGCCACCCAGCCCTTCTTATTTGTATTTACTCAAATCAGATAAATCACTGCCGACTTTGATTGGCATCAAAAGTTTCAGCTCAACATTCTGCCTGCTGTCGTTCTGTTGCAGTTAGCACACTGATGTTTGTCTTAAAGGCTGTTGAAGTGAACAGAATAAACTGAAGTTCAGTGAACTCAAACTAAAAATGTATGCAATCAAGGTCAAAATAGTTTCAAATCTTGATAATATTTATGTGCCTAAAAACACACACAGAGTAGTGTTAAAAGCTTTTTGTCAAGCTCTTGCTCTCCGTCTTGTTCAAGCTTCATTTTCTTCTGTTTCCTGTCTTTCTGCAAGCCTTTAATTCACTTGTAATGCTATTTTTTAAGACCTGGCATCCACATGTGTGGACATCACATTTTAGGATGTATTACCACAGAAGTCAATTCTACTTAGCTGGGGCCCTGTGACTCCGTATATAGAGGGCTAACTCAGATACTAGCTTGGGTTTTAGGAGGTTAAAGAGGGTTTTGTTTTCATAGTTGTTTGTAAAGACTTGGGTGAATAATAAGCACACATTTTTTGCACTGGTGCCGTTGCAGAACATTACTTTACCATAAGACTCATCATAAACAAGTTGTATGCTTAATTTATTTTGTTTTATGCCGTATTGTTTATCTAAGATTATGTAAGTATTAACAATAAGGAGGAAATTACCATTCATAGTCTTTTCATATTTTTTTTTTTTGCCAGTGACGTTCGTGCACAGAAAAAAAATTCAGATTTAAAAATGTTCAAGCTTTTAATTTGAAATACTTTTTCCTAGCCATGTGGAGTTTTCTGTGAGCTCTGCTCTTTGGGGAAATGCACAGCGCTTTAAGCAGCAATCAAAGTGCTGTCTTTGAAGTGCAGCGACTCACGTCTTTCTGAAGTAAGATTTCAGTAAAGAACGGACTGAATAACAATTTCACAGTGGCCTTTAATCTTTGAAAGCTCTGACATTAAACGGCTACACGGTACACTCATGGCTCTGCTGGGATTGTTTGTAATGTTGTAACTCATTGACTCCAAAGGAGGACATGTATGTTCACTGCTGAACTCCTTCTGGTTCCTTTGTGTCACTCCAGAAGTCTTAGAAGTTTGGCTCTGCAGGGGGCTGCGTGTGACTGGAGTTACTCATAATTCAAATTCTTGGGGTTAATTTCTTTTTTGTGTATTCAGAGAAGAAGACTAAAGGAACTTGGAACGCCCAACAAATAAAACAGCTGTTATTCAGCCATGTGTTTGTACCAGCAGACAATGAGAAGCAAGTTCCTGTCTTTGTTAAAAACAAATATTGTGTTAATCGGAAGATCCACACTTTGCCTCATTATTGACATCAGTTTCTGTTTTCTGGAACGGGGTCTTGGGGACTTTTTATTGCTGACTAAAATCTCAATCTTTCTACAAACATTTCACCAATAATTAAGTATTCCATACAGAGAAGAAAACAAGGATGATGTTAAAACTACAAAGCAAATTAGCCAAAGGCTAGAAAACACCAAAGTAAAATGTTTCTGTAAAGACACGTTTTATTGTTACACCTAGAAAATAAATGAATATGGATCCCAACATTACTTGAATTTTAGATGAACAACACCCTAATGGAAAATAGGATTTGCACAGCTGCGTGATCATCTACGACACCATCTTCTCTCTTTTATGTTCTGGTGTAAACACCAGACACTGAAGTTGAGGTTTACCTTTTTGTTTCACAGAGCTGCTCCGCTAAAGTCATGTTTGTTTTGTTTTTCTCCCCTCCACCCTGCCCTGCTCTCTGCTCGTTGACTCTATGGTGAAGGATGGAGAGCACGACAAAACACAGATGGTAATGAAATGCACTTTTAATAATAGTAGTAAATGTTTATATTTTTTTTAATGATAGAATTACTGTCACTTCTGATTTGCTCGTGTCACTGTAGTTACTGGACACCTGACTATTCTGTCTGGACATGGTCAAAACCTCTTCTGTCAACTATTTCTAATGCATGCTTGACTCTGTCATTAAAATCTGCACCAATTGCTTGTGAATGATTATTAGCCTCTTCAGTGTCTGCTTGGAATGTCACTCCTCATTCTCTTCCCCAGTATTAGTATTAGTATTAGATACAAAAATGGTAGCTTTTCTTTTGCATATGGCTTACACTGGCTATTGAGATCTCATGTCAAAATTTAAATTGCTTTTTTAAGTGGTCTGTTCTTTACAGCTAATTTCAGTTTTTGTTCCTTAATCTGGAGTCCCGTTTTTCTGTTTAAAGAAAATAGAATATAAATGGGGATTGATGACCCATGATGTTCCCAGCTTTTAGTTTAGCAAAATTGGATTAATTCATTTGCTGCCTAACAATTATCAATACTTCCAAAATCTCACATCTCCTCTACTGCTGTATTTTTAATGTCATTAACACTTTCATTTCATCTAGTCCAGGGCTTGCAACCTTTACCACTCAAAGAGCCATTTGAATCTGTTTCCCACAGAAATGAACACACAGGGAGCCACAACACCCAGTGTTTTCGGTGAATGGCATAATTTGACTCGATTTTTAAAGTTCGGCAAGAGACGTTTTTTTTTGTTGTTGTATCGTCTGTAATTTATTGGGTTCCGATAAGAACTATTAGGCCATAAAACTAACACATATGTCATAATTAATCAGCAGTTAATCCACTTCTCCAAAAAGATTTTTGTCAACAAACAACTTTTTTTCTCATCTGGATCAGGATGTTTTTGGGCAAAAGCTGTGTGTTTATTCTGGGATGTCTCGCCACATCTGAGACTTTGTTGTTTGTTAATTCCTCATTACATATTAACCATACTTGTAAAGTCGTTGAAAACAAACTAATTTGCCCAGTTGCCATTAAACGTACAGTTGTCCTCAGGAACTTCAGTTTTCTCAAAATTCTCCATCGTTGTCCTAACCGAGTCGGAACATTGTTGGGATTTCACGGCGGTGGGAGTCGTGGCGGTGACACAGGACAACAGTCACATCGAACTTTACTTAGAGAATGATTAAATTTAGATGTTTTTTATTTTTTAAACCCAATACCTTTCCTGCTTGCCAACCGTAGGCATCAGCATAGAGGAGTCGCTCTAGGGACGAGCAGCTCGCCTGGTTCAGACCTGCTTACAAAAATAAAACCGCTGGACGACAGACCCGGAGAGGTTCTGCATGATGAGGCCTTTATTTACTCCTCCTTCAACCTCATTCAACATGTACTGTCTTTTAAGAAGAACTTTCTCTGGTCCGCGTTCACACCTGCAGACACGTGTATTGCTGCTCTCTTCCTTCAGCTCGCTCGCACATCCAGGCGGGTTTAAAGGCACCACAACAATCTACAAAACCACAGAAAGCACAGGGATGAAAGGTTGCCATCCCCTGATCTAGTCTTTTGAACATTAACTTTATAGATTCTTTTGGAATTATCAGAAGCAAAAATAATGTTGGAAATCTGTCAAGATAGATCCATCCGTGCATTTTCTTAACCGACTTTATCCCTTTCGATGTCATGGGACTGCCAGGGCCTAACTTGGCTACTGTTGGGCTATGACAGGTTACATTCTCGATAGGTTGTAGTTTGTAGAATTGTAGAAAAACGTTTGGAAATGTCATTAAAAAAAGCACATTAGAGCTAGGGTTTAGAAGTACAATGATGTATAAGTAAAGTTAGAAATGTTGCAACAAACTGTATATGTCTGTAGGGCAACATGTTAGTTGAGCTTTATTCAAGGGACCTTGGCTCCTAGGTAAAAGCTTATGAGTAATTGAGTAGTGACTGTATATGAGAGCTGGACTGGGCGAGTGTGACGTCACCTGACTTACTTCCAGTTCCAACCAAATGAAGTCAATTTTCAGTCAGCATTTTTTTTTTCACCGTACAGACGATGCCATGTTGGAACAAGAGATCGTCAGTAAACAGTGATTGTTCCAAGTTGGTGTGAGTCAACATTACTATGGCAACCACTCTCTCCAATCATGAGTGAGCTTGTTGAAAGGCCACACCCCCCGTCAATTTTAAGCTTGCTCTGGAGAATCTGTCAATCAAATGCTTTGGACATTCAATGAGAGACCACATTCTTTTATGGAGGCGTGTGATAGGCCAGTTTGTAACTCAAATAACTTGCACCAGAGAAAAAAATACAAAATGTAACAGAGCAAGAATGGTTATTCTGACCAATATCAAATATAATTACTTACTAAGTTTGTATTTCTCAGTAGAAGTGTATGGAATTTTGACTTATTGGAACCAGCAGGTACTTCCTGTTTGGAACGCAAGGTGGGAGGGGGTCACTTGATCCAGTTCTCCTATAAAGACAATAGATGGGCGACATGGTGATCATTAAAAGTCCTTTGCAGCACTGCTCCCTGGTCTAGCTGTAATGGTTTGACAGGAAAGGCTTAGAATCCACACTGGAGGGTATTGTTGTGATTTTCTGATGATGGTTAAAAAAAAATCATTTGCCTGAAAATCAAATCAATCTTTACTTATAACATGTTCTATCGGTTTATCAAATCCATTATTCCCTTCACTTAAAAGTAACTACTTACAGTAAATTTTAATCAGGATTCCTAGAATTAGTCACTAGTAATGGTTGTAATTCTATCTCTGAATCCTAAATCACTTGTGAATGGAAATCGGATGCCTCAGTTTTTGTTTCTTTGTTGTGGTTTTTTTGGCAGTTATACCCAAAACTTGTCATTTGTAAGGATAGCTCAGTTTATATAAATTAAATGTAAGGGAAGGATAACTGAGCATCAATTCCCACTAAGAAATTATTTATTTTCCTCATGATTTAAGCTGTAATGTATTTTATTAAAAAAAAAAATCTTCTATAATTTATTTATTTTTATTTTGGACCATGAGGCGATCTTAAAATTCTTAATATTTCTTGAAAGTTAACACTGGTTAATAATCCAGTGGGTTTTATGAATTTTGGTTGTGTTAACTGACCTGGAACTGTTTTATTTTTGTGGTACACGGCCTTATAGACCTCTATAGAAATGTTTTAGTAGGACTGGTGAACTACAAAACCGTGCAGCTTGGTGGATTGTTGATGCTAAATGGATACTGCTATGAAAAAGGTTCGACTTATCTGAGGTTTTGCTCTCTGTTAAGACTGCTTTTTGCAGAGACATACATGAACAACAACACAGTTTGCTTGAAAAACTTCCCATCAACCCCTCTGACCAGTCCCCTGCCTTTTGGCCCCTCTTGGCATTCTGGCTGATGTTGTCATAGTACTTTTATGTCACTGTTTTGTTTCACTTAATGTGCCCTAAAATCTGGCGCTCCTCGTCTAGAAAACAAAATGAAAGTTTGATTGATGATCTGTTTATTGATATTGGGCCTAATGATCTGAACGACACTGCAGTCGAATCCAATATGTCCTCTACACGTTCAAAGGAAAATCATTGTCAACCGGATTTGATCCTTTAGAACCTGACACCTTTAATGATTCATCTCACTCTTATTAGGAAGTATTCTCCTAATAAAGTGTATACACCCAAATACTCCTTAATTAAAAACGCTCATAGCGAATTGTTGCAGAGCCGGAGAAGAACTGGACTCCAGTATTTTTCTGTTGTGTGAGACTCTTTGAGATAAATTCGATTCACATTTGCTTTATTAAAAAAAAAATCTGTGAAGCCATGAGATTTGGCCTTCATTTTTTTGTTTAGTCTCAGGAAAACCCTTAGTTTTAGATGGACATCATTTAAGCAGAAATCAGTTGAACAGATTGCAGACGGCTGGTTTTCTTATGTACACGGCGTCTGTTCTTCAAAAGGCTGCTGTTAAGATTAAATTAGTGAGGATTTTGTTTCAATTTAGTTTTTCCTTCTAAACTGGATATTAAGTTCTCATGAGTGCAAGGCCATTTTTGTTAGTTTGCATGTCGGGGAGATAAGGGATTCAGCTGGCAGGTTAGTGCCCGCAGATGGCTGTTCACGTTGGTGTTTCGGTGTCTTACTGTGAAGTCATTGATGGCTGCAGTTGGCAGCCTTGGTGCTGCCTTTTTTTCTTGTTTTTTTTTTTTTTTTTTTCCGGTCACACCACCAACCCTGCACACCAATATCCCAACGGAAGAATTTGAAGTTGTCAGCTGCTTCAGCGGAAACGTTCACGTGTGTGTAAACTCCCTCTTTTAGATCTTTACAGGTACACGGACTGGCTCAAACTAGATGAGAATCCAGGCTGCGCATGGGCACATGTTTTCTCTATCATGACTGCAGACCATCATGGCTGGGTGAAGCATCATTAAGCTGAGCTAATCATTTGCTCGATGTCCCAGATTCGGTGTTTGCTGGTGCTTGTGACGTGTGGGCTGTAGGCTCAGTATCCCTAAACCAAGCGCTTTAGCTTGTGTTTTTACGAAGGAAATTAAACTTGCCTCCTTGCCGCTTGAACTCAGCCTAGTTTTACAGCAAACTGAAACTGCACATCATGTTCACAGGATGTAAATATCAGGAGTATGTACACGTCAAAGCCAACATTTAAATAAACAACTGGCAAAAGACCACGACTTGTTTGAGTAGTTGATGAACACAAACACATTCTGTCACTGCTTATTATCTGCCCCTCATTTTTATTTCTTTTCAACAGAGGACGGTTTTCTGCTACTGATATATATACGTGTTATGCTAAACTGTTACTGTTTTAGTTCATTTGCACCTTTTTAGCTGACATTTGGGCCGCAGTTCTCATAAAAACACCAACATGTTAATCTAGCTGTTATAAAGATTGAAAGTCATTATGTGATCAGCTGTAAGCCATTATCTTTATTTCAAAATAATAATAAAACTTAACAACCTTAATCAATAATTTAACAGATTTCAGAATAGAAATTGAATTATTTCAAAACTGGGGAAAAAATTAGGGTTGACTCTAAAACTTGAAGTGTTTTTGTGTTAAAGTAAAACAAAAAATTGCATTTAACCGTAGGAAAGACCTTCTCACAAAATTCCAGCCGTCGTTTGACTGTGCTGCTTGGAGAGATACTTTAAACATTCATGAAACATGCCATAGGTCTGAATGAATTCTGAGTCCAAAGTTTGATGTAAACATGTGACTGAGTGGGATAAAGTGCAAATAGGCTGATGGGGGGAAAAAAAAAAGGAAAGGAATAAATAAACACAGAGGACTTAGACGTGCAGGACTGCATTGAAACAATGCGTTTATCCTGGCAGGAACATAAAGAACAAAGTGAAAATCGACAACACAGTTGCTGTTACTCACAAAGAAGTTTGATGACAAAATGACTGCATGATGTTCTTTTGACTTTTAGCAGCATTAACGCTGCATCTCTGTGCCTTTTAACAATTTAATGGAGTTGAACAGACTTGGTTTGGTTCTTCCTCCATACTTGATGTTTTAAAAGTGGTGTAAACAAAGTGTAGAAGTTTAAATGGTCCATGGATGCGTTTGAACTTTACTTTCTCTTTGTTGACAGAAGCAAATGAGACGAAAAACTCGTGCTTGATGAGCTTTATTAAACCTTTAATAGGATGCAGGTTCCTCTGAGTTTGCCTTCAAGCTTCTTAGAAGTCCAACGGTTTCACAATGCAAACAGTCTGCAACAAAAGATGCAATGACGAAGTATGAGGTTTTGCTTTTGCGCACATCAACCGTGTCCAAGGTTCACGGTGATTAGTAACTGGCAGGCTGTGGTGAAAATCACAAGAATCCGATGCGGGCTGTTGTGTAGGATTCTGCTCTTTTCGCAGCATTTCTTGTTCTCACCAGCCGCCGTCAAGATCATTTTTAGGCCACTGACTCATTTAGCACATCAGAGATGATTCTATTGAAGTGTGACTGTTGGATTTTGCAGAGCTGCTGTCATAGTGAAAGTGTAAGAAGTGGGGAATACATGGTGGTGATCTGGATGTGATTGGCTGAAGGCTGCTTATCACTTGAGCTCTTTTTCTTCAATTAGACGTGCACCGTGAAAACTGACCTCACACAGGCAAGAAAACTTCCTAGTTTAGATAAAATGTGCCAAAGAAACACATTCAAAAAGCCCCCCCCACCACTCTTATCTTAAGGTGTGCTCTGAAACACTAATTGCATTTCCTTCCCTCTGGTGAAAAATCAATCCTTGCTTGTTTTCCATGGTAAATTAATTATGATTCCATCCGCTGCTCAGTTTGTTTCGACCAAAATGAATCTTGGGTGGTGGGGGAGCTCAGGCAGAGTAGCGGGTGGCTTAGATGGAGCCCGAGTGCCACAATGTGGGTGATGTGAAGTGTGTTGTTCTGAAAGGGCTTTGTTGACAGTCACGGTGCAGTGAAGTACAACTGCAAACTTAAGCTTGTGAGGCTTACTGTAGAATCAACAGGTGGTGAGTGTCATCATACATACTGCCCTGCCTAATCCTCTTCAAACCCTCTTAGCTGCCTAATTTGTCTCCCTCATCCTTTTCCCTCTTCCTCCTCCTTTCTTCACAGGTCAGCACAACTACTTGTGTGCAGGGAGAAATGATTGCATCATTGATAAGATCCGCAGGAAGAACTGCCCCGCGTGCCGCTTCAGGAAATGTCTTCAAGCTGGAATGAACTTGGAAGGTAAACACCTTGACGTATGGCGGAATGGAGTCTCTCGCCCACAGAGAGAGAAATATTAAAGAGAAATGTGTTTTTTGTGCTTCAAAACATAAAAGACCTGAGATTAGAGCAAAACAAATCTTTCATTATTGTTTGAAAAATACATCCATCGACCGATTTGGAGGGACTCTTTCCCACTAATATATTATTTTTTGAAAAGGCAACACATTTTTCACACATTTTACTTATTAGAAATCAATTTTTAATTTGCTGTCCCTTTAAAACATCACACGGTTTGTACATTTTACCTTATATAAGTCAAAGTTTTGCCCCCCAGTAAAGGGAAGAGGGCATTTGTGTATGTTTTTAACATGGGAGATGGGAACAAAAGCAAAGTACACAAACTGAACAATTCTCAGGTCAGGATAACGGAGAAAGGAGCTGTCACAACTTCTTAAGAGCTTTGAGATAAGTGTCACACTAGTGAAAGCTGCCGCCCTTTTGGCCTTTAATATAATATTTAAAGAGAGGAAAAAAAGGAAATGTGCTCTTTTCGTTCAACATGAAGTAGAATTACATGCACAGAAGGTGAGGCGGGAAGAGAGGAAGTGGGATTTGATGGACGTCAGAGTGTCATCAGACAGCCTTCAACCTGAAAGCCTTATAGTTGCCATAGAAACACCGGGAAAGGAAATTAAAAAGAGTAGAGTGTAGGAAAAGCATCCTCTTCTCAGCATATAATATAAGTTCTATTTTTAGTTTGGAAAATGACAAAATGATGCCCAAATAATGTGGATGGAGTCACTGTGTTGATTAAAAGAAGAAAAGAAAGGAGGTGAAAGATTTCATGGAAGCGCTCGTCTCTCTTTAGTGCACAGAGTATTTAAAAGGTTAATAAAACCTAAACCTAGAATTTTTTTTAAAATAACAAAGATTTTTAAGAAATGTCCCTAAAACTCACTTGAAAAAAAAGTGCAGGGCCCTGAGTCTACAAACACTTTTTAAACATTTTTAAAGACCCACTCCAATGAAAAAGGGCTTTTTCTCATGTTTTTGTGACATTTAACTGATAATAGATGAGATATATACAGAACAAAATGCATTTTTGAGATTTTCTTTGCTTAAATCATTATTAATCCGGACAAAAAACTGCTGTCTGAAATGGAGCTTATTTGCGACACAGAAAGTACGCTGGGCGGGGCTGGGCGGGGCTGGGCGGGGCACAAGCTTCCTGCTCTGCTCCGTTCTGATGCATCCGCTGAATTCCTCGTCTGAGCTGGCATCTGGCTCAAAACTGTCCGGCTGGATCGCTCCAATATTACACCAATTCAGATGGACATGTTGACTGATTTGCTTTTTGTTGCTTTCCGTCTGGCCGCTTTAAATCTGGTGTCCAGCGAGGAAAAACAAGAAGCTGATCAAGATGAAGCGGCCTTCAGGCTCATCCGAGCCCGTCAACAACAACAACAACAACCTGCCTGTCCCGATCATACCCAGGAGCATGCCTCAGCTCGTGCCCACCATGCTGTCTGTGCTCAAGGCCATCGAACCAGAGGTCATCTTCTCGGGCTACGATAGCACGCTGCCGGACACCTCCTCCCGACTCATGAGCACTCTGAACAGGCTTGGAGGGCAGCAGGTCATCTCTGCAGTCAAGTGGGCCAAGTCACTGCCAGGTAATCAGAACTTATTTGCCTTAGGCTCCTTATATAGTTCTGCTGCAGGTGACTAGTAGCTAACGTCTATAAGGATTCATAGGAATTTCTGATAAATTGTTTTTTTAAATGTACATCATGAATTTACAGGAAGTAGACCGTAACCTCAACACTAGTCACTTTTTGAACACATTTAAATTAATGTTTAAATGAGCAGTTTCCGTTGCAGATATGCTGAGAAGCTGAAATGACCACATGGTGCGTTATCAATGCCTAGTAGAGACAGAGCACCACAAAAGGCCTTAATAGTGGTTTATCTCCCTGTAAATGCTCTAAAATAGAAAGAGGAGAAAACAAAATGTTATCTCCAAAATTGATTTATATGCATGTTCTTCCTCTATTTTGTGGATTTTAAAGTCCAACTGTTGAATCTGTATGTAATCCTGTTGTTCTGTGCATTGCCATGCTCAATAGCTTTCTATGGAACATGTGCTTTGGTTCAAATCTGCATAATAAAATTCTTGGTCATGTTAGGAATAAAAGGACTGGTGTCTGTGCCGCCGAGAAGAATGAAACCAGGAAAGCAGGTTTTCATAAAGATGCACGGATCAGTGATTAAAGCCAATCCTTAAACTAGAATCTACTTTTAAAACACTGTTAAACGTTAACTCTAAGTATAAAGGACACCCCCCTTTATAAAAACAAAATTTAGTGACTCTCAACTCCTACTTCAAAAAGCCAGAGCTGGAAAACGGGAGGAACCACCTTTGGGTCATGAGAAAAAGAGGCACATGACCCGGTAATCTCTTAAAGCATTTGCTTGCAGATTTATTATAATATTTCTGAGGGAAAGTTTTGCTGTGAGGCTAAACCTCCAGCTCTTTTTCAAACTGTTTTCAAGCATGTGACTGTATGAGGGAGACCAAAAAAATCCATTTATTTATTCCTGTAACATCCCACATCTACGTACAACTAAGCAGATTTTTGTTGATCTTGTCTCTTTAACTAAAAATAGGAATAACTTCCTTTTTAGATTTGTTAGCTAAAAATAGATTAAAAAAATATATATCCTTTCATCATTTAATGTTTATTCTTTTGGTCTGTTACTCATGGGATTCCTCCCTCCACCGCAGGCTTTCGTAACCTGCACATCGATGACCAGATGACGCTGCTGCAGTGCTCCTGGCTCTTCCTCATGTCCTTCAGTCTTGGTTGGAGATCCTATGAGCAGTGCAATGGCAGCATGCTCTGCTTCGCCCCCGATCTCGTCATCAACACGTGAGTAGAGAACCCGCATGTTGCTCAACAGTCTTCTTTTTACGACTTGGATATGACGCGTCTGTGTTTTCTCCTTCCTGGGCGTTGGTTTCTCTTGATCCCAACTGCCTGAGTCTGACTCACAAGACGCTGGAAGTCGGTCATAGAGTTGATAAGTTGAGCAAAAGTATAGAAACTTGGGACGTGATCTTAGATCTGAAGATGTGGTCAGGGGAGATTTTATCAAGCAGCAGCGTGCAATTTCTTTTTTTCTTTTTTTTTTGCATGGGGGAAGCCCCTGGCCTTATATCAGTGTTTTAAATGGTTGGTGGTCGGTATCAGTAACATTTCTGTCAGACATCAGCTGTGACAGCTTGAGTATTTGAAGCTGCCTGTCAGACTCCATCCAGTTAGATGGATGTAACTTTCAAGGGTTAGTATGGAGTAGTACAGAATTAGCTTGGTACCTGTGACAAACAGGTTTGGGCTCTTTTTTTCCTTCAGTTTCCGTCTGGAGAGAAATCCTCTCACTGAGGACGCAGCGTGGCACTGGACGTACATTTATAGGATGTTTACTGCTTTGTTTACCTTCTAGAGCAGATGGTAAGCAGTCTGTGGAGGCATCTTACAACGTCAAATCCCATCATGCTCTATTACAGCCTCCTAGAAGTATTTTAAGCATCATTGTTTTGGTATTAATCCAAACATTTAAATGGGACTGCAGGCTCTTGGAACTGTCGGTGAGGATTGTAAAAGCTTTAAGGTTAAGCACCGTTTAAACTGTGTAAAAAGATGGCTGATCGGGTGACTCCTGCTAAGAACGCCTCACAGACTTCCTAGCGAGGCGTTAACGGGAATGTGGTACCAGGAGGAGGCCCCACAGCCTGGGAGCACCCTGGAGTCTCCGTGAAGTGACTGCTGCTCATTCCATCTGAGCTGTGCTTTCACATGCAGTTAAAGCCCTGGTTTGGTGGAGACATGCTCTCCTGAGACCTCTCTCGTGCTTTTCTTTGGGAAAACTTGCGGACGTTCTGCTGCGTTTCACTCCTGGAGGTATGAAGAATCCTGCAGGATGTGGGCGTGTGCCTAAACACAGATGGTTACTCTGTGAGGTTGCAGTATGGCCCACTGAAATGATCAAATGTAGGAAATGATCATTCCTTCTGCTTTTTTTTTTTATTTTATGAATTGTTGTCCCAACCCGCTAAAGCTCAAGGCATTCTCTCTCCACATCAGAGACCGCATGCAGCTGCCCTTCATGACCGACCAGTGCGACCAGATGCTGAAAATCTGCAAGGAGTTTGTCCGACTGCAGGTGTCCTACGATGAGTACCTGTGCATGAAGGTTCTTCTCCTGCTGAGTACAGGTAATTCCACTTTGATTCATCCAAAAAACAGAAAAAAAGGTTTCATTTTATGTACGTGTGTGTTTAATTGCTTCCTTGTTTTATATTCAACAGATTGAAACGTCCTGAAATATTAAAAACAGGATTTTAATATGAGCTGTAGTATCTGGGGAGATGCTTTTATCTCTGTTAGATGGAAATTAGTTTTCATTTAGATTCTCTGCTTTAGCAGTAATGTTTCCCTCTGCACTTTTAAACCTGGGCTTCCTTTGAGGATCTGAAGATTCTTCATTTTCATCAGATCATAAAATTAGTTTCTATTTTATATAAAAGCCACAGAGAAACAGAAACTCATGACATAATAGTGTGACTGTTTATTATAGGCACCCCCACGTGCAGTTTACACAGTTTCCTTCCGCTCAACTCTGAAATACAAGAAATGCCAGAAAACTACCTTTTAATGCAACTTTATAAAAAATAAAATCATCAATTTGTTCGATTCCGAAATGACTTTTTTGAGAGTAAATTAATCCCAAGATTGCTTTTAAGTCGTATTACAAAGCATCTCATTACTTTCTGTCAGATATAAAAACAAATTGAAATGTCAGACTAAGACTTCCTCCCTTCAGAAAAGAGGAGGTCAGATCCAAGTTAATTTCAAACAATTTCCTTTCCTGCTTTTCCTCAGGGGCTGAATTATGACTGATTGCTTTAAAATGAGACAACAAAATGAATTTTTAACAGACTCTTTTCACGGTTGTGAACATTTTTTGCAGAAGGAACATTTGTGTCCTGAATTAATGCTAACTATTGAGAAGCTTGGAGATGGAATCAGAGAGGGGGGGCTAACTCAGGGGGTTGGATGTCCAAACATTATAGGACATGTCAAAAACTGTATGATAATTACATTTCCTGTTCCTCATGTGTAGTTTGATTTGATCAGGAGAAGAGATTTTTTTTATGTTTATTTTGAAGTAATTTAAAGTAGAAGTTTATTTGGTTGTAGAAAGACCCACTCTGATCATCTATTTTAAAAGTCCAGTGGGCTTTTTCTTATAAAAAATAAAAAAGCCTGTGTCGTTTTTTCCGACTTAGTTTCTGCAGAGCGGCAGTAGAAATTCACCTCTGAGTTGTGGGCGGGACCTTTGGGGCAAAGGAAGCCCACCCCCTTTCCCCTTCCCATTGCTGAGAGCTCTTTGTTTACACTCTCCCCCTAGCCCCTGACACCCCCAACATTAGCGATGCAACAAAAACGGCGAGAAAAACCACCATTAACCAAAAAGGACGCCATCCAACCAACCAAGAATACAGTTAACAGACACACAAAATGTCACATCAATTTGACAAACATGCCACAAAATACTTACACACACAAGTACATGTTCATTAATAAACAGGGGGGGGGGGGGTTTAATGGCTTGTACCTGAGCGGTTTCCATTTGCTGCTTAGAAATAGAAAATGTCATCTGGTTTGGGCGCCGCTGGTTTCATTTTTAACGGAAAATAATTAGTTTTTATTGTGACGGCCTGAACTGAAAGATCCCTAGATGACAGATTACTCCTAAAAAAAGAAAAAACAAGTCCGTTGTGTCCTTCCCCCCATGCATACACATTTCTGCAGGGCCTCCCTTTCATCTGATTATGTAACCCCGGCATGATGTCATGCTCCTGGTGGCCGGGCATAATCTCTGCAAATGACTTTGGTCGGTGGGCTTGGAGCTCCGGGCCGCTTGCATCCTGACGAGGAGCCCGGTGTCGACCTGGGCGGTGTGAAAACGGCACAGTGCTGGATTATGAACTGGCTTAGCAGAGTAGAAATGCCTCCAAAACATTCCTGCGTTTGTCTAAAGTGCGCGCAGATATTTGCTGCTCCTTGTGGGTTTGCGTCCAGACCACAGAAACTCCAGCTGCTCCTCAGCTGCGGAGGATCCTCGCGGTTTATTTTCCACTGCCTGCAGCGATCCGGTCATGTGTGCTCCTGTGTGTTTATCTAGCGTCCACAAAGTTTCCTTGTGGTGGTTGGATGAGTTATATTTGAAATGAAGTTTTAATAATGTCATTTACCGATTGCTTTCAGCAAAAACATAAATGCACAAGAGAAATGGCCCCATTAATGCTGACTTCTGCAGAGAAGATTTTGTTCTGTGGGCAATGAAATGCATGAAGAATAGTTGGATGTTTAGTTGCAGAGGGAATAGTTGGAGCACGGTAAACTTATTCCTGCAGATTGTTATCTTGCAGGTGATCAAACAAAGGTCTTTTTATGCTTTCCTGGCAGGATTGAAATCCTTTCAGGTTTAGAAACTTTAGGAAAAAAGCAACTAGTTTGTTTAAAACAAGTGGATTATAGATAAAAAAGCAAATTTAAGTTACTCAATAAACTCCAAGCAAACAAGAGTTTGCATTTTTCCCTGTTGATCCGTTTGCTAAAGCATAAATTGCGCTATTTTGATTTGAAAAATCCATCTGTGTTTTATTAATCTATCAGACGAGACGTTTGAGTGGCGTTTGGGAACCTTTCAGCGGCCATGTTGCTCACATTTTCTTCCTCTCCGCAGTGCCGAAGGACGGCCTGAAGAGCCAGGCGGTTTTCGACGAGATCCGGATGGTGTACATCAAGGAGCTGGGAAAAGCCATTGTTAAGAGGGAGGAGAACGCCAGCCAGAACTGGCAACGCTTCTACCAGCTGACTAAGCTACTGGATTCCATGCAGGAGGTCAGAGCGCCTCGCACTTTCACCAAACCCACAGATCTTCTCATGTCATATTCCAGCTTCTTCGAGTATAAACAGATCAAATTCATTTTTAACTGTTATTTCAAATGAACCAGAGTGTAGATCTGAATTAACCCCTTTTTGTTGTATTATTTTTTATTTATTTGTTACATTTAGTGTGTGTGGGGAGGGAGAGGGGACGAATGTGAGAGGGGGGGGGGGGGTTTGGAAGAGAGGTGAGAAAGTGGGGTTATCTCGTCATTTTTAATATTTCTAAGCATCTTCTGTCGACTTTGTTTCTTAGCCCCGCCCCTCTTGACCTTTCCGCTCAGTGTTGACGTTATCTTAATGGAATAATCAAATTCTCACAAACAGTTTATAGTGTGTAAACGTTCCCATGCTGCATTCACACGTCTTCCTTTCTGAAGATCCTCCTTCCTGTCAGGAAAACAGCGTTTTTATCCCTAAAGCGTTGTGTTCCCGTTCTTAATTCCACTTTTATTCAGACTTTTGGTTTCTTAGATTCAATATTACTCCATTAATTGTGACTAGAAGTTTAGATGTTCTTGTTTGCATTTTGTGTTTTAAAAGAAATGTTAATTGATATTCAATTGATCTATACTTAGAAGATCTGCATTAATTCATCGAATCTCCTATTTTTTTTCCTTTAAGGACACACTCGGATGAAAATCCGGTTTTTAACACGTTTTTCTTTAGAATTGTGTTTCTGAGCATTTATTTATGCAATCCGTTGAGAATCAGGAGCAAACAGAGGAGTGCAGCTTGAACCAAAACCCATTTGTGACGTAGAAAATACTCTAGCTGTGCCACAATATAAGAAGACAGCGTTTTGATTTGAGCAAAAAAAAAAAATGGCAGAATTATAATGAAACGACCACTGGGAGCGCTTTAAGAATAGATCAAAAGGTGATTGGAGTGAGACTTTAAAATATCTTTAAGGCAAAAAAAAAAAAATAAAAATAAGAGTTCTGTCTTTAAAGTAAGAATTTATTGTTTTATTTACGAAAATTCTACTTTTGTTCAAAAAGTCACCAGTTATGATACACATTTTTATAAATCAATACAGATCTGATCAAACTGAAGTCAAAAACATGGGAATAAATATCAAATTGACCATAAATGTATGTCCAGTCCTATTTTTTTTTTTTTTTTTTTCATTTTATGTCGGCGATAAAGACCTTTTATGACTAACATCCCTAAAAACCAGACAGAAGAACTGAAAGAAATCAATCTTTAAATGTGGTTTGTTGGTTTGTGTCTTGCAGATGGTTGAGGGTCTTCTGCAGATCTGCTTCTACACGTTTGTGAATAAAACCCTCAGTGTGGAATTCCCAGACATGCTGGCGGAGATCATCACCAGCCAGATACCAAAATTCAAAGACGGCGGCGTGAAAGCTCTGCTGTTTCACCAGAAGGGACTGCCTTAAACTGTGAAGCAATGCCTTAAGTCCTGCCCCGCCCCGCCCACGCACCTCCCTGGGGTCCCGCCCCCTTACCCCCTCCCCTTGTTTGCTGAACCTGCCTCCCTCCACGCTCTGGTCCGGCTCTCCGGGCTCCTGTCGGAAGTTTCCGGATCTCCAGGCCTGTAGCCCGTCCTCTCAGCTAGCCAAGAAAAAAAAAAAAAAAAAAAAAAACGGGCTGAAGGTCTTTTTGAATATTTTCTTTTTTCAGCGCTTCAATCATATATTTGGTGTTTTCTTCTCGTCTGTCGGCCTCTTCCTCTCCCCGCCTCCGGAGTTTAGCCTGTTTGCACAGAGAAACAGCTTTCCCTCCCACAAGCTTATCGCTCCCACTTTACTGATCTCAAGGCTCACCAAGCTGAGTGGTGGTGGCCCCCACCTGCGCAGCCTCACCTGCGCAGCCAAACCCAGTCTTCACCTCCGGTGGGGTTCCAGGAGACTAAAAAGTGCAGCAGTGACGTGAACGAATGAAAGAGCTGAACCTTTTGTTTCTGTTGGACTCGGGACGGTAGAACTGTTCTAACCGGATTCATTTGGAATATTCAGTATTTATTCATGCAGGACTCATCGTACGCAGACGCTCACACGCTCAGCCAACCGTTTACACAGGATGCATCTGAGGGAAAACCAGTGCCTTTAGTTCTGCAGCTAGCCTACTCTCTGTCTGCACACGTCCCATGTTTATTTGGTAGTTTTTTTTTCCCGGACGCTGACATTTCAGTGTTCTGTGTGTGAGGATGATGGCCTTTTGAGCGGAGAAGAAAGTTCAGCATTTTCCAAGTCCCAAAAAAAAAAACACCTCACACGTCGACTCAGCGAGGTGTGCGATTCTTCTGCCTTTACGTGCGACCGGATTGCCACCAGATTCATGCTAAAGAAAAGAATTCTGCTTTGTTGGGGTAAATTGAGGGTCAGCTGACTTAGATATTGGGATTTGGTCGATTACATAACTTTATATAAACCAAGGTAAAATATTGCACAGCTGAAATGAATGGAGTCGGACGTGACATGGGATATTTTTTATTTTCTTTTTATGACAAACATGCCACTCCCTGTTCCCTCCTCAGGAAGCTCTGCAGACCGGAGCTCTTCAGCCAAACCGGTCCAGCGGTGAAAACCCCGTTTTTCAGAACAGTTCAGGTCTTCTTGGGTTGAGTTTGTAACCCCGTCATGCCCCGCCGAGAAGGAAGATGGATTTTTAACATGAAACTGCCCTTTAATTAGCTGCATTGACTCTTGAGGTACCTGAAAAGGTAGCATGTTCAGGCCGTCTTAGTTCATCTAAGATGCATGTGAGGAAATGGTTCAAGAATCAAAAGCTCAGGTCAGGAGTGATTACCTCGACTACAAGTGTCTCATTAGTGCCAAATAAGGCAGGTGTTTACTTTATTTTCCCTTATCCCCCTGGACATTTTTAGGAGTTGCAATTTGGCTTTAATGTGTGTTTTTTTTTTTTTTTCCTCAGAACGTCACAAATCCAAGAATAATCTTTCCTTCTGCTGAGGTTTAGCAGCATTTTGTACATTTGTAATGTGAATAAACGCTCACACCAGCTTATACGATGGCCAAAGCAGCACGTGTCAGCCGTTCAGCCCGTCCCTTTCAGCTCCGCACAGCAAGATAAGAAAAAATAAAAAAAATAAGCCACTGTATTGATTTTTAGCTCTTTGCTCTGCAGCACGTATTACTCTTGACAGCCATTTGACAAACCAGGGTAGCAGGTTGCCATAGAGACCAGACATCATTTGTATTTTACTTAGAGCTAACAGCACAGCGAACTCTAAATGCATCAAGCTGCCATTCAATTAAGAGCCATGGTTTTTCTTAAATCCGCCAATGGTGCTGAAGGGTCGTGACTCACTGCAAGGCCTTTTTGGGTTTTCTTTGAACAGGCTTTGGGCTGACTTGACCCTGACGCTGCTTAGGTTGAGACATTTCTCTGGTTTTTCCAGAGAACGTTGAGCTAAACTCTAGTTTTGGTGACTCCCACCCAGTATTACATGTTCTCTCCAAGTGGCGGTGCTTCAGAAAACCAGCTTTAAATGTGTCGATGTAACCGTGTCCCGGCTCATTTCCACATGGCTGATGGTGTACATAGCATGTCCTGTGCAATGCAAGCAGTGTCTATTACAAAAGAACAGCAACATATTTTTTACATAAATCTATGTATACTCAGCTTTTTCCTCTTCTGTCCTTTACATGTTTAACTAAAGGCCTTGTGAAAGGGAGACAGAGAGCCATAGACATTTGAAATAAAAAGGTTTTAAATCAGGAAATAGACTAACTTCAGTGCTTTTGGAAATGACTATGTAAAAATAAAGAAAAAACTATTTTCTGTGATTCTGAATACATCCGCTTTGATATGACTAATCATTTTTGTACATTGAACGAGTCGAGTTTCTTTTTCTTTCTGTTTGTTGTGTTTGATAAAGGTAGACGTGCTGAATACATTAGGAAGTGTTAACCATGTTTGTCTCGTGAAACTTAATGTTAATGCTAAGAGTCAGTACACGAATGCTCACTGTGTTTCTGAGGAGGGATGGCAGGTCGGAAGGACTGGAGGAGATGTACTTTTCTTTCTTTCTTTCTTTCTTTTTTGCATTATACAAGAGTGACCAAAGCAGATGAGATGAAAATGTAAAAAAAAATATATATATATATATATATATATATATATATAAAAAAAAGAAGTAATCACGCAGTTACATTTTGTATAGCACTTCTGGTATGCTTTCAAATGTGTCTTTTGTAAAAGGTCTTAGCTTTGGATCCCATGTATATTGCTGTCAGGATTTACTGGTCACTTTAAAAAGAATAAAACAGAGAAAAAAAAAGAAGAAAAAAAGCAGAAAATCAACTGAATCTGTGTGAAATAAATCTTATGATGAAATTGCACTACCCTCACATTAGTCTGTTTTGTATCAAATAAATGCAAATATCTTCACGTTAAGGGCAAAGTAAGTTTCTCTATATATCCATGGCTTTCTCTGACGTCTGTCTTCTATTACCGTTATGTAGATGTAATCTAATGTAAGAAAAAAAACATACAGTCTATAAATATGATGAGATTCCTCAAAAACTAGTTTAAATTTACTGTACATCTTTTGTGTAGTCTGTGCCGCTCTTTTCACCTTTTTGATTGTCAAACTCACGTGATCAGTGTGTTCTTGGACATCAGATGGAGCTTTGTGTTGGACCATGTTTTGTTATCACTGGTTTAAAGCAGAAGTTTTAAAGAAAAACGAATGATTTCTTTTTTTTTTTTTTTTTAGTTGAAACATCTTCCACAATAGAGTTTCCTGGTGTTCAACACCTTCAGTGGTTTCCTTTTTCTTGAAGTGGTTAAAAACAAAGGAAAATGTTGGCAGTTTCATTTAAAATCTGTAACATTCCTAAAGAATGAGATCCTGTATTACTTACAGAGCAGGAGAGGATCTAAACTTGGTTTGGTTAATCTCTCACTGGGCTGGTGAGAATGCAGATCAATTATTTTCTACTTAAAATAAAATTCACCTGCTGGATGTCATCACAAGGCGATTTGACTCGCAGGAATATAAATATATACATTTATATTTTTGAAAACTTGATGAGATTTCTCTTCAAACTCATTTCAGCTGCTTTAATCAAAGAACAGTTCCTGAAAATGTTTGGGCTGAAGCCATTGATGTATAATACATTAATATAATATAATAGCAATTATATTAATCAAGCTTTTATATTAATAGTATTATTACAATAATAACTGCATAGAAATTTCAATGCCGAGATTGTCCAAATTCCTTCACTTTTTAGAATCTGCCGTAGATTCCCTAGACATTTCCCAGAAGTCTCTGCGAAAAACTAGTCTGCATCCAAGCTCATTATAAAGGAGAATATAGACCATTGCTTTTGAATAATTTTTCATAGAAACATTTTTTATACCATCCAAGTTTACATTTTTAAAATACAGTGGATTCAGAAACAAATGGTCCTATTTATTAGGTTTTTACTACGGGAAATCGGTGACACCAGACTCGCTGTTTACAACCAACAGTTAGCGGGCGTGGATGCTGCTAGAAATGCGCTAAAATCCAGAACATTTGATGGTCTCCCACGATTTAGTTTATCAGTGGTTAGGTTACTGGAGTACTGGAGTAGGGTACTGGAGAGGAGAGTCCGTCCGATAGTCGAACCTCGGATTCAGGAACAACAGTGCGGTTTCCGTCCCGGTCGTGGAACAGTGGACCAGCTCTACACCCTATCTAGGGTGCTGGAGGGATTGTGGGAGTTCGCTCATCCAGTCCATATGTGTTTTGTGGATTTGGAGAAGGCGTTCGACCGCGTCCCCCGTGGCATCCTGTGGGGGGTGCTCTGGGAGTATGGGGTCCGGGGAGCCTTACTGAGGGCTGTCCGGTCTCTGTATGACCGGAGTAGGAGCTTGGTTCGCATAGCCGGCAGTAAGTCAGACCTGTTCCCAGTCCACGTTGGACTCCGGCAGGGCTGCCCTTTATCACCGGTTCTGTTCATAGTTTTTATGGACAGAATTTCTAGGCGCAGCCAGGGGCCGGAAGGGATCTGGTTTGGGGACCACAGGATTTCCTCTCTGCTTTTTGCAGATGATGTTGTCCTGTTGGCTTCATCGGACCGGGACCTCCAGCGTGCATTGGGGCGGTTTGCGGCCGAGTGTGAAGCGGCTGGGATGAGGGTCAGCACCGCTAAATCTGAGGCCATGGTCCTTGACCGGAGAAAGGTAGTCTGCCATCTCTCGGTGGGTGGAGTGTCCTTGCCCCAGGTGGAGGAGTTTAAATACCTTGGGGTCTTGTTCACGAGTGAGGGAAGATCGGAGCGTGAGATTGACAGGCGGATCGGAGTGGCGTCCGTAGTTATGCGGTCGCTCTATCGGTCCGTCGTGGTGAAGAGAGAGCTGAGCCGAAAAGCAAAGCTCTCAATTTACCCGTCGATCTACGTTCCAGTACTCACCTATGGTCATGAGCTATGGGTCATGACCGAAAGAACGAGGTCCCGAATACAAGCGGCTGAAATGAGCTTCCTCCGTAGGGTGGCTGGGCGCTCCCTTAGAGATAGGGTGAGAAGCTCAGTCACCCGCGGGGAGCTCGGAGTAGAACCGCTTCTCCTCCACATCGAAAGGAGCCAGTTGAGGTGGCTCGGGCATCTAGTCCGGATGCCTCCCGGACGCCTCCCTGGAGAGGTGTTCCGGGCATGTCCCACTGGGCGGAGGCCCCGGGGAAGACCCAGGACACGCTGGAGAGACTACGTCTCTCGGCTGGCCTGGGAACGTCTCGGGGTCCCCCCAGAGGAGCTGGAGGAAGTGGCTGGGGTGAGGGAAGTCTGGGCATCTCTGCTCAGTCTGCTGCCCCCGCGACCCGGTCCCGGATAAGCGGAGGAAGATGGATGGATGGATGGAGTGGTTAGGTTGAGAATGTACACAAAGCCAGAGTGAACGCTGTGGCGCGTCTCCGATGACACAAAAAGTTCATTAATCGACCAGAGTGTTTATGTTTGCGGCAACGAAAGTTCCAGTTCCACTTCGTTTACGCGTCAATTTCTCAGCAAAAAAAAAAAAAAGAGGAACCGGGTTTCAAAATAAACACATCCGTCGTACTTTCAAAATAAAACTTTAAAGTGACGCTATAACTCACGTCAACACCGCGGAGAACGCACCATGGACGAAAAAAGTTGAAAAACAGATCTATGACACAAAACATGTATTTGACAAGAACTCTGTTACATGAGTAATTTAACAGCTAGCAGTAGTTACGTTTATTTTTCATTACATTTAGTGAGGAGAACCACTATGCTGATGTGGCCCTCGGTGAAAATGAGTTTGACACTCCTTCTGTAGAGAATAACCAATTGAACTGTAAAGCACACACACAAACCTAACCAGGATTTGAACCAGGGCCCACTCACTCCTGGGATGAGAGTGCTAACCGCTACACCACTGTGCAACCCAGCTTTTTCCTAGAACACAAGTATTCAGAACCACCTTTCTGAGAGGAAAACAAACAGGATGGATGAAACTTCATTTAAAGCGATCGATTTGTTGAATTATTGCTTTCAATGTAACCTCTGGGAGCTCCTGGAGTCCACAGGTCAATAAAAACATCCCAATGCAGCAGCGCCTCAGCTTTCATTCCGGTGGTCGAACATGTGGCCGTTTCCACCACCGCAGAAGCGTCAGCGTGTTCCCTGTAACCAGAGCTATGACCCGCTCCTGCTGCAAGCCATCAATTATACAATTCAGCCCGAAAGTTAGGGAAAAACCACACAAATCGGTGGAAATATGATTAGTAAAAAAAAAAAAAAAAATGAATACATAACTTTTATTTTAGTGAAAAAAGAGGCAGACACTTTCTGAGGATTCCCTTTAATTCTGCACAACCCGCCACCAAACATCTGCAGGAACATTTAAGGCTGTGGAGAGACTGGAAGTACAAAAAAAATCTGCCAACAAAGACAGACTTAAGTTAGTAAGCTAGAAATACAAAATATAAAATTTCATAATTAAAAAGAAATGTATACCTCATCAATTGTTATTTATTTACATGTTCAATAAACACCTCAAACAGAAAACAGTCCACGATTCCTCTTTGAAAAATAACATACATAAGCGGAGATTTGAACAAAGTAGTCTCATTTCACATTGTTTTATTTATTTATTTAGGCCCGCCCTTATTTAATATATTTTTTATTGATATGCTAAAAAAAGATCAAAAAGGTTTCAACATTTTTTTGTTTTTGTTTGTGCAGATCTTTGACTAAAAATGTTCACTAAGTGGTTGACAGACTGACGGCGTTCACCAAAAACAGATGTTGACGTGAAATGCCTCAGACAGAAGCCGCCTCTCCTGAGCGGGAGTCTGGAGTTTTGTGCCACGGTGAACGTTAACCGCCAACGGCAGCTTCAGAAACGGTTTCCATGGCGCCGGCTGGGTTCTGCTTCTGTGCAGCTCAGACCAAAGCCTCCAAACCTGAAAGGCAGCTGCTGGAAACCTGAAAGCGGGAATCGTCCTTTCGCGATAAGCGCAGCCAAGATTCGGTCCTGTACGGCCCAGTAAAACGCAGCTTTACTTGACTGTCCCATCTCTGCATGCGGGTCCGGCTCAGCCAGGCTGAGTCTGGCCCTGTGGAATTGCTGAGCACCACAAGAAGCGCCAACAAATCCAGCTGGACACCCAAACTCTAATGTTTCAGTTGGCCGGAAGAGTTGAACTTTCCCTGAGGGGATAAGCTATTAATCCAAGGCCGAGGAGAAGCTAGCTCCCATTTATCCTGTTTCTGTGGGTTTTGCTAATACAGAGAAGCGATGCTAAAGCGGCAGCAGTGCAGATCTGATTTAGACCAAAAAACCTTGAACCTCAGATAAAACACGTCAAATTATGTGTACAATTACATCTGACCCTAAAACGCCTCCTTTTTTCCCCCTCACACACAGAAATTCCCACATCATCTTCATTTTGGAAAAACATTCCTTCCCTCTCAGTGCAATTCAATGTCTCCGTTCCATCATCACCTGCTCTGTTCCAACCGTTTGATGTGATTCTATTTCCCATTTTAGTCACCAAAAAAAGAAAAAAAAATCACTCCTTTATAAAAAAATAAAATAAAAAAACCAAACCCTACACATGATCCAGTTTCATTCAGGTACAAATCTGACGTCCGGATGGGTTTTGGTCCCTATAGGAATTCCACATAGTTTTCCGGGATCAGGCCTTTGCGACCGTCCAGCGTGCCCTCCAGCCAGCCGGGCTCCCTGGACGCGTGAACTACAAAAAATAACATGTCACAAAACAGAACAATACTTTTTTTTAACATATTCATTTTAGGTAACTTCAGTCTGTAAAAACATTTATGGTGGGAAGAAGAAACTTCCAAAAGGAAAAGAAAATGGTTTCTTCTAGTTTTTAACATGGGGTGTGAAACCTGCAGCCTCTAAACTCTAACTCCTCTAACTCTAAACCTGGATTTAATTTAATGGGCTTCTTAAAATTAACAAGTGGATTATTGCTCATTTCTGTACCTAAATAAATTTAAATTTGAGAAAAATTGAGTCCATTTAAAGAAGAAAAATCTTGAAAAATGTCCTTCAAATGTTTCTCCTGTCTATATCACAGTTCACCTTTTGTTCCGCTCACCCCAGGCATGAACTCGGACTCTTGAATCAAGTCTAGTCCACAATGTTCACATGGGAGAAGCATGGAGGCGGAGCTTCTTCTTCCTCTGTTTTTCTACCGTTTACCGGCGCATTACCGCCGCCTACGGTTGCTCATTCAAACGTCACGACCAAATCTGAGTTCTCTAAATTCCCAACTGTGCAAAAATGAAAACATCAAGAGTTTATCTGTACATTCTAGCACTGAAAGCTACACATGTATAGATATTCTATCCACACTGTGTACAGCTGCTCACGCTGCTATGTTGTGACGTGTGAGGCAGTTTGCAGCGATGTCTGGGATGGGGGGCAGGAACGAAGGGAACGCTCCTCCTTTCTGGACTCGTCTCAGACTTTGTTCTTCCAAACTGATGGAAGGTTTCAACCTGGTTTCGCTTTCAACCGCTCAACGGGCGTTTGGTGCGGACAGCTCAGAAACGATGGTTGAACCTTGCATGGCGATGCCTGAATGGGAGAGTTTTGAAGGCAGATGCCTGAAATGTGCCGACACCACACGTGATGGATTGAACGTGTTGCTGAGTGAGGGAGGGAGGGAGGGAGGCGGCGTGAACGGAGCTGTTTGGCCATTTTTTGTGCAGTATTGCAGGCTTTTTTTTTTTTTTTTACAGCACAATGTGTTCTGCGTCTTTATTGGCTGTTGGCCTTTTCAATCAATCAGTTGACCGAATCTACAAAAATCCTCCAACGCGATCAGATCTTTTTTTTTTTTTTAACAAAAGCTTGGACTTTAAGAGCTTAAACTAGACTGAAAAGTGGGAAAATGTTCACGTCTGTTTAAGAAAGAGTGTGTAAAGTTAGTAGTAAGGGGTTTTACCGCCATAAAACGACCCTTTCCAGGTTATTTATAGAACGTACCCCCCGCCATAAATGAGGGGACCACTGTACGCTCATCGTGGAGAACAGTGTGAATCCAGATGAACTCAGACAAGCGGTGGGTTGAAGTGCATTGGTTTTCCTGCAGGGACAGGCTGCGGCTGCAGTTGGAATGTCACGTTCCGGGCTGCCGATGAAAAGACTGCAGTGATCAGATACCACTCTGAGGATTACATGTACCCAGGGTCACAATTTGCCCCCGGGGGGCTCAGATGACACGGCTTGGCATTACATAACCCTGTCTTCATGCGGCCAACCCCTTTTTAGAGTCCGACTGTTTGTCAGAATAAATCAGAATAAATCCCTGCAATTACTGTTAGGCTGGGACGAGCGAGACATGAAATGTTCTGTAGAGGCGCTAACCTGAAGATCTGTGGGGGGGGGTCAAGGTTCAGGGAGTTCATGTGTGACATTAATATGGGGAAGTAGGGTATAATTATGCTATTATGCTAAAAAAATGATGCTAATTTCCCATAAAAAAAAATGAAGATCTTTGCTAAAACGACGGATTTGGCTGCTTGTCAGCTCAGAATACTTTCAGTTGGCATTCATGCGCATTGCACAGCGGTTGCTCATGTCTGCCAAAAATAGCTCCCAAACGAGAATCTGCTTGACTCTACAAGTCCCCGTTCTGGAGATACTGGGCTCAAAGCCAACTGGTGTGGACCTAGTCTTTGTTGATGTCTGACAAAAACATGGCCCGCCAAAGGAAAAGCAGGTTCTCCGCTGTTTTCAAAACAAACGCTTTCTCTGCACCGCCGCACATTCCTTCCTCCTAGACGGCCCAGAGGCTGACTCACCGTTCAGAAAGACCGTCCCCGCAATGAAGGACAGCTCCGACTCGTGCTCTGCCTTGCAAGCGTAGAGCGCAATCGCCTTCCTGCCGGAAACGCTGGAAAGAAAAAGAGCAGGAGTGAGAGCTCTGTTTTCTCCTTCTCTGACACAAAACACAGAAAACCATTCATTCTAAACAAAACACCTGGTTTTTGCGTGACTTATACTTTTATGGACAGTTTGAACCAAGAACAACTCTACATGTTCATCTCAGCTCACAGTAGTTTCAAGATGTTCTTTCTGTCCTCTAAAACCTTCAAACTAGAGGGCTGCATTGGGATTGGGTCCCGCCGGGTCCCACGGGACCCAACCCAAATCTCGCGGGATTAGGCAGTTTGAACTGTGCTGCGGGCGGGAGCGGGCGGCAAAAAAAACCCTGCGGGATCAGTGCTGCCATGAATATCTCATGAATATAGATTAGCAGACTACGTTAGGCTGTGCAGCTGTTGGGTTCTTATGTACTGAAGCTCCGTGAACGCACCAGGTAGAGACGCCTACTGGCCACTATCATCTAACCTGTGGTTGGGGGTGTGCAACGCCCTGCCCCGCCTCTTAGCGTGTTCTTTAAAGCCTGATACTGCGGTCGCGTGTAGGCGGAGCTACCAGCTAAAGTCATGGTCTGATCGCTGCATGGAGCGATGTGTGCATCAATGCATGCTAGACACGGAGAATGTGGAGAGATCAGGTTTATTATTTTGAAGAGTTCTACTTGGTAATCATGTTTCCATGTTTGAGTTCATAAAATCATCCCAGAGAAAGTGTCTGCTTCAACTCCCGCAGGGAAAGCTGCGTCTGAATCTGACGCCCGTGCTTCAATCTCTCTGACAGAGAGATTGCCTATATTGTGTGCCATTTTTGCTGCATCGCTAATAATAGGTTGGGTTTGTGAGAGGATGTAAGCTAGCAGGAGAGCATGTAAACAGAGAGCTCTCAGTTATGGGTGATGGGTAAGGGGGTAGGGGGCTGCTCTAGACCAACGGTCCCGCCCACATTTCTAACGAACTCCTGCCGCTCTGCAGAAACTGTCCAAGAAAACGACACAAGTTGTTTGAATTTGGCTTCAAACGGTATCGTTATAATCACTGTAAAACAGTGTTTTTCAACTAGTGTGCCGTGGGAAATTGCCCTCATTAACTGATCTAAAAACATTTACCATCTCTAGTATATCAGCTCTTTGTTCATCCAAACAGGACTCGATAAAACACTGAGGAGTTAGGAATATGAAAGATTGTAAAATACTTTTTCTTTGCGTTTATTTTATCTTATTAAAGACATTTTGATAAGAATGACGTACCGCGATTCAGCTGCAGCTCCGGCTGTATTTTGGAAAAGTCCCGCCCCTTTAATTGTCTCCACCAATCATTCTTGAAGGCTTAATCACATGTCATCAGTCTGACCAATCAGAAGTGGTTAAAGTCTTCACTTCCTTGTTTTGATTTAGCTCAAAAAGTCGCTCAGTTCTCAGAAAAATACCAGCTTAAGCTCGTCTTTAGCGGTGTAGCTTTCCACAGAATCCGGTGTCAGACCGTGGAACAAGAGAACAAAACCATGAAGCTCAGAGACGCGATCTCCGCCGGCCGTTTAATGCACTACATCTCCCATGATGCATTGGGTTGTGAGAGTGACAGCGCACAAGGAGATCTGTTGTTAAACGTCTCGAAACCAACGAACACACATCAAACTGTTTTTAAATCTTCTAACTTAACTTTTATTGCATCCTTTAGAAAAAAGCAGCTTCAGTTTCCAGCTTTTCTGCAACAATTATCTCAAAAGTGCATGTGAGATTGTGGAGGGACTGTAGATCAGTACAGACTATGAGTTTCTCCATTTTTTTTGTTTGTTTGTTTTTTTTTTTTGGATCCTGGTGTGCCGCGGGATTTTTTTTAAGGTTAAAGTGTGCCGTGGCTCAGAAAAGGTTGAAAAACACTGCTGTAAAAGACCACCGGTAATGAATTAACGACAAAGATGATCGAAAAGGGTCTTTAAGGTCCAAACTGCTTGATCTTTGTGAATAAAAAAAAATAAAAAATGTTCCATTGCTCCAGCCAGGCCTTTTTTGTTGTTGTTTTTTTTTTTTTGCTGGTTGGATTTCCTTCTAAGAGGAAAATCCGCATCCGGTGTGGCGGGCGTGAGAAAACTGTGAGGTGGGGAGGAGTCCAGCTGCTTTCCAAAATAATAGCATGCTGCTCCAAAAGAATTCCTGCTATTGTTCTGCATCTAAATGTGAAAACCCGTCTCAGGGTGGAGTTTGCTTTCACTTTCACAAACGGATCGCTTCTGTTGGAGGGAAAACGTAAGCACCGACCTGACGGGAGAGGAGTCGCTGGAGGCGGAGGACACCGGATGTGGACTCGAAGGGGCGGAGAACATGGGCCAGGAGGGAGACCGCGGCGAGGTGGGACTGGGAGACGTCGTGCTGGTGGACACGTTCACAGAGACACCAAGTCACAAACACAGAGAAAAAAAAGCACACCACAAACCTCCAGGTGTGTGCTCTCACCTGGTGGGTATGCTTCCTCGACCTTTAGGATTCAGTCTGAGAATAAACAACACAACGGATGAGTTCTTTTCAAATAAAATTAGAATCTAGACGGCCATAAAATCACTAGACCTAAATTAATGTTTTAATCATTTTTTAAAAAGCATCGCAAAGCACAATAATCCAACATTTTATCATCATTTGTTTTTTTAAAATCAGTTATTTAAATGAAATCAATCTTCACCTGAAAAATGTCATTTCCTCATCTGTTTCCGTTTAAAACATTTTTAGCTATTTTTCTCAAGCAAATTCAAACACATTTTCTGGGTTTCATGACCAAAAATCATAATTTTATCAATAAAGTTCCACCTGTCTTCAGTTTCAATCACTAGGTATGTAAATAATGATTTTCATGACCGAAGAAAAGTGTTTTGGCACAGAAATTTGCTAAATAATTCAATAATTGCTTTTTATTTTAAAATAAATGTAGCATTTTGGCAGTAATAGCCGGCATTAGTCATGAATACTAGTTGAGGTTTGTACTCAGACAACAGCACAACAGCTAATCCTGACTTTACAGAACTGGCACAACTGTTCAGAAATCAAATCCAATACGAAGTTTTCCTGTACTTTTACATCTCATCCTCACCGTGCTTCTGCAAACATAATTGACATGCGACTAATCCCAGCTTTTGTTGTGAAATTGCGTAATGTGGATTATTTACACAGACGTCAGAAAAGTGGCGATCATCTTTTTCGCTGCAGCACGGATTCCTGCAACCGAGCTGCACTGGATCGTGGGATTGGAGCTAAAAACATGATGTTCTGCGTGTAATGAGGGTGTTGTTCATCGGCTTTAAAAGCTTTTGTACCAGCCAGGGGTCTATTATTGTCCCTCCTTTTGTCTGCATCATCAAGATTCAGAAGAGGCTGCTAGAAATAAGAGCAGACAGCTTCAGCAAATCAATTAGCCTTTAAAGCTGCTCTCCTCATTATTACTGAATCGTGTTGCTCAATATTAGACCCAAAAAAGCTGACTTTAAGGATACTGAAAGCTGGGTTTATGCCTGAGAGGATGGGGAATCATTTATGAATTCAAACACAGTAAATTGAGTTTATTTTAAACCAAGAAGGAAAAAAGAGATTTAGCTTCCTTTATTGTGAGGAAAAAGTCAACTCAATCCAAAGTGGAAAACAAAACTCCCTCCATTTTATTTAGTGCTGCACCTGCAGGAAATGTGTGTGTAATAATTCATCAGCTCACAATCCCAAAACAAACTGCTTTCATGGGGACCAAGTGCAGGCCAACCATATGCCCCATTTTTTTCCTCGCTGAATATTTAGTTTAGTTATTTTTGAACATTTCTACAGCTAAACACGAGAAAAAGAAAAAAAAAGGTCAAATTCTAAAATCAAAATAAAAAATGTTGACAGTTTTTTATAGTCATTCCATGTCAGCAACATTTCCCTTAGAAAAAAAAGCCATGCAGGATAAATGTGCACTTTCAGGCAAAAAAAATGATCGTCAATGAAAAATGCATAACTTAAGATGACTGGGCTATTTGAGAGAAATAGAAAAAGATATGAAGAAAAAAAAAAACCAACTCCAATCTGTTTAAAAAAAAAAAGGGCCTGATGCTTGTCTGCTTAGTTTACAATGAATCTTTCACCAGAAACACAATCGTTTTTTTATTACTGAATGCAAGCAAAACATAAATCTATAACTCATCTAATAATAACACCTTTCTTTATTATTTTATGTGCCCTTATTTTGAAAATAAAACTTCAGAATACATACAGTTAAACTGTTAAAGTTTTGTATTTGCTTAAACTGGTGCACTTTAGTGTTATTTTCTAGGAGAATTCCTCTGATACTTTGAACCAGGACATAAGAAGTCCTGTACGTAAAAAGAGAATAAATATCATTTGCTTGAGGGGGAGTTTGGGGCCTAGGAAGGCCCTGGCTCTAACCTTGCCCCCGCTGTGATGAGGATAGAGGCTGGCATTTCCATTTTGGTGACCTTTTATCATCTCAACCTTACACTGGGATATTTGATCACCCTTTGAGTACATTTTGCCCTCTAAAGGAGTGTCTTTTTTTTCAATATAGCAGTGACTTTTATAATATAGCCTTCTATAAATATTTTCAAGGTAAAGCCTCTTCTAATTTGACTTTTCTTTCAGTTTAGGTTTTTTTTTTCCGGTCAAAGAAAATAAAGAGAGTTACGGATGCTTAATAAAAATACATTTTGTTTTCTTGTAATGAGAGGTAACTCTGTCAGATTACAATATATAAATATGATTATCTTCTGCCTGCACTATAAGGACTAATTATGACGTTTAAATGACGTCTGTCTATATCTCTGCGCTTCTTTTCCGATTCACACTTCCCTCCAGCCAGCAGGTTTTTTGTGTCGTGAGATAATTGTGGCTGAAATCTTCTGAAAAATGGCTCAGCAGCTATAGTTCACCTCAAAAAAACATCCACTTTTCTCTTAGTGTTTGCAGTTTTTGTTGTTGTTGCTTTTTCTTGTCCTAAAACACAAGATCCTTAAATAATCAACTCTTCAGATTTGACTGGAAGCCACATACAAGCTGAAAGGTCTTCCAATATGCTGTCATTTCAGACACGAGTTACAGTTTATGAGTCTGTAATGTGGCTCAGAGAGCAAACAGAGTGAAACATGCTTTTCTGCATTTTCTGCACTGTTGAATATGAATGGCTCCACAGTGTTTGCACAACACCTCCATGTGGGCGCCGACCTTTTGTGAGCACTACCTGTATCACTAAATGAACATTTTATGATCTGACAGAAAAGCGTTTTCTGTCAAATGCCACTTAAAAACAATGATCAGTTAATAAAGTTTCAATAAGAAACACAATTTAATGGAAGAAAATCGCATTTTAAATAGAAAACTTGGGAGATAACCTAACATTTAAGCATTTAAAAACATCAACTTTCAAAAAATGCTGAGTGAAAAATGATTTAAAGCTATCGCAAATAGATAAATGTTTATCCTAAAGTATTCTAGGAGTAAAAATTCTTTGGTTTTATCGACTGTTATGGAAACTGTTTGAAGCTTTTATAAAGCAGAAGACAGGTGGCACCAAAAAAAGAAGCAAACATTTACATTCTTTTCCCCCCTCAGAGATACATATCGACCAAAGCCTTTCGTGACATTTTTGCTTTTCATCTTTACCTTCATGTTTATCTGTATTAAAGCTCATTTCATACCCTGCCATTATCTGTAGTGACTGAAGAGAATCTAAAGGCATCAGTTTACAGACAGACCTCTCTAGAGGCAGCCATCATTCCGTTCTGGGTCAAACCCAAACACAGTTAGTAACTTTTATACCATGGTCCGGATGAATACTCGATTCTGATTGGCTGCTGGGTATGCATTAAAACCTGATAACCGCACGGTGAAAAAAAGTTCCGGTCGGCTAGCTTAAATGTTTTGTATTACTGCGCCGGCTTCTGTAAAACAACCTTTTGCTTCATCATCTGAGCAAAAACAAGCGGTAAGCGATTAACTTTCCCTCTGAATTGATGCTTTATTCAACCCATCGGGACGATCAGCATATATAAATCGCAGAATCTTGACTGCAGCGGTGGTGCTGCGCGACGCGGACTATATGTTACGCGATGCGACGTAACATATAGTCCGCTGTTTGTGAGAAAAGTGATCCAAATCGAAAAAAAAACAAGAATTAAGGACTAAAACCTGGTTAATATGTATTGCTTTTGTAAGTGACCATGGTATAAGCGGGTTAATGGCCTTCGAAGTGTGCGGTTATTACTTTTTAACGCACTTTGCGGAAGCAACCGTCCGACGCGACTTCCACGGCGTGCGTTAAAAAGTAGTAACCGCACACTTCGTCGGCCATTAACCCTTACTTAAACTTGACTTCATCCCTTCTGTTGCTTTTTAAATCAAGAAGATCCTGAAGAACAGCGTCTTGTTTGATCAAGAGAAGTTCAGGAAGGCTGAAATCTGCCCTCCGGAGTCTGGAATTTTTCATGTAATTTTAGGTCTTGTGGCAAAATAAAAAAATACAAAATAAGTTTATTGATGAATTACATGTGAAATAAAAATAAGCACCTGTGTTGGTGGGCATAAACGAAACATCTAAATATCTCTTTTTAGGTAAAAAACCAAAAAAAAGGTTATTAACATTCTCTAAAAGATGTGTCTAAAGAACCACTACTGAAATGATCCAACAGAGCAGAACTCACAGCGAGCTGGGTCGGTTCTGACGGCTGTCCGGCTCGCCGTCATTACTGGTCAGGCTGTGTCTTGGGGTTTGACTGTGGCTGCCGCTGCCGCCGCCGCCGCCGCCGCCGCTGCTGCTACTACTGCTGCTGCTGTTACAGTTGGTGGAGTTCTGCACGTCAGCAACACTATTCCTCTTTTCACCTGCAGATTCAAAGAGATGTTGACAACTTCCCCCACCCCATCCTAAAAATGTGTGTAAATCCCCCAAAACTCCAACATTTAGCTTGAACAAAAGAATAAGAGGTGGGAAGCGTTCAACACAACGTTGTGCTCATACCTTTCTGGGAGTGTGTTGGTGTGTGAAACAGAGTGAGAGGTCTTTCGCTGCAGGATGGCGCTTTACTCTCTGTGCTTCTTCTTCTAGACTGGTTGGACGGCATGTTGTTTGGACCGTCTGCAGAATTTGGGACGTCCCGGAATATCTGAGTAAACAAAAACACTTAAACTAAATCCCAGGAAGAGAGAAATAAAGGAGGTGATTTTAAGATTGCTGTGGAACATCTAGGGGTGATGTTTGTTCTTTTTCACTAAAACACCCAAAGCAAAGCAATCATCTTTTGGATCTACTGTAAAAGCCTTCCCAGTGGTCTTTTAATTATAATTATGCAGTTTTTAGCAGAAATGATAAAACCGGTGTCGTTTTCTAGGACATACTTTCTGCAGAGTGGCAGGAGTTCATTAGAAATTCGCCTCTTGAGCTGTGGGTGGGAATGTTGGCACTGAGCAATCCCGCCCCACTTCCCCTCTTGTTGCCGAGCTCTCTGCTTATGTGCTCTCCCTCTAGCTTACAGCCCCAATCTACCATTGCAACAAAAATGCTGAGCCATATCAAAACTATCAGCTTTACAGTTTGGAGCCACATGCCAGCTCAAATAAGGAAAACAAAGACTTGTTGGGTCTATTAATTTGCAAGTTGATGCATCAGAATAGAGCAAAGCAGGGAGGTTGCGACTCGCCCAGCATATTTCTGTCTTTTTCAAGCTGCACTTTTTTGGTCTTCTCCTGATTTCAATGAAGAAATACTCAGAAATTCAGGTTTACTTTTACGTTTCTGAATAGATGTACTCCATCATCAGAAAAACGCTGCAGGAACACATTAAAAACATCAAAAAAACACTATTTTAATCAGAAAATTTGTCTTTAAACTAACAAATACTTAACGTTTGTTTGATTAAAATAAATACTCTGTAAAAGTGCAACCTATTTCACTAGGCATAACAAAAGTAGTGCAAACGCTAAAACTGACTTAGAGATCTGCTTTCGTTTATTTTTCTCATTTTTGGGGGTTTTCTGGATTCCACCTGCTTTTTCTTTGCTTTGTGAACAAAAAGAAAAAATAATAATTTGCATTTTAAAGCTGCAAAAAGCACAACAGCGTCAGAAAAACACTCAAATGAGAGGATGTGGGGATGGCAAAAAGCAACATTCACGTGCGTCATCCTCTCAGCACTTACTTCATCTGCTAATGTGTAAATCTATGCATGAGCAGAACACGGGTCTGACACATGTGTCTGCATGTTTATTCCACCCACAGACTGAAATGTGCACAACACCAGGGTCTCATGCAGACCAACTGTTGCCATGGTGACATCTGTAAGCAGCTTGGCCTTTCACTAAGCCGCTTATATCTAAAGGGAAAAGTGGCTTTGGAATGTATATCTAGAATATTCTGCTAATGTCTTCATCTATAAATGGGCCGCATGCATTCACTATAGTTTAATGTGCAATCACTCAAGAGTTAATCTCTACAAAAAAGTCAAAGGGTTTGCTTAATCTTCAGCCCGGCTGCAGCGTCTGCCGACCGCTCGTTGCCCCGCCTCTCACCCTCTCGTGGTGCTCTATGAGGATTTCCACGACAATGTTCTGAAACTTGATGTCCATGATGGCGGCCACCGTCTCCTCCTGGGGGCGGAGCAGTGTCGGTCCAAACACCACACCCAGGTTGGCGATGGTCATCAGGTTCTGATGGTGGTGACTGGCCACACTATGGAGAGCCAAATAAAAACATGTTTTCATGAAAGCATTTCTGATTCCAATCATTTATCCAAAAGCGTTTTAACCAAAAGCCTTTAAAAAATAAAAGTTTTCAAATAGGAAATTATGAAATATTGGGTCCATTTTTTCTAAAGCAACACAGTTGTGTATTCATGTTGCTGTTTTAGCCAGATACGAAATGTTGGTTTCGTGAAAACCCCAAATAAAAAGGTAATTTGTGCTTTTTACATGTAAAAAGTCACAGCAAATCTACCCAATTTCAGGAGTGCCACCTCTCTGAAGCTACGTGCACACCCACTTTGGAGACGCCTTCAAGCACTCACTTTCAATCAAATGTCAGTAAGCGCGCTTCAGGCTTCTGCACTCACACGTTCCCTCATCCCTGCACATGTTTCTACCAAAGTTTGTGCAAAACATGCGCAGTGAACGTTAAACCAGGTTGAATCACGGACTCGTGTTTGGTGGTGACGTCTGGATGGTCTCCCTTATAATTTACAGAAGTGCCAAGCGTTTGAAAATTGATCATGAAGGGAAAACATTAATATCAACATAAATAATTGCAGTTTTTGTTTGAGTGGAGTTTTATGACAACGGGCCTTTCATATATCGGATCAGAGCAGTGAAAGAAAAAGGCTGGAGAGAGACTCGAGAGATTTGCAACCGCTTTAACGTTTCGCACCAGCCTCTTCCAAATGTAGGAGGCGAACATAAGGCTAGTAAACAGTAGCAAAAGAGCAAAAAGAAGTAGCTCCTCCCTGCTTTCAGACCAGTAATAACACTTTTTAGAATGAATCAGTAACTATGCAGAACCTACCGGTTCATAATTTGTTGTGCTGCAGAGACAGAACTAAACCCCTCATCTATGGGATGTTGATAACGGCCACCTGGACGTGTAATCCACTAAACCCAGGTAAATATGTGTGACCTCCTGTGTGCTATAGTCTGCTGCTGGTGTGTAGAGTAAATATTGCTTACAGCGTCTTTATCACGGTTTGAATCGTGCTGCTGCTTGAGAAGAGCCCGATAAAGCCACAGGGCTTAGATGCAGGTTTAGACTGAATACAGAATACCTCTCCAAGGATTTTCATAAATAATTTCACAAAAGCCAACAGGGTGGGGGCTCTGCTTCGGTTTGCCTTTCAGCTGCAAAATCAGGAAGTCTTAAAAAATCCTTCAATAGAATACAGAACAACATAGAACTGTATACTAAATGTATGGAATATGGAATGTCAAAATGTTCCTCTTTGAAGGAAAAACAGAGATAAGGGAAGTGTCAGTAGACATTATTTCAAATGTTATTATCTCAGGTACTGTATAACACAAAATGATGTTTAACATAGAAATTGTTAGTATCTTACAAATTATGTTCTGGTAAAATGTATTTCAAATCTGAATCTCTCTCATCTAGGCTGGTTAGATGCAGTACATTCTTATGAACTTGGAGCTTGTGTCAAATTGACTGAGAATTAAAAAAGATGCAAAAAGTTGCGGTCTAGGTTTATTCCAGACTTTAAGGGTTTTTGTCTTTAAAAAGTCTTTCCTGTGTGTGGCCACATGAGTTTTCGGAACTCCTTGAAATCACCTTAAAAACGTGCGCCTGACCACTAAATCCTCTGCCTTGGAGGGGTAAGCGGGGAAACGGGTTCAGCCAGGTGGCTGCTGGGTTTCTATTTTCAGTGCAGTGTGTCAATCTGTGCAGTCATGGGCTTAACTCTGAGCATTAATCCTGCGCAGGGACTGATGGCCACTGCAATCATGAGGTATTAAACTGCACCGATATTAAAAATGGGAAGAATTTCAAAGGTGCTGCAAGTCAATTTACATGCAGCACCTTTTTCTAAGATGAGGTGATGAAAGCGATCAGTTTTGTAACTTTGTTTTTGTCATCACCACTTACTTTGCGAGGTGTTTCACCAGCAGCTCCAGCATCTGCCTGTTCTTCTCAGGAAGCCGGTGCACGAGAGTGTGGATTTCCGTCACTCTGGTCTCCGGGTTGTCCATCTCTGAGCAGATTCAGATAAAAAGGTGGAATAGAGGCAATGGAAGAAACAGAAGCCACTACATTTTTCATGGATAATTCTAAGAAGTGAAATCCAAAGCTACAGCTTGTTTTGTGCTCTGCATAAACTGCCAGTACAGTTTTTAAAATGAATACAACTTTTTTTATTGTTGAAAAAAAAAAAAATCAAGTTTACAAAGTCTAAACAACCAAAATATACACGGAAAAAAGTTACTTTCTCCCAAAAACTGATGCTAAAACTTTTTCTGTTGCTTATCTCAACTCTGTCTGACACATGTGCATAATATCTAAGCCTAATGGATGATGTGAAGTGCATCAGACAAAGAATGTGCAGCAGCCTCTTGCTGGAGTGGAGCGTTTCATGCAGGCGGTGATAAAGGCGGCTAGAGGCAGCATGTTTTACCAGCACCAAAGAAATAAAACCTGCATTGTTTAAAATCCCAGAACACCATAATGGCACCTATTGTTCACAGTAGCATCAGTCCAACCACGCAGAGATTGGAAGATTGTGGGTTTGAAACCACAATTGGGTCATGTTAAAAACGGGACCCCACCCTTTTTTGGGGATGGGTAAAATGTGGAGTAAATTTCACCCTCTCTCACTAACAGGAGTTTAAAGACCCAATTCACGGAAAATTGTCCTTTTAGTGTTTTTAACATGTTCTTGTGGCATTTGCAGGAGAATTAAGCTCAAAATTGTATTGCTGAGTATTTTTTATTCATATTGTTGTGAATCAGGAGCAGACCAGAAAGGGCTTGGTGACATAGAAAATCCACTGGGCGTGCCACAAGCTCCCTTACTCCACTTCATCCACTTACAGATGACTAGATCCATCAATGACTTCGCTTTCCTGGTCTTTTTTTTTGGCTCTGGTTATGTTAAGTTAGGGTTGTGAGGTGCTGTAAGCTAACAGGAGAGAGTATAAACAGGTGGATTACGGGAAGTGGGGAAGGTTTACTCTGCAGCAACAGTCTTGCCCACAACTCAGAGCCAATTTTCAAATGAACTACTGCCGAAGCTAAGTTTTAAAAAACGACACAGGTGTTTGATTTTGGAAAAAAAAAACAAAAAAACGGCATATTCATAATTAAAAGACCGCTGATCATCCGCTGATCAACGGATGATCGGAGTGGGACTGTCACTCTACAGGAAAATTAGAGAAATTATAATCCATTTTTGCTACAGTGTTTACCGGTCTGAGTCAGACACAGCTGCTAGAGAACTCTCCATGAAAAGGACATTTAAAAAAGTTGATTTGTGGGTTTTAAATGTCAAACAGGATAAAGGAGTCAGAAAGGGAACATGCAAGGACAAAGCAGCACGTGCTTTGTTGGTATTTTTGAATTTGTTGGCAAGAAGAGAATTTGAAAGTGTTTCTGTGATCACTTCTGCCACCTGCTTTTTCTTTTTCAGTCATTCAGAGTTAGAAGCTGGTATTTGCTACTGAATGTTTGCAGCTGCTGCAAAGTGTGTGTGTGTGGGGTGGGGGGGGGGGGTCTCAATATGCAGCAGGACAGAAGGGAAGACAGATCTCTTGTTCGCACGTTGCTATATTAAGTCAGAGGAGCGATGACAGATCAATCAAACCTGATCAGGCCTCAGGAGACGACTGTCAGCGCTGAGCAATTCACCTGCAGCCATCGCGGCCGCACACACTTCACACACACACACATTAGCAGGCAGCAGGCCCTGCGCTGTAAACACTCACATGCATCCAAACACATGCTCAGAGGCAGATGGCAACTGCTGCACACAGTCGCGCAGAGACAGAGGAGGATCGCTGCGGCAGCCTCTGCACCCCCGCGCGTCTCCACAAACATGCATGAAAACAGAAACCCTCTTGGTTCTCGGTGCGCCCTCCTCTTTTGCCCACCACTTTACGCGCACAGCAAAGCACATCCGCATGACCTCAATCAAACACCTACACGGATTACATAAATCGAACATTTCCAGAAAAGAAGAACTGAACAGACCGAGTTTAAGAGAATAACAGAGAAGCCAGCCTTTAACCACATTTTTGTGAGAGTAAAGCAGTGTGGTCACATAAAAATAAAACCTACTTTTACTAGTCGCAGGAAATGTTTGCAGTTTAAGCTTTAAAACAGGATGCTCTTTTTTTTAAGATGTCAGTTAAATGATAGAAAAACAGAATATTTTACGGCTAATTCTGAAAAGCAGAGTCGAAGCCACCAGGACTAAAATACTCCATTACTCTGATTTATCATGCAAGGGCTGTGTCCGAATTCCCACACTAAACTACTAAAAAACGATATAGTGCGGCACTATGCAGTGCCCTGAATTTTAAGAGAAATTCGGACACCATGATCACTATTTTTAAACGGAGGATATGACGTCATCGAATTAATATGAGCGTTTTGTGACGATTATTTATGAGTCCATTGTATTGTATGTTGATGGTTTGTTAAAAAAATACATTTAAATAAATTTTTTGGAAAAAAAATGCATTGCGGTCTATATTTGCCGATCTAGTGAACATCGATGCACACTGGTTTTTCGCAGAGACTTTTGCGAAATTTCTCGGACACTCGATTTTGGAATTGAAGATTCGGACAGCACTACAAAATGGCGAACTCACTATATAGTGCTTATGTACAGTACAGACCAAACGTTTGGACACACCTTCTCATTCAAAGAGACATTTCAGGTGACTACCTCTTCAAGCTCATCAAGAGAATGCCAAGAGTGTGCAAAGCAGTAACCAAATCAAAGCGTACTTTGAAGAACCTGGAATGTGACATATGTTCAGTTATACCATGATCCGGTTGAATACTCGATTCTGATTGGCTGCTGGGTATGCATTAAAACTTGATAACCGCACGGTGAAAAAAGAAGTTCCGGTCAGCTAGCTTAAATGTTTTGTATCACTGCGCCGGCTTCTTTAAAAGACCATTTGCTTCATCATTTGGAGAAAAACAACCGGTAAGAGGAGAACTTTCTCTCTGAACTGATGCTTTATTCAACCCATCGGGACGATCAGCATATATATATATCGCCAAATCTTGACTGCAGCGGTGGTGCGGCGCGGACTATATGTTACGCCGCGTCACGTAACATATAGTCCGCTTTTTGTGAGAAAAGCGATCTAAATCGAAAAAAAAAACAAGAATTAAGGACTAAAACCTGGTTAATATATATGGCTTTTGTAAGTGGCCATGGTATAAGCAGTTTAATGGCCTTCGAAGTGCGCGATTATTACTTTTTAATGCACTTCTTCGCTTCGGACGGTTCAGGCTTCCACAGCGTGCGTTAAAAAGTAATAATACACACTTTGTCGGCCATTAACCCTAACTTAATTCACAGTTTTGATGCCTTCAGTGCGACTCTACAATGTTCATAGTCATGAAAATAAAGAAAACTCTTTGAATGAGAAGGTGTGTCCAAACTTTAGGTCTGTACTGTAATTAGGTTGGAAGGAATTTGGACACAACCTAGGTTGACGTCAAGAAATGGGCGGCGGCCACAAGGAGCGAATGGCGGTGCCTCAAAGATCAAGTCGTCTTACTTCCAGGTAGGAAAATTAGCTACGAAAATAACAAACATATCATTAGAAAACGGTTCTTTAGAGTGCCAAAGGTCATATTTGATGATATATATGGATATATTTTACTCTGAAATGCCTACGAAAAGCAAGATATAGGTCCTTTAAATTCCTATGGATAAAAATGTGTTTTTTATCAAATGTAAAACATAGCAAACAATTAAACAGCTTTTAAATTGTGTTATTCTATATTAATTACATCTTACTGGCTTTGACATGCAGTGCTGTCTACAAGATGTGTCTACAACAAAGTTAAAAGATAAAAAGTATAAAACTTTGCTCTCTGCTGCTTTGAGGTTTTACTCCAGCTCTGGTTGTCATTTACAATAAAGAAATTGAAAGAAAACTGGAGTTTTATGGATTTAAAAAGTTCTCCCACAGAGGTGTAAAGTTACTGTGACTGAGGTCTGGCCTTGGGAGGATGGAGGCTAAAAAAGATGGGGTGTATAAATAATGTAACTTCCCTCTTTACTGATGCAGAGGGGAGAAACTAGAGCATGACATCATGCACAAAGCAAAGACGGAGGTCTGTCACAAACCATGAAAAATTCAGATTAAGGATTTTCTTAACATACAGGCCTAGGAATTTATATTGGACATAAATAAGTAATTTGGGAAAAAGGGGGGGAAAGAACATTTAAAAAATAATAGAACAAACAAATTCTATTGTAAATAAGCAGCTTCTTTTGTCAAAGAAACAAACAAAACAAAAAAATCCCAAAGTATTGTCTTTCCTTCTCCTATTTCTTCCTAACCTCTTCCCATTTCTTTCTCCAGAGCCCGTCCGGTTCCCACAGCACTTCCTAATGTGCTTTTGGCTTTCCCTGGTTAAACCTGACTGGATAAACCGAACTGGATTAGCGTGAAAAGGAGCAAATCCTGAAAAGGTGGAAGATGATCTCGGTGGTTGGGAGGAGCAGGAAAAAATATGAAAGACGGGGAAGAAAGAGGGGAGTGGCTGAATGAGGGAGTTCAGACCGGGACACTGTCCTCGTAACACACCGCCGGGCCTGCAAACTCCATGAAGACACGCACAGAGATGCATTCTTACACATGCGCACTCGCGCGCAGATGCACGACACGCAAATGCAGGGTTACCAGCAATTGACGAGATCCAGGAAGGAAACAGGGAGCAGAGACATTTGACTCTGGGAAAGATCGGGGGGGAGAGAATAAAGGCTGCAAAAAAAAAGGTATACAGACGGCGTGCAATTATAATATTTGCTAATAAAAATGACAAAGGATTCTAAGCATAGCGTGACAGGTTCAAGTTTGACTGAAACCAGTTATCTTGGCGGACATATCTTCAACCGTACTCCCTCCCAACACACACGAACACATAAAAATACTTCCTTCATATTTTCTCTAATTAGACCTGCTGCGAATGGAGCCAGTGCAGCTCGGCTTTGTTAAGAAGTAGCTACAGGCAAACATCTAAACAGGTCTGTGCGTCACTTTAACATTAAAATCCTCATGCGGGAAAAAAACTAAACTGAATGCATCACAAAAAAAATAAAATATAAGCTAACTAAACCAAAATTGCCTAAAAAGGACAAAAAAAAACAACAACAACCACCACTGATGATTTCTGACGAAAAGACGAGGCTTTAAGATGCGGTTTCTTTGTGCTGCTAGCGTTTATTCTGTAGCCTAGCAACCATGGGAAAAGAAAACCATCGTCAGTAAAAGTGTTTAGGTAATTTGTCTTCAAAACAGCCGGAGGAGATTTCTTCATCTTTTTTTTTTTTCATATTTTAAAAATGAAATGAATGTGGACTGAGCCACACCCATGAGGCAGCAGCAAAACGTTTTGCAGCTGCCGTCTGGCGTGAAACTTGGTCTGACTTGCATTGATCGGCTGACCAGGCTTTGCTCTATATGTGTAAGAACTGAAACTGCAAAGTTTGCTTTAAGGCAACACACATTCAGATCAGTCAAAATGCTATACGTTTTTTAAATTAAGGGCCTTGAAAGGAGGTGTTTAGTAAATAAATGTGTGCCTCTTTTAAAAATATGAATGTATTCGTCCAGGAACTACATAGCATACCACAAACTATTTGGTACTTGCAAAGATTTTAAAACCAGCTAGAATTTAGAAATCTGGACATTCATTTTAAAATGATTTAAAATCATTTTGCTCCATACTCTCGACAAAAAACTAAAACTAAAAAACCTCAAAAACTGTAAATTTTGGTTTGATTTAAAGATTTTTAAATTATTGTTATTTAAAGTTTAATAAATATTGACAAGTTAGACTGGCATTCATCATTTTGATTCATTTTCATCATTTTGAATCAACATTTTAGATTTATGTTCTTAGAACAAGTGCTAGCTTTAGATTTTATGAGGATTTATTAAGATCGGCCAACTTGTACTAAAATCGGATTCTCCTTTTGTTCACATTTGGTTCTAAAATCAGTAATTTCCACTTATTATTATTCTAGTTTATGTCACTAATGACAAAAATCTACAAATAGGTACATTAAAAAACAAAAGAAACTTAGAACTTTCAAATAAATACTTATCATTGGGCTGTATAAACATTCATTTGAAGTTAATTATATCCAACAGTTAGCATTTTTACTCACTTTTCCTTTTTTAAAGCTTTCTTGTTTTTTTGTTGTTGTTGAAATCCTTGTTTCTAAATTTTGATATCTTACATAATTTTTTGTGAAGTAAAGTGACTTGGTGCATGTACAGATACTTTTACTACTTTCGAGTGATTTTTTTTCAAGATTACTGTTTTTTTTTCTCCTAGTTATAAGTTACCTCTGTTGCAGCAAGAAACAGTTAAGAAATATGATCAAAGATGCTAAGAAGAAGAATATTACTTTTTTTAAAACTGTTGTAGATGTTTAAATCTTTTTTGTTCACAGTCTTATCACTTAAGAGGCAAATGGGATGCAGGGAGAAGAAGACTCACTGGCTGCTTTGATGAAGCTCCTCTGGTACTGGTAGGTCATGAGAGGTGCAGGCAGCACTCTGGAAGCACGAAGTTGAAAGGAAAGAAAAGATGTGGACACTTTGTAAAAATCGGTTCGCATAAACAATTATGGATTTAGGCCTGCTCAGCTCGTCTCCCTGGACGTACACCTGCTGGTTCTCATGTGTGAGAACAGCAGCCATGAATGGAAGTGTGTCTGTGTGAAAGTTCACCTGCTGATTTGTGTTAAGCACAGAGCAGATTTATTCAGTAGATTGAGCACAGTGTGAGCTCTACAACTAAAATTTTTTTTTAATCTTTCCATTCCATTTAACCGACTTCTCCTGACCTCTCGGAACTAATCCCTCCCTCATTATTCCAATGTTAAATACATCATTTGACCGTCAACTCCTGCTGTCTGTGAGAGTGTAAAGTAAGGCGTTGCTTGGTAGATCTGCAGGTTTTGATGTCTTCATCCACAAATCCAAACAACAAACTGTAAAACTTTTCTTTTATTAAAACAGAAAGGATTGGGGTGAAAGCTTAGGCACACAAACCTGAGGTAATGCTTGATGGCACTTGTGATCGTCTTAATCTCCCACTCTGGGCTATCCAGCTCAACATCAGCGCATGTTTTAGGATCTAATGGACAAAAAAGAGCAGGGATTACTAATCAAACAAAAGATTAAAGTCAGGAGCACATGTGCTTTGCCTTGTGTGTTTTGGCGTTTACCCATAGTCAGGCTCAGTAGTTTCTGTACTTTGGAGTTAACTCCGGCGATCCGGTACAATCCCTGCTCATCAATTCCTGGAGAAAAAGGGACTCAAAAATGTCTTCTCTTTTTTGGATGTGAGGAAAAAGGTCCTGTTTTGGGAATTCTACATTTTTGTATTCTCTGCTGAGAACATAAACACTGTAGATGGAATTTAGACAGACAAACCTTTATTTTTCATCAATTTGCCCAAAAAAAAAAAACAAAAAAAAAAAAAACGAGTTAACCCTGCTAAAGGTATTAGCAGCAATAAGAAAAGCTACCGTCAATTTTATTACCTTTAGTTTTTGTAGAGACTCAAAAACGCGCAGGGATTATTTTTAAATCCAGATTTTATCTCATGAAGTTTTGGGATTACTCATCTCTGAGAATCCCAAGCAGAGGTAACTGCAATAAAAATCCATTTTACTGCATGTCAGGTCATCTCAGTCCACATAAAATGGTTTAGACTTATCTAGCTTTACTTGTGCTGTATTAAAACCTTCAGCTTGCAGAAATACATCTTAAAAGTTGATTTTTTTTGACAATGAGGAAGCAGAATGGGTGTAAGAGTTGATACTGTTTAAACACAACGAAGGAGGAAGTGTTTTGATATTTTTAGAAGTCTTGTCTTTATGTTCTTTGGATTTTTCTTTTGCTACAAACTGGTACAAATACGTTGACAGGCGCCCCCTCCAGCTATTTCACGGCAATGTAAACATGAATGCCGTCTCATGTCTAACTTAGTCCTGAATCCGCTTTAAATTCACGTGTTCTTTTGGTGTTTTTTTTCTTCATCTTCTCTGTCTGACATTTGCTTCCTGTAGAAACTTCAAAGACGATGCAATGTTCTTTGTTGGGTTCAGCCCATACAATGTGGTTGAGTGTGACGCTCTGTTGCACGTGAAAAGAACATGAAATTTGTGTACAGTTGTGATGTTTTACAGTGATATTATGAGGCTCCTTGCATGATGCATGTCATCTGATTACACTCAGCAGTCTTTCAAAAACAGTTCAGGAGGGCAACATGGAAAAACCTTGATTTTATAGTTACTATAATAGAAAAAAAAGCCTAAAATCTCATATTTTTAAAAGGTTTTTCTATGCTCACCAGCAGTTCTCTTAACAAAACATCACAAGTGTGTGAATCTGAAAGCCCATCTCATTCTTGGTTGTTTATTTGTGTTTTCTAAGTTGATCTAACTTGAGAAAAAATAACTTTTTGCATAATAGGCGCAATTAGACAGCAAAAATAAAACTAAAGAGAGATTTTTTTGTGAGCTGAGGGTTTAACTCAGCAAACTTTTTTACTGTAGGAGTGCAAAAATGCATCTTAAACAAACTTGTGTGAAACTTTAGGTATGAAGCAATGGCAGTCGCTGACTCTGATGTACTCATAGTGGCCCTTTTTTCACTCTAAACACATAGGAACCGAAACTAAATGAAAAGTACAGCATGCCTTAGTGAAGACGCAGGAAACCCACTAAGCTGAAAAGAAAAAAAACAAAAACGCGAGCGTACCTCGCGTCTCCACAGCATAGATGAATTTTTTTATCACATTAAATCCGATCACATCCAGCTGGGCCACTGAAGGAGGGGAGGAGATACAAAATTAGGTTGCACGCAACTTGAAAGCATTCATTAAAGAAAACAAGAGGTTGAAACAGTTGTGGAAATCTAGTAATTTTGAATTCTGGTTAAAAATAAATAAATAAATAAACATGTTGTTGAAGCTACTTACTGCCTTCAGCTTGACTGTCTCTGTTGAGGTTGTATACCTGCAAAAAGAACTGTGCATAAACCTTTTCCAGGAACATCGTTTTTTTACTATGTACATTATTTAGTACGTTTTTGGGCTTCTATGCAGAAACGCTTATAATGACAGCAAATGTTAAATTAAAAAAATATTATGTGTTTTATTAGGAGTTGAGATTTAAGTCATATTTAAGTATAACATAAACCCATCTTTAGAAGTTGAGAATAATTCTGACGTTTTTTAACACCTCTGTGGGTTCCAACAGCTTGTTTCCTTTTATTATACTATTGTGATCAATTTGCAATAATGCAGAGGCTGTAAGTGCTTTATTCCACAGCACAACATTTTGTTTTGTTGTAATATAGAGGCTTTTGTGGTTACAATTCATTTTAAACTCAGACATGAGACTAAATGTGACTTGGATTTGGAATTTGCAAAAAACTATTTGTACAAATCTTTATGAAAAACACAAAGAGTTTAGCCACTGAAGTGCCAACGGAAAGTACTGGTGTTTGCTAGAAAAGGAAATAACAGGCATTTCTAATTTAATGAGAGTTTCCCTGAGCTCGTCAGCTACTTGTTTGAGCTTGTCTGGGCTACTTCTACTTGCACGTTTAAACGGCAACATGAAGCAAGTTGTGTTCACACGAACAGATCCTGAATGTGACCATTGAGTGCCCTAAATAACCGCCTCCAGGAGTTCAGAGAAATATCTATCATCCAACCAAATGCAAACTATGTAGTAAGAAATGCAAAACTTGGGGCAAAGCCACAAAAATTGCGCCTTCAAAGTAAAACGCTGACGTTGTTTTGCTTAGTGAACATGTCCTCCCTCCGTCTAATTGTCTCTGTACCTGTTTGGCTGTGTCATGTAAGAACAAACTGGTAACCATGGAAACCCACCGGTTCTCTGCCGTCCATAGCCTCCATCCACAACCTGCGGTCCTCTTCTGACAGAGCTTGCATGGTGATCACACCCGGCCTTCACAAGCACACACAAAGCATGTTAGCCTCAAAATATATTGAAAATTGAATATTTACTATCTAAAAGAAAATACACTTTTATATCTGAAAACCTAATATAAAAATGTTGGTGTTTTCTAACATGGACAGAAGTCCATGTATCTCAGATAGAAATTGGTTTTAAATATCAGACACGGCTCCTTTTTGGCAGATATAAACCGATTAGCAGCTCAGTTCTGACTTTTACCAGGAAGGGATGTGCACAAAGCCTGAGGATTCATCAACTAACAAGTATCCATTAAATCAAGCAGCTTTGACAAATCACCTTGACAGGGTTAGCCTTCAGTGAGCGTGCTCACACATCAGTCACTGACACACCCTCATTAACCACATCCATACCATACCGGCCTTCTGGGGTTTCCAATCAATCTGTATGCTCAGGGTGCTGATAGCAGCACATTCATCTCACTTTCAGACTCGATGGACTGACCAGCACACACTGTCCCTCATGGAGGGACGCTTGGACCCGCAGTCCAGTTTTTGAAGCTGCACTGCAGGTTAAGTATAAATGAGTGTGGCCCTCATATGACGTACTGGCTTTACTGAGCTGCAAACAGATCATTTAAAAACCCACTCCAAGAATTTTTATGGTTTTGTTTTTCTAACGAACATTACAAGATTAAAATTGCACTTCTTCGTTTTCCTCGTCTGAGTTGGCATCTGGCTCAAAACTGTCCACCTGGATAGCGACTATATTTTATTATTGTTGCACCGCTAATATTAGTTGGGGGTGTGAGGGGCTGTAAGATAGCGGGAGAGTGTGTAAACAGAGAGCTCTCAGTAACGGGAAGGGAAGGGGGGGGGGGGGTGACAGCTAAGAGGCGAAATTCTAATGAACTACTACTGCACGACAGAAACTGTGATCTAGAAAAGCACAGGTTGGGAACGCTTACAATAGATCAAAAGATGAGTGGAGCGGGACTTTAAGGTAGATATTTACATAAACTTTAACACTACTAGTTCTGCCTGCAGAGCTACAAATGCATGTGCAGAAACAAAATCAACAGTTTCAGAATAATCCTTTTTGAACCAAATATTAATGAAGGGTTTTTATTTGCAATCTAATGTTATGTCCACTTTGTAATCTAGCAATAAAATAATAATTCTAAAATAATTTTATGCTCTAGAAGCAATTGTCTAATGAGATACATCTGCACAACCATTAAAACAAGTGAAAACTATTCTATTTTGTGTGGATCACGTTTTTTTTCCGCACATAACAAAAGCATTTGGATTAATATCTCTCTAATCCCTTTAGTAACACATCCCATCAATATGTATGCAACACTGATAAACAATTAACAGTAACTTGTTAAACTCATTTTACTTTGCACAGGCAAGTTCGAAAATATACGTGTGGCCAACATGTCAAAAGACTCGCCAATTTTCCTTTGTAATATTTTACAACGCAGTAAAAGACAAACAATGAAAAGCACAAAGTCCAGCCAAGAGCACAGCGGTGACCTCAAACCCTAAACCTGCAGCTGTGTTGAAGTCTACACTGGGACAGCAGGGAAAGCAGACCAAATGAATGGACATCAACGCTGGAAGCATAAAGCTACACGGTCCTTTGCATCAGTTCAGCAGCACCCCCAACTGTCTGTTAGTTGTAATTACACTCTTAGAAATCTAATGCAAGGGCTGGCACTAACCTGTCCATTGCCTCCACATCAAAACAGAACCTCTTTTCTATCGAGTCCGTCTTCCTCCTGGTGCATGACTTCAGGATGAAGCTCTCCTCCTCCCCCTGGATTTCATAAAAAAGTAAACCACGTCACTGCAGGGTAAGCAGAATGAATCAACAATCACTAGCTTTTAAACAGGAATCCTAACAAGCAGCATTCAAACAAAATGAAAACTCAATTTTAATATGACAGCAGGTGTTTTCATACTGTCTCAATTCCTTTTTTTTTCCCTCCAATATTCTACATTTTTTAACACTAAGTAAATAGGAAAACTAAAAAAAACCCAAAATGTTTTAACTCCTCCAAGAAGGCAACACATTTTAGAAACTTTTAGCAAAATATGGGATCATTATTTTAATTTTATATTCTTTTTCACTGCTGGAACCCAACAAATTATACAAATGAAAACCATAATGTACTGTCATCTGTTGTTTTTGTCAATTTATTTTAACATTAAATAACATGAAATGTTCATAATTAATAAGGATTGGTTTTTAAAATCTTCCCATTTAAAATTTATAAGAGTTGTTAAAACACAGATGATTATATGTTCACAGCCCACGTGTGTTTAGGCGGAACAAAGAACCAATGAAAAAGAACCAATGGATGATTCACATAAATTCTCCACCGTCATGGATGCTAGTCCAGGTAAATTGTTGTTACATCTCCAACTGAGTAAAAGTGATAGTTTTTGCATCACGTTTATATATTTTGTATGTTTCACAGTAAAGTTTCCACTTGCTTGTCATGCCAAAGGCTTGAGATTGCTGCATGTGTATTCTTGTAATCTTTATTAATGTTCGTGTCAGAGTGGTGGTTTTGATTATGAAGTCATCAAATATTCAGTCATTTTATATCTAGAAAGGTTCCCAACTCCAATTCTTTACTCTGAGTCTGTAGTCTTGGCTTGACTTAACAGACTATTGTCCTGCACTGTTCATGCATTGACAGTTAAAGATCATCTTTACTAAACACTCACTGAAAACAGATGGAAAGAACCAATACTGACTTTTTAATCTCTAAATGCGCATTAATGGAGACTCACCATTTTCCCGCCAGATTTAGGGTCAAACAGAACCATGGTGACCCTCTTAGGTTCACGATGGTATGTGCAGTAGTACTTTACCCAAGTCGACACAAATGGCCCTGTAGGGGGTAAGGGGGTAGGGGGGTGGGGGCACACAGTTCAGATTAGATTGGGAACAGTAGCATGAAATAAGTGATGTGAAATGGTCAAATTACAACAGAGCAAAGAGAGTTTAAATAAGACCACAAAAAAAAAAGGATTAGGGACGTCTTCTTTCTAGCTGGATGAGTTACCATAGCAACCACACGTGTACAGACCTGTAGTCACGTCTTTGATGGATCAGACTTGACTTTGTCAGCTATTGGTTCATTATATTTATTTATTCTGTTCCCCTTACATCATGTGCATGTGTTAGTGTGCATGCGTGTCAGAGAGAGGGAGGTAGTTGTGTGTTCTAACAAACATGAACACATCCACCCATCGATCTACAAACTGTGTAAACTGTTATAGATTCCTTCCAGTTAAATCTAAGATTTTTAAGGACCTTTTTAGGGCGGATCAGAGAATAGTTCAATGTCTATGTAGTAGCCATACTAGCAAAGATCCTAATCTACTGTCACAGGTGTTCACCAGGTATCAAAAACACAATTTCTCCCACCAGGATCTGACAAATGTTGCTGCTGTTGGGCCTGCAGGGCACCTGTTAAAATTTGGGGATTGTAACTCACCCGGGGCATCACATTTTGCAATGAAAGGTTTCTGTTTTCAACACAAATAGTGGATTGAATCTGGTGGAACTCCAAGCAGAGATCATTTATTTGGGGATCAGAATTTTTACAAACAATACAGCCAACAGCAGCTCAAGTCAAGGTCTATGATATCAAATTTTATACCGTTTCGATACAAGTTATTACTACATGTTTATAAAATGTTTATACCATGCAAAATCAACTTTTTGAGCTTTTAAGTGTATTAATATGTTCATTCCTCATAAAATAAAACCCCAAAGTGGTATTTGGATCCGTTCATGCATTTCTGAGTGTTCCTCTAAAACCTGCAGTCTGAGCACCAGCCCCGCCCAACTTATGAAAACGAGCATAAAGAACATCCCAAACGTTTCTGAGAATGACGCAAGCAGATGGGTGATGTCGAGAAGACAGCTACAGTAAAAGGAGCAAATCATATCCTGGTGGAGATGCAAAAAAAGGCAAGTGACCAATTAAAAACTGGTTTGAACATGGATTACTCAGCAAAGATGGAAAGTTGTGTGTGTGTCTCCAGGAAAATGATGCACATGAAGGCAAAGAGGATTTTTGACACGGAGATTGATGACTCTTCAAAGAGAAATGAAATGTTCACAGCCAGTGCTAATCAGAACATAGAACAATGTTCTCATCTTTTCAATAAATCCTGAACTGTTCATCTGGTGGTGTTGTCTGCATTTTGTGACCGAATTTCACCGCAAAATGCACCGTTAGCCCTCACCATTCTGTCTGGGATGGAATAAACGCCTGGACAACTGAAGGCAGATATACAGTATGCAGATCCATCTTTGCAAAAGTTAGAATGATGTTTGATTTTTGTGGGAGAAACGCAGACACGCTGCCGAGGCCGGCTCTAGGTGACGTCATAGACGTCAAAATAGGCGGCACCCAGAAAGCGAAAGGCAGAGCCTCAGGGATCCAGTCGTTTCTACTTCCAGGTAGGACAAGAGTTCATGAAAATAACTCAAATTTCATAAATAATTTGTTCTTTAGTGTGCCAAAGGTAATATATGATCTTGTATATGGATATTGTTTACTCTGAAAGGCTTAGGAAAAGCACGGCATAGAAGACAGCAGGAATCCAGCTCAAAGTTCAGAAAAGTTGTACACAAACAGAAGTGACACCTACGCTTCTCCAGCACAAACAGGTATCCCTCCATGGTGTGTTGGCTGATGCTCTTGTGTTCATGGGGATTCTCCTTCATCTTCCTCATCAGACTTTCTACCTCAGAGCGTGTGCTCTCAAAGCGGTTCCTCGTCTGCCAACCAAAAAAAAGAAAGAAACACAGAACATTACAAATTCTGTTTTGCTTCAGTTTATGATGAAGAATATGTTGAACTGTTTTTCAGCAGTGTGTATTACTAAAGAAGATAGGTTTCTTTTTATTCAAAAACTCCTTTTGTGTTTCTTCCTCTCATTTTATGATCACTTGATGTTTAAAACATTGAACTTAACAGGTTAATGTTACATAATTTTAGACAAATAAATATGCATTTGTTTAAAAAATTAAAAAATAAAATAACATTTGGCAACAGTACTGAAGCTGTTTTTAATCATTTTTGTCAGGTTTTTATTTTGTCTGTTATAAAATATTTTCTTTCTGTCACAAATGTTAAAGACTTGAAAAGACAAACAAGAAAACGACACGTTTTCATGAAAAAGGTTACAGCTTCTCAAAATGTCTTTAAACTAAATTATCTATGATTAAAATAAATATTTGCCTAAATGCAACTCAGATTTACTAAAGCAAAAAAACAAAAACGTTTTATTTAGCCTCCTGTATGTAGATGGTTTGACAAATTTCTTATTTATAAACCATTTAAGAAAAATAATTTTATTTTAGTAAAATACTTTAACGACTTTTTACATCGTACTACCGTATTTTCCAGAGTATAAGTCGCACCAGCCCAAAAATGCATCATAAAGTAGAAAAAAAACACAGATAAGTCGCATTTTGACGGGAAATTTCTTTGACAAAATCTGAGACCAAGAACTAATAACTTGCACAACCTCATATAACACAATCATAGCAGACTGTTGATCTCATAATTTCACAGTAATTCTTTCTCATACTTATTTATTTATTCCTTTCATGAAGCATCATTGGCCAACTAATACTCTGTTTTCATCCTGTATTTGTAGAAACAGTTGTCATTTTTATTGCATTTCTGAATCTATGAAATCATTGGAAAATAGAATATTATGTTGTTAGCCTTCAAGATCTTACTGTAAAAAAAAGGTTTGCTGATTCTCTGAGTCACTTAACATACTCTTAACACTTAACATACCTCATACATCACATTGACCCAGGAACATCATCTCTGTTCCTCACAAGTGAACATAACAGGAGGGTTAACAATGTATTTATTTAATTTATTTCTAATATAAGTCGCTGCGGAGTATAAGTCGCATCCCTTGCCAAACTATGAAAAAAAGGGCGACTTATAGTCCGGAAAATACAGACTTTATCTGATGCTTTTTCATGTTTACTTGATAAAAAGTTATTAACTTTTATGTAGAACTAATATCTTACAATGCAACAGACCTATAAATCTCTACAATGAAAACAACACATTTTTGCAAATTGGAATAAAACTAAAGTTGGAACGTTTGAAAACGTTTACCAATGATTCAGGTTTAAATAGTCTAACAGAGTGGGTTGTGCAGCAGGATACGAGAACAATGTGTTTGTGACCTTACATTCTGTATGCTGATGGTAAGATCCGTCTTGAAGTGGTTGAAGTCCTTAGCCAGCTCGTAGCCATGGTGATAGTATGTGAACAGGCCTTGAAGAAATGCCAACAGCTGAAGGAAAATAGCACCCAAGTCCCGATGTCGCGAGGCGGAAGAGAAGAGATGAAGTGGAAAACAAGAAGATTTAAAAAAAAAAAAAGGAAATGATAAGTGTGAGGCCACCAAAGGTTAAAAACAGGAGCTAAAAGTGAACTTTTTTTTTACTGTTGAAAGTGTTTTTTTTACACAACATAATTATTATAAAAGCATCAGATCATGATATAGATATGATATGACTTTTTTTGTTTGAAAGCTCACATTAAGTGTTTAAGGTAGACGTTCAGCTTCCTGAAGTTTTAAAACCAAAACAGGTCAACAGGGAGGAAAATATCTTACAGGCTCTACAAAGTCAAACATCTTTCTCTCTTGGACCTCTTGCACTTTGAAGACATACTCCAGGGAGACCTCATAGAAGTGCTGCCTCACGTTATCCACCTGATTGTCCGCCTACGACAGGAAAAGCATCTGTGAAAAATGAGCTAGCTTGTGTGGGAGACAGAAACAGGACGTGGACTGACATGAGGCCATACCTCATGCAGATGTGCCTCTTTCTTCTTTGCTGAAAGGCTAAGGTGCTTCTCCAGGACTCCACAGTATTTCTCTGTCTCTTTGTCATACTTTTTCTTAGCTTCCTGTCAGATAAAAGCAAAAATCCTTTCAGTTCCAGATAGTACAGTGTATTGCCTTGCGAGTATTCTCCAAAAGTGTTGAAAAAAACCATGACCATACGTGTTTCTTATCACAGAGAGGCAGGCATTCAGTGGTTTACATTTTTGCCGAGAGTTTGCAAAAAACTCAAAAACATTGGAGAAAATGCTGGATTTCTTCAGGATTTCACATAATATTTTCCACTTCCACAAAGCTCAGCATGAAATTCTCCCTCTGGGTTGCACAGCTGCAACTAACTGAACAATGGACTGTTTCATCAGAAATGAGATCACTGACATAACAACGAGACACGTGAAAGAAAGATGAGCAGGGCGTAAACTAAACAAAATACTGCTGTAAAAGGGGAAAACATTTCATAAAAAGATGAATGATAGAAAAAAATGCAGAAAAAGAAAAGTGTTTACAACACGTGCAAACTTTTAGTATATTGTTAATACAGAAGCAGGATTTTAAATAACAAAACAGTGATCTACCAATGAATTATCTACACTGGAAAAATGTAATAAAACAAACATTTTGTTACTACTTTAAAATAAATGATACAAATTTCATAAGCATATTCTAATACTTGAAAAAGTATGTGTGCATGTGTTGCATTTAGAGCTAGATTAAAGTTTTACAAAACAAAAAAATATATACTGTCTTGATTTAATATAATAGTTGGTTTTTAGATAAAGTAACTATTTATATATAAACGAGATTACGTACATAAACTACATACATAAACCTTAACAAGCTGAATTAGAATAAAGCCTATGTTAACTAAACTGGACTGGATTATTCCTGAACCTGAATTTGAAGTGCTACCATTCAAACACTGACACGTAATTACTGAAAATGAATTGTAAAGGATCTTATCTCTCTTTAGTGTTGTGAAAATGTGGAAAATATTCTGCATTTTTGGGATGAAATGCCTCTGGAAAGAATTGTGAACCCTAAAAAAAGAAAACAAGTAAAAAACAAAAGGGCGGTAAAGTTCCACCCTGTCTACGATAAAAATTAAATGGTTACAAGCTCTATCGATGACTACTAATGGGAGGGGGAACAAAAAAGACCAAAAAAGAAGACAAGAAAACATAAACAGATGAAGGAGAATTCGGGGTGGGTCTCCCTCCACCGGAGAGGCCCTTAGGTGCTGTCAGACTACATCTGTCCTGGCCTGCTTACATTCCTTTCACTCTAATGTGCATAAAAACAGAGCAAATCCCCAAATAGGTTATCATTAGAAAGAGACTACATACAAAATTGTGCTTGGTGTATACATAGTCTCCTTGCTTTTTCTTTTAGTTTACCATGGCAACAATGCATGCATGTATAGTATATGATGACTCACATGATGATAGAATTTTACAAAGCTCTAAAGTGTTAAAAATATTCAGATAATTTATGGTCTTAATTTAGACTTTACCACTTTAACAGTCATTTTCACAACGTCTCACTGAAAGAACTAATTCTGAACTGAATAATTTATAATGTACTGATGTTGGAATTGGCTATGAAATACAGTGTTGTCGGTTTCCAAGCGAGCACTTCCAGTCCTCTGGGCCGCAGTCAGCAGCTGCAGAACACATCAGAAATGATGACCGGATGTCTGAACAACAACAACATCTAGGTTTAAAGTCTCCATCTGACTTGCAGGTTGTTCCTTTGAGTTGACTGATGCACACAATGCATATGATAACCGATTCAAAGTGATGGTCAAAATGTCTGAGGATTTGTCCCGCCTTCCTATCAATGCAAAAACTGTGTTTTTTTTGTTTGTTTTTTTACATTTTTTAGGGGCTTTCTCATTTTCGGCCAGCAGGTGGCAGTAGCACATCAGAACAGTTTCTGAGGATGAGTCACTTTTCTTTATGCCTAAATGTGGCAAACTATTAAGAAGAAACTGATATTATGAGCCAGTGCTGACTGATGTTGAACAGCACTTAAAGCCACATTCAGTGGCACTTCATGTGATGCCATACTCACCCTCTTAGTCATAACAGTAGACAATTACTGAACACAAGCTGCCAGAAGAGGAATCTGCTGTACAACACTGATTTCCAGAACCCAACTAAGTCATTCAATCCATGCTAATAATTAGTAACAAATAGGCTGATAAAATACAAATAAACACCTACGAGTTCTGTGGGAGCCTGCAAGCAAAATGATCAATTATGCAGTTCAGCTCTTTCATTAAAAAAAGGAAGTCTCCAACCGTTTTTCTTTTTTTTTTTTTTTTAAACAGGCTCCACATTACTTATAATTTGAAGAGAACGCTGGATTAATTGCACTTCCTTGTGTAGTTTGACTCCTGGGACTGACTCGCTGCAATCATTCAATTAGAGAGAATTGCTTAGTGAACAAGATTACAACCTGGAGCACAGTTTTCTTTAAATAAACTCTGTAATGTGTAACTCTGCACATTTAGATCTGATTATTTGTCCAGCAGCTGTAATTCCGTGGAAAGGCCGCCAGTGTTGAAAGCTTTTCAGCTTTACAAAGAGGTGAAGCAGATCCAGGCGACGATTTTCTCGGGCCTTTTAGGCTAAACTCAGATTAGCACATTGCTCGTGGTGACCTCACTGTACCAATTCTGCGTTCACTTCTTAATCTGACCACCATGCCAAGATCAGACAGTGACCCCCAACAATGGGATGGATTACTACGCCCATAACACGCCTAATGACTGTACCAGGAAAACCCCCAACAAAACAAGAGCACTGCGACTCCGAATAAGCAGATTAAAAACACAAAAAAGCAATTATAGTTACAAACAGGGCATAGGGAATTACCCCAAAAAAAGTGTCTCTCCTAATGTACAATAACTATGTCATAACTGTTTATGAAACTTTTTAGTAATTTGAGGAAAAAAACATATTTCTAGTAATGTGAAAGTTTAAAAGAACCATTTTAAGTTTGTTTTACCTGAGGCACACCATGGAGCCCTGTGACCAACAAAAATAAACAATTTCTGGGAATTAATCTCCTATTTAGGTTATTTTAGTGATATCCCAGCCTTAACAGATAGCAAGTAAGGAGCAATAAAAAGTAGTTTTAGCTTTTTTACATTTGTCCTAAATTCAAAGCAGGCTAATATGAGCTCAACAGTAAATGTGAGATAGTATCATACAAGAGTTACTGAGGTATTAAATGTACTGAAAAAAAACAAGGATGTGATTATACTTAGAGGAAACTACTTTACATTTAATAATCCTCTTCTGAAATTCAGTCACCAGTCATTTCTTTATTCAGCAAATGTGTCATTCAAGCAGTGTTGAATTAAAACATGTTAAACCTTTGCAAACTGTTGAAAAACACTATAAAAATTAAAATAGGTAAGATCTTTGGAGTTGTCTTGGATGTGAAAAAGAAATGCCGCTACTGTTTTTTTTTTTTTTTTAAAAGACACCGGCCCTCAGATTATGTCATTATCAACCTGGTGTCTTGTGTAGCTCCCATCAGATTTGGGAGTTACAGGCAGACTAAAAGGCCTTATTGATTAATGTTTCACTGCAGCCATACATTAATCGATATTCATTCCAGGCACGTGGACAGACAAAGCCCCTCCTGTCAACACTGCTTTGTTGTGCACAGTGTCTACTTACCTTAGCCGCACTGATCTGCTCTTTCCGGAAGCGCTCCAGAGGTAAAATCAGCACATCGTTGGCATTTTCAATCTGCGGGGCGCACACAAATACAAACTCACATCCCAAAGTATGAATGAAAAGTATTTGAACCACCACATTGGAGTTACTATGACTCCACTGTGATGTCAGCACCAGGTTCTGGATCAAAGACTGAGGCCGAATCTGAACGGCTTCTCCCTACCCCTCCAACTGTAGGGGCATTTGGAAGGGAAGGGTTGTCCGAAATAGTCTTTTTAAGGGCTAACCCATGTGGCAGAGGACACTACATCCCAATAATCCGTATGGCGCTGTGCCAGGGAGGAGAAGCGCTTTTCAACACGTGGGTGTGCTCTGATGCACTGAAGTTTACATGTATTGACTTTTTGTTATAACATGACCTTTTCTAACCAATGTTATGTATTTTCTGAGCGCTAGCAGCTCTGCGCTAACATAGCGGACTTGTGGCTATTGATGACGTCATCAAGTGAGAGTAACGTCCAAATTTAAAGACACTATATTTTCATAACTCTCCGTTTGGAGGGCTAAATGTAGGAAAAAGCCGTAAGAGTAGTGGAAGAATTCAGATTCGACCTTAGAGAGTGTCGAGGTGAATGTAGCTGTAATCAAATCTAAGCCTTTTGAAGATCACATTTACTGGATCTGTTTTAGGTCACTCACCATTCGTGTTCTCTCATCCTCCAAATTCTGTAGGACAGCTGCAAACTCCTGGAGCGACTTAGCTAAGGAAAATCAGATCCAAGCAGGAAAAAGAAAAGAGGAGAACAACTTTGATGGTTACATTTTTGAAGTTGTGACATCAGTGATCAAAATAAAGCGAAACAGAAGTATAGAACGGGTTGGTTGCCATGGTTTCTTAGAAGTCAGCACAGGTCAAACTAGAGTCATTGTTCGCGTCACAGTTTCTTCCTCAGTTGCCTCTTTGTGTCCAAGACTGTTAAGGCTCCACACATTTGTAGTCTCTTAGACATTTGTGTGCATACACTTATACACTGAGTCCAGTTAGACGCAGAACTTTGTTTAATCTCTAGGAATCCCAACATTACAACTTTGTGGCTTCTCATTGTAAGTTTGGATAAACTATGAGGACTAACGTGCGAAAAATGAGGCCAAAAAAAAAAAAAAAAAAACAATCCCCAGAAACTAAAGAAATGAATCGTTTTCCTCTGCACACAGATTTCCTGCAAAAAGCTTTTGATCAGAACCGTGCAGAGAGGAATTATAGCATTAGCGTCCCTAAGAACACCCCAAAACCTCCAGCCAAGTTCTGCAGATGAGAGGCTGGCTGCTCGGGAAAGATAAGCGTGGATATTCAAACAGGAGTGGTGGGTGGCTCAGATCACTGTGGGGTTGTGACCTGCAGACCCAGAGCCGGGCAGCATGAGAGGGTGTGGTGGGCAGCAGGATGTTTAAACAGCAAGTCGTCTACAACTTCTGGAAACAACACTTGAGTTCAGAACCAGAACAATGTTGAAAGCGGGTGAGGCAGGGAGGATGAATGCTCATAAGGGATTTGAAACAAGACAATACCATCATTGACATTTTGCAGGCTGGTGTAGAGATGATATGCCTGTTGGGACTCTCTTTGTGATATATTTTTATAACTGTTATTTGTAACAAAAATCTGATCAACTGATGCGTCCAAGGAGGTTTTATCCGACCACATCGAAGCCCTGCATGGGGTTAAATCTGTTCAAAACTGTAGTCTGTTGTTTAGTCTGTCAGAAGGCTTAGCCCAGCATAAGCCTTTGTCTTCTGTAGGTCAGAGGTCCCCAGCCATCAGGCAGTGGACTGACAACAGGCTGTGAAGCATTTGTTTCCAAAACTTGAGTGGACAAATGCAGAAAAAACGGGGGTAAAAAAAACAAAAAAAACTTAGCCCAAAAGGTAGACAAGAACTAAGGCTAATTATTCTGTGTGGAACTGTGGGAACTGCTTTTATGAAATGGAAGACGTAGCCTGACATGAGAACATGCGAGATATGAGGAGCAAACTGTCTATGACTTCACCTTCATTTTGATTTTGAGGTGAATGCAAAAGAAACCTTCTGAAGCACCTTTTTATACATGTTAAAATAAACCTGAACACAGATAAACTACAAAACACGAATTATTCAGCACCCACTATGACTAGAAAATAGAGGTTCTTAGTCATAGTTTTTAGTCATAGTGATTATTAGATGCATCAACTATGTTCCCTAAATGATTCTAAATCTTATGGTGTATTTGAAATAAATGAGAATAAAAAAATGAATGTGATTTAACAAAAAATGTATAAGCAAAAATAAAACCCACGGCGTGTTTTTCACTTGGACTTTTTTTTGAAGACCACACAAACATGGCTGACCCTGTGATCCGACCAAACACTGCTTAAAGTTCATGTTTGGAAGCCTTTCCATGTGAACGGTCAAAGGGCTTTGGAATAAAGCCACACCACAGGGAAGTTGTCGTACCAAAATCAAATATTTAAGGAACAAAATTAAATTATATCGCACACTTCCATCTGGAGGAGGAGAGAAAGTGCCCAGGTGCTCCTGGTTTGACTTAAGAAGCATTCTGTTAAAGCTGATCTATTGACAAACTAGTTCTTTTTTTAAGGTGAATTCAGGGAAAAATATTTCCTTGAAAACTTGTTTATTGACACCCCCCCCCCCCCCCCCGCGAAGGAGGGTCTAAGGGCAGGGATAGCTTAGTCAGTTTGTTAGTTCATTTTAGTATTTTCCTATTGAACTCTTTGTATTCGTGATCCTTTTGAGTTCATGTTTTACTTCGAAGCCCATCGAGACGACTGTTGTTGTGATTTTGGGCTATACAAATAAAATTGAATTGAATTGAATTGAATTTATTGCTGGTGCTGGGAAAGATTTTTGATAATCAAAATATGTTCTTAAGAAAGGTTGAACAAGTATAACGAGAATATCTTTATTTACAAATGCATTTTGGAGAATGAAACCTTATCTTGGTCTTGTGTCTTGTGGTGAAGAAAATTTTTTTTTTAATGCATAGATTCAGGATGCATTGATAATCATTTCATAATTGCTTTATTGTCTCCTGAATCTTAATTGAAGATCAGCCTAAAGATTCCCATCCTGACTAAAAACTGTTACATTTCTCAAGACTGCAAGTGACACAGCAATGTCTTCATAGAGATGACTATTTTGGTACAGTGTTCCCACCTACTCACCTATGCATATCTCATCATCCGTCTCAGCATCTCCAATGCACTGGAATTTGAAGTCATTGAGAGAATCTGCAAACTTCCTCTTTGCTGTTGACAGACCTGAAAAATAAGAAGATGCAAAAACAAAAAAAAGGATTAACAATGTGTCATCTTACCTACCCTACAGCGGGGGAATTTTTTGAAATTGTATACCTTGACAAAAGGAGACGTATTACTGTTCCTTCCGCTACAAGAATTAAAAATCACATTAAAGCCTTATTGTCTTTTTTTAAACTTTTGTTATCTGAAGTAAAAAGAATGTATTGAACTCAATTGGATTACTTTGTTTCCTTCGCAGTAATATATTAGTGAGAGGAAAAAAGCTGTAAGTGGGTCCCCTGTGGCATTATTGATGGAGGCTGACAGCCTTTCTGTATCTGACATGTGTTTTTATGCTGAAAAAGTTCCATTAAACTTTCAGTCACATTAGCGTTGAAAAGTCTTTGACAGTTGGATGCTTTTCAAATAACACATAAAGCACTAAAAGCTCCCAGGAAACAGACACTCACAGCAAGTTTGGCCTCTTTTACATTGAAACTCTTGGATGAGGTTGACATTGCTACATTTCCTGGCTGGCAGAGGTCAGGAGTATATATATATCAGCTTAGGGTAAAAGAAAAAAAAAGGTAGAGGGGGAAGAAATATAAAAAGAAAAAGAGAAGGAGGCACATTACTCATGTTTCTTGGAAACCAAAATGGAGCAATTCACTGCAACCAGGAACTTACGGGGTATCAAACTGATTCAAAGGCTTTAGGTGAATCTAAAACACAGATTAGGTCAAATTGGTGGCTTGGGAACACTTTCTGCTTTCCTCTATTGTCAGAAAACAAGAAACCCCACCGTTTCCCAAAGTGTGGAGGAGATAATAATAAATATCACATGGAAAAATCACAGTTTCTCAATGCAGCTGCTGCTCCCCAGCCAGAGAAAGGAAATACAGGCTTTTCAGCTCCAACTTGCACTGCCAGAAGCACACACATGCTGCGAGAAGGCTCACCACTGCACAACAATTTCTCTCTTTTAAAAAGAACACAGTGGGATGTCAATGACCAGTGAGTCATAGTTGGACTGCATCATCAGTATGACACAACCCATTAAGGATGTGTGTTTGCTTAGAATTTAATCATCAATCTTAAAACCAGCACATATACTGATTTTTATTTCTGGGTCAATTATTGCAAACAATGAACACCCATAAATGTTGTTTGGAAGCAAGATGGAGACTTGGAGCAAAATGGAGAAATCTTATCATTGGCTGTCAGAGACATTTCATTTAAAACTGTATAAAACTTTAAAAGCAGAAAATAAATCACCCACTTCAACAAAAGTCTGTTGTTGGTGGTGGTAGAAATTATAACATTTATCTATAAATAGTTTGTAATCCAGCATCAAGCTACGAAAGCAATATTTAAGCTCAGTATGATAATTCCTGTATATTTACAGCTTTAAAGAGTAATTTTCTTTTGGCCTTCCCTTTTTGAAACTTCCTGGTGTTTTTTTTTTTTTCCCTTACTGCTGCTGACACTTGCCGTCAGCACTTTAACAGTGAAACGCTCGCCGTTTCTTTCATCCTCTCTGGTCTTGGTGCCTCACGTCAAAACTAATCATTTACCAAAGAGAAATAAAACACAAATTTGAAACAAATAAAGCCACAGACAACCTAACTAGCAATAATTCAGCGACATAACAGCAGATTTGGATGCTAAGTCCAAACTAGAGTACAGGTAAAACTAACAAAGAGGAGAATTATGAACTCTTTTTTTAAAGTCCTACTATAATCATCTATTGATCTACTGTAAAAAAATTCCTACTGCTCTTTTAATTTTGATAATGCCATTATTTTTTTTAGAAAACATGTTTACCTAGGACATAGTTTTTGCAGGGGCAGGTGTTCATCAAACATTCGCCTCTCAGTTGTGGGCGGGACCGTTGGCGTGTAGTAAGCTTATGCTTATTTCCCAACATTGCTTTGTTTACACACTCTTTCACTAGCTTACCTCACAACCCCGACCCAACATTACCAGTGAAACAAATGGCAAGCAATATTGGAGCTATCCAGCAGTACAGTTTTGAGCCAGATCAGATTCCAGCTCAGACGAGGAAAACGAAGACGTCTATGGATCTATTTGTCTACAAGCGGATGCATCGGAATGGAGCGGAGCCCAGAGCCAATTGTAGTTTGTACTTAACAACTACAAGCTTTTTCAAATGGCATTTTTTGGTCTGCTCGTGATTCACCACAATTTGAAGAAAAGAAATACAGAGAAAAACCATTTTAATCTTAATTTTTTTAATATATATACATCCTCCATCATGGGACAAATGCGATAAGAACATGTTAAAAACACCAAAAATACAATTTTCATTGTTGTGTCTTTAAAGAAAGTAGGCACTTGAGCTTTAGATTCTTCAGTGTCCTGAATGACTGTCAGTCAGTTTTAAAGTTTGGAAATAAAAACAGAGCCAAGGAAAAAAAATTTTTTCACCCAACAACAAATATAAATAAATTAATTTGCAAAAGTGCAGTTAAGTGTTTTTTTAGATCACTACTTCCGCCTTTATGAAGAAATGTGAGAGTTCTCATGGAACTACCCACACATACACCTTTTCCCTGTGACTGTTAGGATGACAGAGGTCTGCATTGATAAAGAGAAAACAGGAAGTTGAAGTAGCACAGGAAAGAAACAGGCACTGCTTCTCCCTTGCATTAAAATAAATCATGACTCGATTCTTGGCAAGGACAAAATGACAAATGTGTGCAACACTTTTCACAACTAATGAAAAATCCGCTCCTTTGGTTTGCTGATTTAAAAAAATGTAGTATGAGGTAACTACTTGTGGCTCGAGATTTGTATAACACTCTTTAAACAAATTGAATTGATAGATGCTGGCAGTTCTAAGAGATGTGTGCAACTACACAAAGAGACTGTGAGCTTTATTAAAACCATGTTTTCAAATTAAAACCACAGGCTTGGCTGATAGGACTCTATAAGATCTTGCCAACAGAAATGAATTTAAATAAAAACACACAAAGAAAGTGGGATTGCATCCAGTGACAAGAACTTTATCCAGAAAAACTGCCACATAAGGGATAGCCTGCTTACATATGCAACAACTAGAAATGGATTACTGTTCAGGGAGTCGTTCAAAAGGTCAGGTCTAAAAGCTAGTAATCCTGCGACCATCATGAAGCAACAGAAAGGGCACCAAAGGAAGGATTTTACCCTAATCCATTTAGTTTGAGCTGTTAATCACTCCACTTTGCAATTAGAAAGAAAAGTAAACTTTACATGCATGCGGTGGAAGTTTACTTTTACATATTTTTACATACTAGAGGATATGAAAAATAACATTCTCTATCACTACTTTAAAAAAGAACATGATGAAAAAGACAGATAAGGATAACATTAGACATATACAGTTGTGCTTTGTCTTAACTGAGTTAAGCTGCATTTCACCTCCTGTACAGAATCTCTTCAGTTCTACTGCTGCATAGCTTTGTTATCAATGTGATCAAATAAAACCAAGCACTGGTTGAAAAAATGTGCAAAATCTTTTCTACAGCTTTGCAGCAGAAAAAAAGACTTATTATTGAGAGCTCTGAGATGAATTATGCATAACATGCTTTCTCTGCTGTTTAGTATGGTTTCATGTGCATGTCCACTCAACCCTATAAATAGGTGACCCTGTTGGCCCTTTCTTCACTGTCCTCTTCTCTCACACTTATAAGACAGAATTCCTTCCATGCTTTGTTTCTTCACTTGAGCGTCTCCGATGAATGGAGACGCTCGAGTCAAATGCCTTGTTTAGGGTTTCGAGAGGATTCAAGGCGAAATGCAACCTCTACACCAGATTAGAAACAAATGCAGGAACCACAAACCTTTTAAGAGTTACTTTGCAATAATTTGGATTCTCAAATGTGACATAAAGGACAATATGAATGCATTAATGTCAGAAGATCAGATTAAATCAGAATAAATATGCTGACAACTTTTACTATTTTGAAACTATCGATATACATCAAGAAAATAGTAAAAAAAAAAAAAAAAAAAAAAAAACTAGAAGAAAATGTATGACTCAGCAGGAGTTGTAGATAACAGTACCAACTACCAACTGGTGGCGATCCAGTCAACCCTAACGGTCTCGTCACACGCTCGCTTCACTGTTCAACAATGACGGTCACCATCACAGCAATGTGGAATCTTGCAACAAAAACCGCAGCGAAACAAACGTGCAACACTTCGAGCCACACAAAAGGAATGTGTAATTAGCCACAGCCACGCAGACACAGGACAAGGGCCACTTCTTGTGTTCACTCAAACACATACACGGTCAAAAGAATGGGCCCTCAGTGATATCAACAGGATATCCAGCAGTAGCTTGAACTCTGCAGTAGCTTTGTTTCATATGAAACTAAATAGAAGTCCTATTCATCAACTGGCATTAACAAACACACACACACACAAAACATAATTCATCAGTGGAGACAAAGACATTATTTTGAGTCTGCATTATATTTTTAGATTTTAAAATGAAAGAAAACATTTTTTTTTTTAATGGAGGGTTAAAAAATGAACTTCAATCTCAAGCATAATGTTTTTTTCTTTCTTATTATCCCTTTGGAACTTAAACCTTAATTTTCTCGTTCCATGTCACCTCAGACTTTTCTTTAACACACAAAAAATATTCAGCGTGTGTCCAAATAACTACATGGTTTTTTTTATATTTCTTTTCAAATAATAAAGATATCTAGCGGGTTTTCACATATAAAATGAAGTGAAGAGATCTCCCATCGACTCATTTAAAAGTATAAAATGTTCCTTTTTTTTAAGAGACCAAAGGGGCCTCAAGATGTTGTTTTTTGAACTTATGTGCCAAATCTCTCCACAACTGACAGCCAACTAAGTCCCTCTAGGCCAATTTTGCCTGCTGTCTTGTAAGGCAGGCAGGCAGGAGGGATTTGGATTACTTACGATTTTCATGTGGCGACATAAATGTGGTAAGAGTAAAGTCAACAAGCCTGACTTCCTTCCAGTGCTAGACACTTAATTTCCAATGGGGAAAAAAAAATGTATTTTAGTATAGTAATAAGGCATAGTTTAGGACGCAGATCTCAATATAAAAGTATATTGATAAGAATAAATACAGACAAAAAATAATGGGTGTAACAATTACTATGAAGGGAGGGAGCATGCACAGGGAAGAGAATCAAGGGGAGGTAAACAGAAAAGAAAAAGTAACCAATACCACAAGGTCAGGTTTGGCAATGCAGGAAGTTCTCAAGCATTCAAGAAAAAAAAAGCCTACGTAAATACAAGTGATTAAATTGTGATTGTAAACTTAAAACCATGAACAGTCTTTCCTGCAGGAGTCAGCACGCAAGGTCAGTTTGACATTTCCGAGAGAGGGAAGAGTACTGTCATGGCGTAGGGCAAGGAAAGTGCATCATAGACAGATAGGTCAAGGAAGTGGCGATAGCTTCATCCCTGCATCGCTTTGGAGACTATGGACTAAAGGGAAGCAAAGTTCAAAGGTCATGCCTGCCTCCTCTGCTCCGTCAGCTTTCCATAAAGCTGACGACATGGATGCACTTTTACTGCACAACCTCCACATACTTAACAGTCTACTTCAGCCCAAAGCGACGCATATAACAATAATTAATCTGGCCATGAAAGTAGATCCGGTTATATAGGCACATTTTCCTGTAATACCATCCCCCAACACTTTAGGAGAACAATAGAGAAAAAAAAATGTTTTGAGCTGGCCTGTAATATTAAATCTTTACCATGGCCATACAGTCCCTCAGGGCAGTGTAAAAAAAAAAAGGTTAATGTTTCCAGGTTAAAGGTGCTTTGTTGATGGCAGCAGAATCAAGTTTTAGCCTTCTCAGTTAGAGGCAAGCGGAACAGTTTTCTGTTACAGTTTTTTTTTAAGTCGGCACATGCTCAATTAAAAAAGTGTACAAACGAAGTGGCCCAGTACTGAAACACAACATACGTTTCAGATGGACAAAAAACAAACAAACAATAAGCTCATTTAAAAAAAAAATGGTAGAAAAAATAGGCGTTGGCAAAGAAATGAAAACTAAGGATAGGAAAAATATAATCTTGTGTTTATATTTTACTTCCTCCCTTTTTGAATGGAAAACAGTCACTAGGAAAAACTGCATTCAAAATGCTTTAAACAACCTCCAGACTGTGACTAATTGTTTTCGTAAACATGCATGTGTGCACATTGCATGCATGCATGCATAAGACACATTTTCTATATGACTGTAAGGACACATGCACATTCATAATAAGACTTTCTAGGTGAATTACTGGTACAATGCAAATATTTAAAATTACCATTACAAACAAATAAACGTGCGTATTAGGGAGGTGGACTTTATGACGACTCATGTTTCAGTTTAAAATACAACAATAAGATTCTTATTTACACAATTCAATAACTAACATGGGAGGGGGGGTGAAAATGCTGATCTGACATTTAACACTTTTCTTTCCTCTTTTTTGTTGTGTCCAGCAGCTAAGTAACATGAGAACCTCCAGTGTTGAATAGTTTAATTTTTAAAATGAAGGTTTTGTTGTGTACTCTTTGGGCAACTTAGGTGTATATTTGCATCAACCCCTGTTGTATTTTGAGCTAAACTTCATTTTTAATGATACATCTTATTATGGCCATAACAAAAAGAGAAAGAGAGGCAGGATAGCTGTTAAGAACACTTGGAAAGGAGAGGACAGGGGCAGGCATGGCTCCTGAGAAACCAAGGCCCAGCCCAAACTCTATAGTGCACCAAAAAAGACCAACCCCCCCCCGGCATGTTTATACATTTCCGATATACAGATTCCTCCATATGATGATCAGTTCGCCATTGTAATATTTATAATTAATTCTGATGTGAATTTAGATTTTTAAACTGTGATGCTGTTTGGATATAGGCAGACACTGGATAGCAGCATCATGAAAGTCCCAACTGGTCAACTTAACAAATTAAAAATTTCACAAAATGGGTAAACCAATCATTCAAGAGTTATAGACTTGATCAAAACTAGTAATGCTCCTCAAAAAACGAGCAGAAACAGTTAGGCAGAGCTGATACAAATTAAAAACATTTTAGTAACAGTGCAACAAATATAAAATAGATTAATGTTTAAACCATGGGCATGTGAAATTTATGGGTGAGTTTCAGTATACTCTTGATTATACACACTGCAACACTAGCGGAACCTTTGAGTTTTTTAAATACATTTTTACATAAAGTCAATCTTTCAGTGGCCGATAATATTGAAAAAGTATCTATGCGTACTCTGACTGAACCAAAATTGTCATTTTCTTGAGAGGCAAACTAAGTTAAGTATCCTATAAATAAAATCCATTGCAGAGCAGTAATTACAACTGCTTTACAAGTATTGTTGATTTCTTTAAAGTGTGGATGCCATGCTTTGAACAACTTTGTCAAATAAAAAAGCCCTTTAAACGCTGATTCTATTGATACCAATAGTTCGCGTCGAAAAAAATCCGAAGCATATGAATAATAGACATCTTTCGAAGGAATCAGAGATTTGAATTTGCCGCTAAGAGCGCAGGCTGGAAGTGACCCTGATATGACCTGTGACGTCACGAAAGGCATTGACTTCCGTAGTTCCGCTTCGGACAGCATGTAAACAAAGCAGGTAGTCTTCGTTTCTCTCGTTAATCATCGTTAATTCTCGTTAATTCTCTGTTAATCATCAACATGCCAAGTCGTTGTGTGGCAGCTGGATGTAGCAATACATCTAGTGAAAGTGTATCTGTGTATAAATTCCCAAAACAAGAAACGCTGCTGAAACAATGGACAAAACAAGTTCAGCGCACGTCCGAAAAACAGAAACGCCCAGTACCAGCAGTGGCAGGAGCCAGTACAAAAAGAGAAAATCTGTGACCGAAAAGCTGGCACAAAAGAGAGTGAGTTTAACGTTTATTACATAGTGTATTTATTACAAAAGAGAGTGAGTTTAACGTTCAGTGATGAAAGTCTTCCGGGAATTCCCGGAAATCCGGGTTTTTGAGCAAACCGAACGTACTTTCCTGGAAATAAAGACCTGATCTCTATGGACAAATCGCTTTCCGGATGAAAAAATTGTCTTAAATCGGCGAATTTTAGCTTTATTTTCTATATTTCTCTGCGGATCGCTTCCTCTATGGTCGCGGCTATCTCTCGTCTACCCGGCCTAATTGACCAATGACGGGACGTTTTAGTTGCTTTCGGATGCGTCGACGGCTCTGATTGGCTCTGTCTGTACCACGTGGTCAGCGTGACGGATCCCCTAGAGACCAAAACTGGGGACACACGCTAAACTTTCACAAACAAATCTGAAGAGTTTGCGATCAATAATGCGGGCATCGTCATTATTGAGCGTGGTCACGACCTCAGTTGTGAGAAGACGATAAAAAAAACAAATTTAAGTGGTCTTGGCTGGAAGACGGTAGCATCACTCTGTGCTTCGCTATCGGTGCTAGCCATGTTGTCTGCCTTTCGTTACGTCACAAACAGGGCGGCGCGAATTCGGCGGAATGCATGAAGCCGGCGGCCGTCCTCGTTGTTTATATCGCGTTTTTCGTTATTTATTCTTTTTCGAAAAATATTAAAAACAATCGCAACATGAAATAGAGACTATTTACTATATATTGGCTTATTAAAATAGGCCATGTCACCCACACTTTAAACTCTGAATTAGAATACCTCAAATGTTTCGATTGCATCTTCACATTATTAAACATAAATAAATAAAAGGATACCAACCAAAGATGTGAAAATGTGTGTTTCCTCTAAAAAGTTTGAACCCTTAAAACCAGAGGATACAATATGAATCACTGTAGCATGACAGTAAGCGTAAAACAAAGTTTGACACAAAGAAGACCAACAACTGCCCCACACTTGGTACCACTTACAAAAGGAAACCTAAGCCCCTTACAGTGCATGTCCTCACAAAGCAGAATTTGTATGTGAACACTGGAAAAGTGCCTTATTTCTGTGGGGTTCAACACATCCTATTGGAATGAGAGGATGAGAGATTGTGAGCATTTACACTACAAAAATTGTTATTTGTACTGGTATCAGTTCTCGTAAAATAGCTGCACACAAACATTTTCACATGACATATACATATGAGAAGGTTTGTGTGCAAAAAAAAACCCCAAAGAAAACAATCAAATTAGCATTTAAAGTAGCATCTGAGAAATACAAGACATCTGCAATCATCTTGTTTGCTTTCAGTGGTTTTTCTTTACCCTGTAATACTTTGTTCATCAGAAACAGAGTGAATGGCGGTCAGAGGCAAACAAAATGAAGAACAATGGCTAAATAAAGCCTGGGAACAAAGTGAAGCAAAAAAAAAAAAAAAAAAATCAGAAACAAAAAATTTCTGGGCTCCGATTAACCAAAAGTCCAGCAGTGCAGAGTGGCAGGAAGGGTTTGGGTAAGGGGGGAACAAAAGTGAGAAAGTTATAAAGTTTTAGTAATGAAAGATGGAAAAGAGCTGAAAAAAGGAAAACAGAAGTGTGATACTTTGAATAAAGGTATAAAAACAATGGTCCCTAAAAAAAATGTTTTAAAAGTTTTATGGGACAGAAATTACAAGCAAAGAAACTGTTGTTAGCTTGTAAAACAAAACAGTGAAGTTCTACAAATGCAACAAGATTTGTTGTACAGTAAATGTAAAATTTTTTTGAAAAAGTATTTGCAAATTTAAAATAGAAATGACTTGTCAAATGATAGATTGTGATATCTAAGTTCAAGCAGTTCGTTTTAAATGTTTTTAGCTTTAGACCTTAAATCAAAATGACACTTGACGTTGTCTGAAGACTTTTTCTGTCATTTTGGCTCGTTTTTTTACAGCTGGAGAAGCTGTTAAAAAAACACATTTACAGTTACAGATGTTCAAAGTCATATTTCTGACTTTTGCAGAGTCCAATATTTGGAACATATACTTTTTATGAGAGAAAAGAAGCCCTTATAAGGTTTTCTTTTTCCTCCCCCTTCCTGCCTCACACATTTTCAGTAACCTCTTTTAAACCTCTTTCTACCGCTTTTATTTTGGCACAGCCACGCCTGCTGCTGACACAGCAAACAAAGACGAAGGAGGTTTTCCTCTCCTGTTCCTAAAAAGAGGATTTGTGAGGTGAAATCATCACACAGACACCCAGCTTCCTCTGGAAAAATCTAAGGCAGGAATGTGGGACAATCTTACTTGGAACCAAAGCAGAGGTCCATTGACTAGAAATAGCCTTTTTTATTCTAAAAGTGACCTAGTAATTTGAAGGAAAATACCAATTCTACAACCAGCTTAAAAAAAATTATGAACTGAGGAAAACACAGACACCACAAGTATGCCTGAGCTCACAGTACTGTTTTCCCTCTGCAAATAGGAGCTGGAGAGAAAAAGATGCCTATGAAAAGTTCCATTCTTTATGCTCTGTATTTTGAACAACAATGATGTTGTCTTGTTGTTTTCCAAACTTAAAACTGTTGAATAAAATGCCTGGGCATATACCTAGTTTAATTGGTGGCAGAAATCAGATTTACTTTTAAACTGATTAAAAGCAGAAACTAGAAGAGCAGCAGAAGCGGTCAGACTAGTGACAGAGGATGAGCCCGCTTATTAGTTTTACTTGGAGCGCAAATAGACATTACCAACCAGTGAGGGAAGTTAAAAGCTTTTAATTTTAAATGAAAAACAAGCTTAAATTATATTAAGGCAGCAAATTAATGTTTGTATTAGAAGCAACTTAAGATAAAAAACTTGTAAAACTTCACTACAGCAACTTTTTCAAAACAAGTCAGAGGGAACTTACAACAGGCAAATGTTGGCTTATTTTTAATTTTAATGTTTAAATGTCTTTTGTATCAACTGTAATGAGACAGAGAATCTTTATTAGTACCAATGTTCATGACACCTTTACAATTGTACATTTGGTTATGTTAGCTCTAGGACAGCTATAAACACAAACAATCAATTATATATCAGAGTAAACATTCAGAAGGTGTTGCTATATCTTTGAAGACATTCCAGAGGTTCTTGTAGGACCTCTTGTTAATATGTTACTTTCAGGACAAACATGTAACTAAACTATACATAAAAAAAGTTTTTTTTTCCCCTGTGCATATAATTTAAGACAGTTCATCCTTTGGCACTGAGCATCCTGGTAAAAACAGGAAATGCAGGACAATTTAAAAACTTTCCGTTGCACACTCAATGAGAGAAACAACTTAATAAAACACAATACATACAATACAATATATTGATACTAGAGTTACATCATTGATTGTTTTTTATTCTGAGACACAAAACCTTGATAAACGTGTGATAACTAACACTAAAAAGTGCTTCACTATATTTCCATTTGGAAACGTTTGTTTCTCAGAAACACTTGTGCATTTAGGTTTTATTTACAGATTGAAAGCATAAAGAAAATAGACATGCTGTGTTGTGTATTTTCCATGAACACACCATGACAGATATGTAAGACTCTATCAAAGCTTTTCCCAGGGTTGCAGTGGCCCCATCAGTGTTATCTTTGTCACTGCTCTGGAAAGTTTGAAAGGAGAGGTGGCAAACAAGAACAGGAAGAGGAAGTAGGCTCTCCATCCAGACCGTTTTCCAGCCAGAGCAACTGTGGCCGTCGCTCATGGGGGAACGTTCTGTGGCATTATAGTACGCATTTCTTAATGCAATGACACTTTACTGCACTGTATTGTTTAATACAAATATATGAGCAATAAGCATTGTGAGCCTTCTAAAACTCCAGAAGGAATTAAGTTTGAACCCAGTGTGGCCTTTTTTAATCTTAAAATTTAAATCTTTATCTTAAATTTAACCATTGTTAAAAAGAAAGAAAGATCAGACAGTAAAGACATCGTTGAATTAACCTCATTCTCTAACCTCTGTACCTACTAATACAACTGAAGTAGATCACTATTATTTCAATTACAATGAGACTTCAGTATGAAGCAGGTATTGTTTGACTGTTTGACAGGCATTGAATTCTGCAGTTAGTGACTCATCCCCTCCCACATCCCAAATAGTCTTAGCATTGCAGCTGAAACAGGTTCACAATAAAATACACGAGTTTTCATCATAACTGCTGATATACGAGAGTAAACTTTTGTTTTTTTGCTTAACTAGTTTCAACTTCTACCTTCATTCAGGAATAATGAGATTTATTTGTTTTTTTTTCAAGACTTTCATTAAAAACGACTTCTTTGTATGTTTGAAGCCTTCAGTTTGGTCAGGTTCCCCAGACAGACAAACAAACATCTTTTCAAATGGTAAATGGCGTAGACTTGTATAGCGCTCTTCTACCTTCCTCAAAGGTCCAAAGCGGTTTACAGTCCCATTCATCGATACACACACACTGATGGCGGCTGCTGCCAAATGCTGGTGCCGGCCTTCCACCAGGGGCAAAGTCTGGTCCAAGTGACACTTTGCCCAAAGACATATGGGCACAACCCAATCTGCAGTCATACACCAAGTCCCCATATTTATAAGTAAAAATAGGTTGCTTGTGAATCCACTTGTCAACCAGTAAAACTTGTATAGCTTAATCTATTTCCCATTTATGCTGGAGACCCCTACCTGTGATAGGGGCTTTAGTTATAAAGGTAGTTGCTTGTTCTTTGCACTGAGCTAAGGGAATTTAGCTTAACTTCCTTACATGCTCTTTTATGCTATCTTAGCACATCCGGTTGACATAAATAGTACTATGGCGTTTTCTGATAGTAATATATTACAGTCTGAGCAGGTTTAATTAGAACAACAACATTATAAAATCTAAATGAACATACAATTTAGTTGACAAACTTACCTCCAGCTTTATAGTAGATATTTGCGTACTTCCATCCGGGCGAAGCCGACAGATCATATTTGCTTACAGAAACTAAAATATGTATGCGCCAAATCCATGCGCTGTCTCAGCCAATCAGAATTGTGTGTTCTGTTTGGTTTCAGATGTTGTTCAGACTTGACGTGCAGTGTAACATTTTTTGCTGAAAACATGGGTTAAGATGTGGGTTATTGCAATATTCGTTTTATGAAATTGTTTGAATATAGGCCCAGGACAGGTTTAAAAGCCCTTTTGCACTAAAAGCATTGTGTTAAAGTACTACAGAGAAAATAATATGGTTATGCTCATTTGCATTTAGGAGTGTGGCAGCACAAATTCAATTTAGAAATAATTTATTTAGCAAGTTTTATTTTTTTGTTTTTGCTTAGTATTGCAGTGCAATATTGGAAAGTCAAATGAGACCAAATGCTCCCTCATTTTTGCTTCTGGATTATAATGTGGAATTTGGTGCATCCTTAGTGAAACTCGTAAAGCCCCATGAATGGCCTTTAGCATCTTTGACATCAACGCCCAACCCCCAATCAACTACAACTGTCAAAGCACTGAAATGTCAACCTCTGAACCGTTGGCCAGCAGCCCAGGCAGCTGTAATCTGTTTTTTCCCTTCCTTCTCGTCCTCTCAGCTTTACCCCTCATTAATCTCTCTGTCTTTCTTACTGTCAAGATGTAACTAGGTTATCAGGCCAATCCCATTAATTCACCATCAATTCTGTATTGACTTCAACCCTTTGAGCTCTCACTTCCTACTTTGCAATGTCTGCTTTCTATGAAAGATACCTTACAATTACTTTTACTGTAAAATTGGCTTTGTACAAATAAAACAAATTAAATGCATCAGAGGACGCTAAAGGTCCTGAAACTTATATTTGATCTTTTTATTTTTATTTTACCTCCATGATAAGAAGAGGAGTCCGAATTTACTGTCACTCTTGATTTATAACTTATCTTAAGTGCAACAGAATGTTCAGTTTTGTCAAAATGAAAACCACCAGCCATTATTAGATGTGAGAACATGAGAGATGAGTAGTTGTATTTATTTATTCCTCAACCCCATTTTGAGTGTGCAGCAGATTACAGTGTGCACAGTGAGGTACTGCACGAGTAGGACTGTGACGATAACCGCATCACCGCATCACCGCGGTGATGAGGTCATCACCGCGGTGATGAGGTCATCACCGCATCACCGCACTTTTATTTTGAAAGTTTTTTTTTTTTTTTTTTTTTTAAGTTTTGCATATGGTGCGTGATTGGAACTATAATAAACACATTAATCTTTGCTGATAATTTACTTTTTCTGCTAGTCCTGTGTTCAGACTTAAAGGGTTTCTATTGGAAACCTTTTATCACTCTTCTCCTTTCCTCGTCGCACCCGCCTGCGCGCGCGCGGGGCTGTAGCTGTCTCTTAGAGAAGCACGGGGCACGTGCGTACTCTACTTACAGACACACGTGCGCTGTTTTAGAAGCACACACACATCCTGATTCTACAAAAGAAGCTTCTGTCTTGCGAGGAAATACGACAAATTTACTGCGTTCTAATTGTTCATTTCCACTAAGCTGGGTGCGTTCTTGAGTGCGCGACACGGCCGCCCGCCGGAGGATTTTGTGTTGGGGGGGGGGGGGGGGTTCGGTCGGTAGGTAGTAGTCAGTTGTTATTGTTATTTGTTAATAAAGGTTAATAAAGAATACTACGTTGTAACTGTATGTATTTATGATGCAGCCGCGGGGGGATTTTGTGTGTGTGGGTTTTTTTTTTTTTTTTTTTTTTTGGAGGGGGGGGGGGGGGGGGCCTGCGGTTAACCGCGACACCGCGCCCCCTGGTGGTTCATCACCGCGGCGATGAAAAATCCGTCACCGTCACAGCTCTATGCACGAGTTCTGCACTACGGTCTTCTTATGTCAGAATACATTATGGGTGTATGATGGACACACAGCTGAAAGGCTTGTCAGTTCAATCTCCAAGACCAACAAGATCAAGATAAGAAACACAGATCAGGAGATGGGCCAGGAGTGAAAACAGAGCAAAACATCAAAGTGGTAATCATCAAAGCAGAGGCTGTCCAGCTAAGCCAAAGTTACAACACCTTAAAACCAAGAGCTGCAACTTGGAGCATTTGTAATCGATGTCTTAAACCTGATATGAAAACGTCTACGTCCGTCTAAGAAATTACATTGAACCCCTTACACATATGAATGTATTTCATGAATGTATCCATGTGAAGGTCTGTTGAGATGGTAAATTGACGTTGAACGTTGACGTTTTATCACCACATGATTCTTCTCAGCACTCCTCGTCGTCAGCTTTCAAGTCCTGTTCAACTCTCTCATCATTTGACTTACAAAATGACATTTTAAAGCAAAGCTCAAACACTTCACATTCAACTGTAAAATAAAGAACATTTCTGATAGTAGGGTTGTGCCGATGGACGATATCATCATCCATCGTGATGGGTGACTGACATCCCGATGGAGAGACCACCATCGGGATGCCACGCCCCCGCCACGTTGCGAGTGGACCCCATAAGCCGCGGTTACATGTACAAAATATCTTGATGGGATCAATGGTCGGATTAGAATCCAACCGTGTACATGGGCCCAGAAAAAATGTTTTCAGAATATAAAAACGTTCACTAAGGTCACACTTTCCGTCTGAATAAATCATTCGCACATGCGCAGTAGGGTTTGAAAACCGGAAGGATATAAATTCCGCCGAGCTGCTTTTTTTCCCCAAACTTTATTGAATGTAACAATTCAATACAAAACGATGTTAAACAGCGCCGAGCGGCTATATTCATTGACATGTCAGCTCGGTAATATACGAGACGATCTTCTAAACGTGCTTTTAATAATGTTACGGTTATTATGAAACACCTATTCGCTCATCATTTGAATTTTAATCCGTGTGGTCAGTGCTTTTTCTGAACGAAGCCAGGATTAGCAGTATGCTAACACGGGCTAACAACATTAGCTTTGGGTGGCGCTGCATGCTGGCTGCACGTTAAACATGTAAGAATAACATCAGCCTTTATTTAGTCGGGAGACGACTGGAAACACAAATCCACGTCATTGTTTGAATGTTTTCTAAGGACTGAGCGACATTTCTGCTTTGAAGCCCAAACCGCTGTGTGTGCTGACGATCCGAGCTGTGCTCAGACACACACTTAGACCCGGTTCTGAGTTCGGTAGCTCGTACCCCTAGAGCTGCGGGACGGATTGCAGTCTTAAATCTCCCACACATACCGCTCATGTACCCCCCCCCCCCCCCCCCTCCCATCAAACACAAAGCTGTAAGTCCGCACTCCGCCGGTCCACTTCGCTAGTTAAGTGCAGGAGCGGACTACTTCTTTTCTATTTTGTTTGTTACTTTTTTTGTTGAAGTCACTTCCCTCAATTTATACTGGATCATTGCGGATGAGTCATTAGTTGGGAAGTAAAATGAAAAAAGCAAAATAACGAATAGCAGTTATATAAGACCGAAAAATGTAAAAAAATAATGAATAATAATGAATGGGACCCCCTCTTTTGCCTCAAGCAGAAAAGCCCCAAACTGTCTCCATCTGCTGCGGTTTCCATAGCTTTGAACATAAAACTCTTCATGTTTGACTGAAGCAGAAAGCTTCAGTGTAGTCATGTTAATCCTGACCTTCTGACCAGGAATCCTATTGAAGTCCCAATGTACCTTTGCAAAAGACAAACCTATCCAATTTTAAACTGTAGGAATATTTCAACCTAAACTGAATTTCTAGCTTGGTGACAAAAACAGACGCAGAACTGCAGGACGAGTGTTATACATTGACCCCCGATAAGACTGAGTATTCAAAGGTGTTACTCCAGGATATCCCCATCATCTTCCTACCTTTTATTGTTTGTGAGCATATGAATGAGTGTGTGCAGTTTAGCGTGCAAAAAAACTGTGTGTGCATGACACAGAGCAAGACTAAGACAAGGAAAGAATAATAATAGGGATAACATAATCTAAGTAAGGGGTTATTTTGCTCCAAGCAAGAGAAAAACAGACGGCAGACGAACGCAAGTGGACACTTTGTTAAACACACAAGCACACACTCCATTGCTCGGCATGCCAGTTGATTGTGGTTTGTTTGGGTTGGCATCGGACAGCAAAGAGACAAGTCTTCCCTTCAGCCCACCCAAGCACGTGCTCTGTCTATTTCTGTCAAACGCCGGTGAAACAATGCTAATTTATCCAGTAAAAATAATGTTTTGCGCACAAAAAGAGTTGCATGTTCTTTAAATCGTTTTTTTCACAATTGAATTACAATAACTCACATATATTGCCTAGACATACATTAAAAACTGAGGATTTTATGTTTCTATGCATGTTGTTTTTATGTTTTTATGCAGATAAAGGATTCAGCAAAAGTTGAAGCATCCATATCCCTATAAACCCAATTAGTGGGGTCTTATCAGTTAAGTTAAACTGCACACTTCCATCACACAGTTTGCACAGATGTAGTTACTAAAAGGCCACATCTCAATTTGGCTTGCAATATTTGAATGTAACAATCCACTAGATCCCTTTTCTTTAAAGTATTTTGGAATAGACTCGACGGTTGTGGCCCAGAAGTGTGTGAATGTGAGAGAGGATAGGTCATCCAGGTCTCAAATTCACCATAAAAAACACTCGACTCAGGAGACTGAAACCTAGCAATGCAGCTCTCTCACTCTTAGCCTGCAAATTTCTTCTGAATGTACATGAAGAAAACAAGAGAAAAGCTGAAACCTCTTCAGTACAAATTGTGCGCAAACAAATTAACAGAGCCATATAATAACATGCTGGTAAGTATAAATTGTTTGTCCTGTTGTATAAATAATATTTGTATACATTTTCCGTTACTTCAAAAAATAAAAACTGAGAAATAATGCTAGATAGAAGTTAAAAGAGCAAAACAAAAACAAAAGTTGCTTGGAGATTAATGCAAATGTTTTTACTGTATGCTAATGCATAAGTATTGTAAAAAACTGTTATCACTGTCAGATTTTTTTCTTTGAAATTCTGTAAAAATAAAAAAAGAAAACGGAAAAAAAAAAGAAAAAATGCCATTATTTAGTCATGCAAATACAGCAAAAAAAAAACAAAAACAGATGTGGCCTTTTCCTTTTTTTTTAACCAAAGCATTTTCAGCTTTCATAAACACAACCATGGCTTTCTGCCTGCAAGTCGGGCATTTAACTTTGACTGTGATGCAACATGAAAACCATCAATAAATCGCTTTGAATAATCTGCTAAATGCAAACCTCAGGCCTCAGGAAAATGCTTTTGAAGGTCACGGTGGGCAAATGAGGAAGTGTACTGTATCTTATAGGAGCCCACTGAAACTTCAGTTAACTTACACTCCTTCCATTATTTACCACACTATTTCCAATAAAGGCCAACTCAATGATTGCTCTGTAAGCATTTATCTTTTTCTTATGACTCTCCAGAGCTCCTGTAGATGGGGAAACTCAGAGACAAGCTGGAGGAAATACAAAAGGCACAGGGTGTTTCCACATAAGACTGAAAGGAGGCTGACATGGAGGTCAATCGGAACTTTGCCACCTCTTGCTGTATATTTTTAAAACACAATGAGCCCTCTAAGTGGGAAAAATATATATAAGCAATGGAATGGTAAGATAGACGAAAAATTTAAATGTTAATAATCTCTGGAAAGCATAAATATTGTGGCACAATGACAAATTTGCCATATGTAAATTTGAAATACAATTTAGTAAATAATCCATTGCATCAATGTCATCATTTTTTCTATCTTAGCTCGTGTTCCTTCATCTCTTATGTCCTGCATGTCAAGGCAGGCAAACCTAATCCAACCTTGATGAACCAGACATGCATTTAATGTTTGAGAAGCTGCTGCAATACAAAAGAAAAAAAAAACCATTAGTGCCAACCACTGCAAAACACCAAGGGCCAAAGCATGACTAGCAGTAATACTAGCAGTAATAGAAACAAAAATATATCTGAAACTTTAGTGCACAATGCTCTTTTTTGTGAAACATGTCTAAAGTTATATTTTCAAAAATATATGACAATTTTGAGAAACATGTGATTCTGATTTGACAAAGAAAAAAAAACTCAACATTGCATACTTTGTGGAGCCTGAATGACAGATTCCATTTGGTAAAAAGTTTAGCGATACACAGACTTCTTAAATTTGAATTTAAACTCAAAGCTATCTTTTACACTGAGAGACATAGAAATAGGTGTAGCATTTTACAGGTAGAAATTGAAACCAAACTTCAATTGAAGGCAGGATCCTTCTGTTACCACCAACATAGTGGCACATTAAGATTTACACCACAATGCTGGAAAACCTGCTTTAACAGAGCAAGCCCAAACATGTTTTAAACAACTATCCCATGCAACAAACACTAAAAGATGTGGAAACCAAAGACTAACATGTTCAACTATCTTTTATCATAGTTGCATTATGTTCTGCTGTTTGTGTTTTTTAAATTATTGCTCAAATGATCAGTCCATTAAAATTCTGTTTACATGCAAGTAAACTGAAAACTTTTTTAGATTAAAATATAATGGAAGTTTGCCAATTGTCTCCTAGCATGCTGATGTTTAAACAGTATGCACGTAAAAAAAAAACACATCTTGCAATATAATCTGCTTTTGTTCTGACTTATTCTCAAAGTTCTATTCAGATAAAATTGTTATTTTTTATAAAGAAAATGTGTCAGAATATGTATCTTTCTGTCTACCAGTTTTAAATCATAGCGATTTCTTCCAGTTGAAAATTTTCTATGATCACATTTGCAGAAGATGATAGTTGAGTTTACCAAAGTAAGGTTTTCTGGTTAGAAAAAAAAATCCAATTGAACTTGAAACCTGTTGCAAGTCTGAACAAAAAGCTCAAAAGTTGCCCAAAGGTTTCTCATAAAGTTATAATGTCCTGGATACACATATTTTCTGCACCACAGGCTGTGGGGTTTGACTTCCTGATCATTGAGAAGTTCAGTCTGGCAGGTTAACTCTGCAGGCTATAGAAAAGCACCTGTGTTTCCATCCAAACATCAAGAGGAATTCTAGCAGTTCCTTTGAGACGTCAGTTCACAGGAAAATCAAATTAGAAACATGTTGGTAGTTTCGTTGGAAGCAAATAAAATAAACAGGTTATTATTGGATCTAAACTTTTATAAACCTAGCTCCATCAAACTTAGTTACCTCAGTCATCTAGAACTCTATCTTCTGAGTGTGTTGAGCATATCCTGTCATGTCAAACAATTTCAACCATTCTTATTGTCTCAAAATAGTTAAACAGCTGACCTGTCATGTGAGCAGCCATGTGAACGCTATTTCTTTAAACTCAGATTAAGCAGCTAACAGTAAACTCATTAATCTAACAAGATGATGCTAAAGTGACAAATGTTGTCACTTAATTGTCTACACTGGTCATGTTTTTTTTTTTGTCATTTTTAGTCTTGATGGACACTATTAATATGTTTGTAGAGAAAAAACTCGTGATTTTTTTTTTTCAATAAAACATTTTATACGACATAAAGCTTAAACATTAAAATTGGTCTTGTGACTGCTTCTTTTCCAAAGCAGCCTTTTCAAACAGGCAAAATTCACAAAACAGACCTAGTTTGTCATCCATGACTGTCTAATGCCCCATTTAGTTTATTTTAAGATTCAAAAGTAAAGAAAAAGAAAAAAAGAACAATAAAACATCAACTAGATTGCTTTTTACATTCCATTTAGGTTTTCTCCAGCTGGAGACCTCTAAGCTGTTTGATTGTAAATCTTAAAAATCTCCACAGTAAAAATGAATTTACTGAGCTGACAAAGCAGGAGGACAAAAGGTGGTGCGTCAGGTACAGTAGTTCACCTGCCTCAGTCTGCAGCTGAGGTTAAACTAGCTGCTTCCATAAACACCCGCAGAAAAAGCTGTGAAAAGCACAACTGCCTCTTTTACAGCCAGACGCTACTGATCAGGAAGCAGAGAGTTACAAAGCGGTCCTCGGAGTTTAGTGTCCCTCTCCTTCTCTTCACTTTGTAACAGTAAATGAGCTTGAAAGTGCAGAAAAGAAATCTGATTACTTGTTATCAAACTTCACAGACTTCATTCTGAGTTTTGAGGGATTCGGTTGTGAATACCACCCTCTACAAGCTAAAGCAAAACCACAATTGAAGAAACTGAAGCTCAGATATAACTTTTTTTTAATTATTTAAAAATCTGCTGCACTAATACACATATCTAACAGTTCAAAATGTAGGTGTTCCACATAGCTTACAAGCATAAACAATGATAAGAAAATATTGTATTTGGTTTTTTATTTAAGAAAAAGATCTAAATGAATCTTTTACTGCATTTCTAATGACTTAATGATCAACTTTAGACAAAGTGATGTCAAGCCTCTTAAAGTAGGACTGTAACTTTGTGCCAAGGCAGATCTGCAGCTACGGGATCTGAATTTAGCAACATGTATGAACACCACAGAGGCTTTCCACAGCTCTGCAGGTGGTGCTGTGGTTGTGCTTCAGCACGAATGGTTCAAATTTAAACACGATGCTGTCCCCACTGGGAATCCTACATCCTACTTTTCAGCTATCTACAGTGTTAACCGTTCAAAAGTACAATCTGAAGCTGTGTGTATTTAAAATGCCTTGAGAAAAACAGACCACAAGGTTTAGATTCCTGGTTCAGTTTCTGAATTGACACATACCTGAACCATCTACGCGTGCAGGCATTTAGGGGACTCTCATGAAATCTGTCATTCAGGTAGATAAATATATTAAAAAAAGGAATGTAGTGTCCCTTTGTATTCTACCTCTGATTGCTAGGCAAGGGAACCAAATATACCTGCTTAAAATATTTATCATCTTCAATCAAACTGGAGAACCATTCTTCTCATTAAAGTTTTCAATAATTTATTGATGTTCAGCCTCATTTTTCACAATTAGAGCAAGAGTATCACTGAAGAAATACTGAATCAATTGCAATTTAATTCAAGAGTTCACAATTTGATATGATTGAATAGGATTTAACTAAAAATTGATTTGTTTGTCACATTTCCCCTACTACAAATAATTCTGTTGAGCTATGAGTGGCAGGAAAATGTAATAAAATAACATATTACTGTACTGCATAAAAAAAAAGACAACAAACATTTTTACTTAAGAACACAAGAACTTTGGAATTCTGGATTTCATACAAAATGACATTTTCTTTTAGTTGATATTGTGACATATGCCAGTTCTGTAATCTTTTCCAAGTTAACTGAAAATAAAATGAACAGATAAATAAAATAAATGAAAAAAATATTAATATTTTTAAAAAACAATGCAAGCAAGGCAAACACTGTAGTTAAACACAAAAACAGACAAAAAAATAAAATAAAATAATTTAATAAAGCTGTAAAATTCTGTAGCCAACTAGATTTTTCTAAACGAAAAGGCAAAAACATAGTGAGTAAGAACCCACAGTGACCTCTTGTTTGTATAAAATGTCTACAGAATGGCTGGAATTCTGTACGTGCAGTGGCCTGGTCTGCCACAATTCTATCTTCATAGGACTCCCTTTGCTTTCATCACGTAGTCTAACATGCGTCACTAAAAAGATTTGTAAGAAGATGGACATACATGTACTGACATGACAAGAAAAACAATGCTTTGATCTGCTTTTTTATTTCTTAAGATCTCATATCTGTGTTATTTTTTCTTTCTATATGGCGACTCATTGTTAACCCAACAAAACTGTTGCACATGAGTCTCCATTTTGGAAACTTGATCGAGTTGAGTCGAGTAAACTCTCTTCAACACGGTTGACCTACTAGATTTTTACCGTTTAGGAGCTATAAGAGATGTCAAAGATTAAAAGTCTACTTAAAATATGCTTATGGGTTTGAAAAAAAAACCTCCAAATTTAGATCAGAAATGTAAATAAAGCAAACAGTAAAACAACAAACCAAAGAAAGCTAAATTCTGTTTCTGCTCTCCTGTCATATGTCAACAACTTTTATCATATCACTCAAAAAAAAACCTGCCTTTTGTGTGCAATCTAGTCATTTCTGCTCTTGTCCACATCTAGCAGATATGAAGACAATTATGACAGTCATCAGATGCATGGCATGTGTGCAATGACACCAGACCCAAAGTTAACACTTTACAGTGTGCACAATGGTTTCTGCTTGGTCTCCAGCTGTCCTTCAGCTATGAGTAAACGGGCAGGGTCTTTTCTCTTGCAAAGGCACAACCAGGAAAGTTGAAACGGAAAAGATCGACTTCATCTAACATGAAACGCTCTCACAGTTTACAAAGATTTTGTAAACAAAGTCACTCTGTTCATGTCATGCAGTGCTCTGTGTGAGGCCCTAAATTTGCAGGAAAAAAAATCTGTAGGCTGACTTAACCATTAAACTTTAAACAATGTCACATCACTTAACTGCAACACGAAACAAACTAACAGAGCAGATGCACGGATCTGCAGCATTTTGGAGAAGAATTGCAATTAATTATCAGCAGAAAAGACTGGAATAAGCAATCTATATATATGAACAAATGAACAAAAATGAAGTATCAACCAATTTACAAATGTGCCATCTCAGGCTATCCATTCAAAGAAATTGTTTAAGAAAATCTACAGTCATCAGTCATAAAGAAGACACCCGCATGTACAGATTTCACACCATGGCTAATAGTACAAGTAAACATGCTGGTTTTAGAGCTATTTTAGACCATAAAGTCTAGCAAATTGGAAAAAAATATAAAAACATTGATGCCTTTGCTTTTATCTTGCTTTCATATTACATGTTTGAGAATGGACAGTAGTGCATCAAACTCCCTGAAAATCAGAATGACAACGAATCCTCATGTGGGGGAAGTACAGCCAAAATAAGAATAACAAAGTTTTTCCGATCATCAAACTTTCATATATTGATTGCCACCCTTGTATACTCACTGTGACTATCTTATGAGCTGTTTTCAATGCGTAACCAGTGGTCTTTTAATTAGAATTATGGCATTTTCAGGTTTCTGCAGAGCGGCAGTATGGTTCATTCGAAATTCGTCATTGAGAGTAGTGTTCGCCACCCCTGGTGCAGAGCAACCTCTTCCCCTTCCCGTATCTGAGAGCTCTGAGAAGGTAGTGTATTTTCTACGTCGCAAACACACTTTTTTTAAACTGCATTTTTCCTCTGCTCCTTACAACGATTTGAATACAGAAACACCCAGCAATGCGATTCTGAGCTTTGAGCTTAATTTTCTTAACGTATGCCATTTATCATCAGAAAAATGCCACAAAAGCACATTAAAAACACCAAAAACACAATTTTCATCAAAGTGGGTCTTTAAAACTGTGACCAGATTTGCTTTTAATCAGCTGAAGTATCTGTCTGTTTATGCCGTCATGCCGGAGTTCCTCCAAAAGAACCGAGACCCTCATTTTTAGTCAAAGCAGTTTGCTTATTCGGACTGTACCTGAGTTCAGGTGAGCTTTCACCCTTGGGCAGAAAAAGCTCAATATCTAAGGAGACAAAGATATCTGGACCAAGCAACCCTGATGTGAGTATGCCTTTGCTAAAAACTGCAGAATAACTAATCTTGGGTCTGTAAACACAGGAAGTTTGGGTTGCGGATTTACAGCAACTTCCTAACTGAGATGAATAACAGATTTTATACCATGGTCCGGGTGAGTACTCTATTCTGATTGGCCGCTGGGTGTGGATTAAAAAGTGATATACCACAGTGATATACCAAGCCTAAAAAAGTAGTTCCGGTCACCTAGCTTAAATGTTTTGTATCACTGCGCCGACTTCTTTAAAACAAGCTTTAGCTTCATCAGTTGGACAAAAACAAGCGGTAAGCGGTGAACTTTCTCTCTGAACTGATGCTTTATTCCAGTGTTTTTCAACCAGTGTGCCGCGGCACACTAGTGTGCCGTGGGAGATGGTCAAGTGTGCTGTGGGAAATTGCCCTCATTAACTGATCTAACAACATTTCCCATCTCCAGGAAATCAGCTCTTTGTTCATCCAAACAGGCCCCTGATAAAACACTGAGTAGTTAGGAATATGAAAGATCCTAAAATTATTTTTTCTTTGTGTTTATTTGATTCTATTAAATACATTTTGATAAGAATGAAGATACAGCGATTTAGCTGCAGCTATACCTGTTAGCTATACCAGTGCCACCCCTTTAACTGTCTCCACCAATCATTCTTGAAGGCTGAATCACATGTCATCAGTCTGACCAATCAGAAGTGGTTAAAGTCTTCACTTCCTTGTTTAGATTTAACTCAAAAAGTCTCTCAGTTCTAACAAAAATACCAGCTAAAGCTCGTCTTTAGCGGTGTAGCTTTCCACAGAATCCGGTGTCAGACCGTGGAACAAGAGAACAAAACCATGAAGCTCAGAGAAGCTGGTCTTTCTGCGGTCGGCGGATTTACGGCACTACACCTGCCATGATGCATTGGGTTAGAACGACTGTCTTAGCGCACAATGAGCCTCTCCTCTTAACGTCTTTAAACAAGGAACACACATCAAACAGTTTTTGAATCTTTTAACTTAACTTTTAATACAACTTTTAGAAAAAACAGCTGCAACTTCCAGCTTTTTCTGCCACAATTTTCAAAATTATCATGAAAATGCCCGTGAGATTCCGGAGGGCGGGGGGCGGCTGTCGATCAATACAGACCGAGTTTTTTCTTTTTTTTTTTTTTTTTTTGGATGCTGGTGTGCCGCGGGATTTTTGTCAAGGCTAAAGTGTGCCGTGGCTCAAAAAAGGTTGAAAAACACTGCTTTATTCAACCCATCGGAAAGATCGCCGAATCTTGACTGCAGCGGTGGTAACGTGACAAGGCGTCACGTAACAAATTGTCCGCTTTTCGTGAAAAAAGCAATCCAAATTGAAAAAAAAAAAATCAAGAATTAAGAACTAAAAGCTGGTTAATATTTATTTCTTTTGTAAGTGGCCATGGTATAAGTGGGTTAATGGCCTTCAAAGTGTGCATTATCACTTTTTAACGCACTTCGCGGAAGCAACTGCATACTTCGTCGGCCATTAACTCTTACTTATAATTGTTGCCTTGAAGTTGGGTTGACAATGTTTCCATGAACTGGGCTGACGTAATAAAACATATAAATATGACGGAGAATTTACAACAATGGAGTAAAAATAAACAGTTTCTCCTTGTTGCTTCAGTTTTATTATGAAATGCTTTTAATTTTAAGTAAAAAGAAAACTTAAAACTTAACTTAAGCATTTTCAAATGTAATAGGAGAATAACATCTGCTTTGAAATCAATTTAAAGGATGCCTTCTGAAATTGAAGCAGGAATGTTCTCAAGGTAAAATAAATAAAAACAAAAAAGTAGCCAAGATCCCTGCACAGAAAGTTCACCGTTTTGAGACAAATGGTCGGTTACACAAAGAGATAAAATTGAATCAAGATGCAGCAAAGTTCTGCATGTGGATGCCAGTGCACCTTCTTTCCTTTAAAGGAGAAATGTGTGATCTTGATTCATTTTGAAGGCCCTATGTGTGCATTTGTGTGTGTGTGTGTGTGTGTGTTTCTGCAAGGCAACAATAGAAGTGGAGCGGTGCTAAGTCATGTCCTAATTTCCCTACTATATGCTTTGTGACAATTAGAAGGAGACCCTCAACCCCCACCAAGCTGCACTGCAGCAGTGAGACACACGTGCACATTCTCCACAGCAAGATATTAATGAAAAACATGCATGATGTCCAGGCTGATCTGTGCACAAGAATTCACAAGAAGGCCGTAAGGACACTCCACCTTCTCATGTATTTGTTCTGAAGACATGCAGAGGAATGCCTGTGAAAAACCTCCATTCTTTCTCTTCTTTTCCATCTTCTTAGGATCCACCGCCTAGATTCCGAGGCTTCAAGCTCCTTTATAGGCAGCTTGAAAGAAGGCCACGAGAGCTTTAAAAACCACTGTGAATAACAACAACCTCCACCCCCTCTTTGTCTTCCTCCTCTTCCACACCCTTTCTTCTCTTTATGCCCCCGGCACATACTCCTCCTTAGCTCTGGATCTCTTAAAAAGAGTTCAGAGAATTAGTTATGGTGTGCTGTGCATTTGTGCGCGTTTGACCCCCATCCATCAACACACAGCTGACAGCAAAGCCACTGAATGACTGCTATTGGTCATCTTGTTACTCACCAACAGCTCAGTGGGTGGCTGCTGGAAAACAGAGAGAAGGTAGGGACCGATGAAGGGAATTCCCACCTCTCCCTCTAAGAAACATTCACACACGCTCCTTCAGCGAGGCGACAGCTTCTTTGGAAAGTTGCCGAAAACCCTTGGGCTCAATTTTATGTTAGACTGAGCTTTTAGGAACAAGACTGTTATCGAGATGGTGTTAATGGGTGGAGGGCTCTTTGAAAATAACTGACACTCTGTATTCACGCCTTTGGATGCTTTCTGGGTTAACTGTTCGTGTCGTTGATTACAAAGCTTCTTAGGAAGAAGCGTTAAATTCAAGCCGTGCTTGTGAAAATTGTATAAAAAAGAACCCAACTGAGAATAAATGAGGTCATTAACACCGTAATCTAGCTACCTGTTTTTCTGTACAGTCTGATAAAGCAGACAAGGGGATAATCACTAAGGTACACCACTTCCTCTCTGAAAGTAACTGGAGCAAGGTCACTTAAAGACAGCTTCCCTTCGTTATCCAAGTAAAATGACTAACTTTTAAAACTGAAACAAACATATGAACAGAGTGGTTTCAAAAGATTATTTTCACTTCTGCTGCTAGTTTTAATCTCCATGACAGCCTTACATGGTCATAGTTTATTTGAATGTCACTGCTGTATGTTATGATTGGCATCAAAATGTAATTACAAAGGAGTTTGGCCTTTAAAATTATACTTTTGTGATTGTTCTTTAGGCTTTAGGTTCACATATAGATAGCCTAAAGCAGGGGTGTCAAACTCATTTTCACTGAGGGCCACATTAGCATAGTGGCTGTCCTCAAAGGGCCAGATTTAACTTAGAAATCTAACTAAATATAATGAAAAATAAAGGTAAGTACTCAATGTTAAATAACTCATTTATTTATTTATTATAACTTTTTAAAGTGACAATTGCAGTTGCATAGAAAACATATGTATGCTTGTTACTCTTACATAAATCTTTTAAATTTGATTCTGTCAGGTTAGGTTATATGGATAGTGTTCAAGTCCTAATGTATTGTTCCAAATTTATCCAATATATCCGATATTTCCCGTCCACATTGGCCCGCAGGCCTTGAGTTTGACACATCTGGCCTAAAGCCTTGGTCACATGCACCCGTATGGGGGTTGATATATTACGGGTGCTGTGGGTTTTTGGATTGTCCAGGCCCGTGGAGTGTCTTGCAGTTCCCTTGAGGATGGTGCGGCCACCTGAAGTGACGTCCTAAAAATGTAACATACAATTGTTGTGTGTGTGGTAAGTGCACCATGAAGTATTTGTAAGGTAAATGTAAATTGCAGCATGGTTGTAGAAAAAAATGTGCATGAGCATTTTGGCTCTGCTGGCTCACCAAGCAGTGTACGGCCTTGATTTTTCATTCACACCTGCATCTACCTGCCCATTTTTTTGCCTGCGGACAGACCATATCCACCTGTAAGGGCTTTACCTAAGTTCGCGACATGTTGGTTAATCCCTAGGGTTGGGCGATGTCCCTTAAATTGGCAGTTGACGATGTTTGCAGTTAACCATCGGGATGGACGATGATATCGTCGGGGGGGGTTTGTTATTATATAAATATTATTCATTATTTTACTTTATTACTATGTTTATTTTATTTTCCAAATAATGAATCATCCGCGATGATCCAGTCTAAACTGGACTTTGAAAAAAAGAAAATAAAAAAAAATAGAAAAGAAGTGGTCCGCTCCTCCTGCACTTGATCAATAAGGAATAAGGAAGACTTGATCAAGTGGACCGGTGGAGCGAGCGATCGTGTCTCTAGCAGAGCAGACGGACTTACAAGTTTTGGGTTTTAGGGGAAGTAAGGATGCTTTGTTACGTGTGGGAGACTTAGGACTGTGATCCGTCCCGCAGCTCTACGTGAACGAGCCAACCGGAATTTAGGAGAGCCGGGTCTCCCGGTAAAAGTGTGCGTCGGGGCAGAGCTCGGAGCGCTAGCTCACGCAGTGTGTAAGCTTCGAAGCAGAAATGTCGCTCAGTCCTTAGAAACCGTTCAAACAATCACGTCGATTTGTGTTTCCAGTCGTGTTCCAACAAAATAAAGGCTGATGTTAGTCCCACATATTTACGTGCAGCCAGGATGCAGATTGCAGCCTTTCCCGCATGGATTTATGTTCATGCTAATGTTGTTGGCCCGTGTTAGCATACTGCTAATAAGTTAACACGGGCTTTTTCCGGCTCCGTTTTTCAACAGAAAAAGCACTGACCACACGGATTAAAATTAAAATGACGAGCGAACAGGCGCTTCATAATAACCGTAACATTTATAAAAGCACGTTTAGGAGATCATCTTGTATCGAGCTGACAAAAAAAAAAAATTAAAAACTGTTTCCCTTCCGGTTTTTAAAAACACTACTGCGCATGTGCGAATGATTTATTCCGACCGAAGGTGTGACCCATGCGAATGTTTTTATAATTTGAAAACGTTTTTCTGGGCCCATGTACACGGTTGGATTCTAATCCGACCAATATCCTTTTCAAGATATTTTGCACATGTAACCGCGGCTTATGGTGTCGACTGGGGCGGGGGCGTGGCATGACGATGGTATCGTCCATCGGCACAACCCTATTTTCCCCTCATCTTTACTCATTCATGGCTAATCTTGGGTTTGGTGATCCCCGCCAAAAAGCTTAACACTTGAAACAAATGAACTAAACAAAGAGTCATGTGACTAAAATACACTTTTTATAAAATCATCAAAATGGTTAAATTAACATTACTTTATCAACTAGAAACATGTCAGAAAATTCGGTCTCCTATGTAACACATAAAGACAGTATATGAAGTCATACACTGCAGGCATGCTACATGCTAACATCTGTTTATTTCAAGCATTTGGATAGATGTCTGTCCATCCGTCCGCCTATATGTGCATCTATGTCTGCATACATTTAATAACACCCTACTCAAAGGCCATGTTGTGGCTGTCACCGCTGCATCTGTAATTGCAGCATAAAGCCGCTTACCACCCACAAATTTAATTGTGTTGCCATAAATTTGCAAAACTGACGATGGCACGTGAGTGTGAAAGCTGCATCCCCTGCAAATGGAGAAGGAAAGAAATAACTTGTGTTTTTTAGAAAGCTCCCCAGCAACCTCAAAAGTCACATCTGTCAAATTCGCTTTCTTCACCCAACTGAACTTCTCATTAAGTTGCAGAAAGATATGCAAAAGTATTTACAGCCACACAAAAGTCTACATCAGCAACCAACTGTTAGCACAACAAATCAAGCCATGACAAAAAAGTATGCATTCAGAGGCAGGAAGTATGGAGAAACCTGTGTTACACATTAACTGCAGATGCGAAGAAAACAGAAGTCAGTAGAAGCGTGTGCGAGCGAAGTGATGCTTTCTCCTTTAGTAACATGCATGCAGTCTTTTGTATGGTAGCACAAGTGAAAGCTAGAAAAGTTTATCTACCAGCATTATTTTGAAACAACCGTGTGTTCAGGGGGCTGCCCGTGAGTGGCAGCCATCTATTTGACGCTTCAAAAGCAGATCAGGAGGATTCAGTGACAGATTAGACAGGATTAAGAGGTTTCAAATTAAAAAAAAATGTGTACAAACACTTCATTGAGTTGATTCAATGGCGAATAAAAAAGGCATTTTGTCTTTTTCATAGCAGCACCTCAACTGACCAGAGCTTTGTGGTGGCAGACAGCGGAGGTTGTTTGTTCTAAAGGTAAGATAAGTTTGACCAGACCAGTGAGGCAAGTGAAGCACAGCCTCACCTGTCATAATCCTGATAAAATAGGAAAATTGAGTAAATATTATTTTCCACTGATCTGTGTTAAATATATATTTTCAGTCATCTCAACACGTTTTCCATTTTAACTGTGGTTAAAATCGCAGAATTTGAGTGTTGCGCGATCACAGATGGAGTGGAAACTCCGAGTGAGGCTCTGAAGCGCTGTCCCTCATGTCTGACGGCAGGACTCAATGGTAACAGAGACGTGCGCTCAAGACACTGCTATGGGCAGAAAAGGCTTTAGGTGAGGCATGCCTCACCAGCAGGGGGCAGACATGAGCTGACAGCTGCTCTGTAGCTACACTGGTGCCGTAGAAAAAGACCAAGAACGTCTTTCTCCATTGAGAGGAACAGACTCCAATAAAATAAAATAAAGGAAAATAAGGAAGACTTTCCAACAGATCATAGAGATTTTTGTGGAGAAGGATCGACACAACATGGACTCAAAAAGTAAGGACATACATGTTTTTAATTTTTGTTTTTGTTTTTTAAATAAGATGGGAGTAAGTGTAACAAATGTTACTAAAATGTTTTATTTTATTTTTTTGATCATTTTCACAGACAACACTTGATAACACTGATTAAAGCTCCAAAATATGATGTTGGAAAAATACCAGAAATAGTTACTGAGGGTCAAATGTGTGCTGAACACATCTGTACACTTTAAATTTTTTTTTTACAGTCCGTATGAATGACTTATATGCAGGAAGAGTGTTCTATCAGTCTATAAAAGAAATACTCTCTGTAGGACAAATATCTTCTTGTGTGCATCTTATATGCTGTTACTTGGCGTTGGATAATTGGTGAAATATTTAGTTATTTCACTGTAAATCTGACTCCAGAGGAGTCCGTGCCTCACCAGCCATCAACCTCACCCCACGTCACTGGATCAGAGCATTGCTCAGGACTTTTGTGCAGGAATCAATTTACAAAAAAGGATTAAAAGAATAATTTAAAAAAGACAAAATGTCAGAAACAATTGAAACTAGTTTGGTTATAACCGGATTTAGCTCCGATACAGTCATGCAGAGATGAGAAGATTTATGGTGTGATCTACTTAATGGTGTTTTACAACACCATCAAGTAGATCACACCATAAATCTTCTCATCTCTGAATGTCAAACCCAGCTAGACACTTTTTGTACACAATTTCTTCCTCCAAATGTTACATTTTGTACTCCTGAGCACTTCTGGCAATCCTCCCTTTGGAACCCGATTCGCCTTTATTAGTGCTCATCACAATATGTCAAACAGTAAAACATGGATCACCATTTCTCTGGGAATTATCTGCACTCATCTGAACATGATAGACTGATTATGAATGGAGGCCACAACCGTCACATAAAAAGCACAAAACAAACCGACTGTAACGCCTGAAAACAACTCGGAAATGTGACTGGAGACTCCTGCTCAAATAAAACAATGGCAGGAAACAAAATGATCAAGATCATTTGCCAAATTCCATTTTCCACTGACAACCTTCACCTGATATAGTGTAGCAATCCCTCATCCAGAATTCCACTTTCCTTTAAAGCAGTTTATTTTATTTTATTTATTTATTTTTCATAAAAGACCAAAAGAGGCAAACACAACAGAGCTTGTCTGAAAATCAGATACTAGTGTTACTTCACCAACCATCAGCCCAGGAAGCTTCTGAAAGAGATGAGCACGACATTCAAACTGGCATTTACACCTCATGACTGTGCAACCCTAGAACAACAAGCACATCCTGACACCTAATCAGACAGTTTAAATGTCAGTCTGCTTTACAATCAGTCAGAATAACCTTGCAGGAGCTCCGAGTCAAACTCCTTTCACAGATCAGCAGTTTTGAGGCGATAAATGGGGTTCCGGCTTTGAGCAAAATCAACAATTGAAGCGTCCGCGCTCATTTAAGGTGTTTTAGGTCAGTCTAAACAGACAGAAACAAGCGTGCCGACAGCTCGAGAAGACACTCCGCACTGACTGTCCAGCCAAAGCCATCATCTCAGCTGTTGACACGCGCTGCCACGGCGACGCGCTCGCGCCCGTCTGCCGGGAACTTACTTTTCAAAGCCTGGATGAGCGCTTTTCCGTCTTTGATCAGCTCCTTGATGAACTTGTTGGTTTTATCCAGCTCCGCTTCGTGAGACTTCAGTCTCTCCCTGAACTGCGGGCTGTCGAGGTAGCAGTCGCTGAACTCCAGAGCGGGTAGTCCCACCATCTTCTGCCTCCCCAACCGGCCTCAACACAGCCTGACCGAGCCGGCAAAAAAAAAAAAAAAAAGCCCCCAAACGCTTGGAGGAAAGATGTTGAGGTGGGAGGAACCCTGCGTCCACCACAACTTCTACAACTACCGCCGCTGGTGATGACAGAAAACACAGTGGCACGCGCACACCAACGCGATGTGTTGTGTCCAGAGATGCTAGCCTACATTACCGCGCGCTTCTGTTTGTAACATGAGAAGGACGTCTCTTGTTCTCTTGTTTATCAGGAAAACAGGCAAAAATCCCACACAGCGTCCAATTATATGAAATAGCAGGCCAGCATCACAGATAAGTATTTGTAAAGGTTCAAACGGTGTCCGGTTCTTCAGGTGAGCCGCTGTTGCGTTTCTCTCGACCGAGTCATTTCAGACCGGACACAATCAAATTTTTAAAATGGGTGGGCAAAACAAACGTTTGAATAAAAAAAAGAAGGAACTGGGAGCACCGGGTGTCTTTATTAAAGCACTAGTTTCTGTGAAGCCCCGCTCAGGCAGCGCCGCAGACGGTGCTCAACCTACCCAGCGCTGATAATCCGTGAGTGACATCTGTGGGAACCAATCAGATGCGAGGAAATGGAAGCGTGACTGTGGTGGGCTGGGTGGGTTAGACCATTTAGATGTCGGATAGGGACAAACCATGAAAAGAGGTCTCACTCGGATCTAATTATTGCACTGTGGTTTGTAGCAGTGGCTGTCAAACTAGATCAAATAACGATACATTTTTTAGACTCACACTCCTCTGTTGTTTAATATGATTAATGACTTTTTTTGTGTGTACAAAATCTCAAACTGATGACAAAAAATAAATAGAAGAAAACATAGAGTGAACTAGCTGGCATACATTCAACAGATTGACATAAAGGTTCCAGACATTTAGACATAAACAAAAGTCACTACTTAAATATTTGAGGTAACAATCAAACAACCCGTGTATAAACCACAAAAATTAACACATCAAAGATTGGCAATGGACTCAGTTTTATTAGATTTAAAACATTTGTGTGTACATGTACAGTACAGACGAAAAGGTTGGACACACCTTCTCATTCAACTGTACTTACCTAAATACAATAAATACAATATGTCATACAAATAAAAAACTCATCATATCTCACTATGCAATTTGATTTTCCGAATGATAAAATAGACATTTTTGTAAAACACTTATTGTTGTTTCCTGGTGTCTTTAAATCGTTATATCATCAATACTAAAATTAACAATCTTTGTATTCAGAGCGGGACTGGATATTGACTGATGCTAAAGATGGTATTGCCCGCCCTCTTGTGGCAGAATGAAGCACTGCAGCTACTACAAAAATATTAAGATAATTTAATCGTTTTCTTAAATATAAAAAATCCTTATCTTCAAATAGGTATAAATAAATCCTCCATACTTTTAAAATATTAAAATTTCCTGTTTAAAGCTGTTGTTTCTGTTTCTTGTTTCATTAATTGAATGGTTGTTGACATAAAGAGTGCAACAGAGGACTTTATTTACATTTGAGTGAAATACAAACTTAACTCTAGCATGTAAAAAAAAATACTATAGAAAATTAAAGTCGTTATTGGCATGAATTACATATTTACAAAAATGCTTCCTTTAGAAGATATCACTAAAACAAAACTAAAAAAAAAGAAAACTTTTAATCATGTTATGAGGACATATTTATAAAATGTTTGGAGAAAAATGTAGGGGAATAGCAAAAGTTGGATTTTATATATATATCGGTACAATATAACTTATATTTTCATTTTTTAATGGTTATGATGCCTTTTGTGTCTTCTGCTTTTTCTGTTTAAACTTGTGGATTTTCTTTACTGTAACTTACTATATCAAGTATTCAACCATCAACACTGTCTTCCAACCAACACTGTCTTTTTCCAGTCTGGTGCATATATCTCAGTTATACGTAGTTTGTGGTTTAAGAGTTAAAATGCATCGTGTTTATAGGTGTTACTTCCGCTTTATGCTTGGCCCACAGCATCAGGTTGCTTGCTCATGTCACCATCTGTCACAGTGTGGTGAACAGAGAGGGACATTTACAGGAAACCCTTTGCTGTGTTTAGACGCGTGCAGCTGTTTTCAGAACTAGATTCGGACAGTTTTAATCATTTAGCACGAGCAGCTGGTCTTGGTCACTGATAACAACAATAAATGGACGGCTATGCCCAAATGCACATGGAGTATCCCAAACAGAGTGTAGTTTGTCCTTTGATATTCCTGCAAAAATAAAAGCAGACCTCTTTTAGTTCTACACAATTTACTGCAACAGATTAACCATCAACATCCTCAAGACTGCTAAAAGGTTTACTGGCAGAGCACACAGAGATAACAGACGTTTGCAACATGAAAGTTCTTCCTTTCCACAGTCTCTGAACTCTCTGTGAAAATAGATAAAGTCAAAAGAGATTTTCCATTTCTCAATGTGACTGGGACAAAACCACTAATGTTTCACCCTGATTACCAATATGCTTTATGGCTATCAACAAGATGTTAATTAGATTTTCTGGCCGCTCTGTAATTTTATCTCCTACATTTATATCTTGAAGCTTTCGTTGGTAACATAACAACAGAAGCCAAATCTTATCTTAGGAGAGATTGAAGTCATGTGTGCGCCAACACATCCAGCTACACGCAATCCCTGAAAAGATGAGCCCCCCAAAAAAGACCCAGACATCATTCCTGGTAAATCAATTAACATTTAAGCGCTAAGGAACAAAAGGAAATACAAGAGATAACGCCACGGATTTACTGATGGTTCCGGTTTGTTCACAGAAATGTGCTGACCAGCAGCATCGAAAGCTATTTGTACGCGTTTGCACAAAAATCAAGGGGAAATGGTTCTCAAAAAGAATATTTAGGCAGAGTGTAAAGATTTATTATTATAACATCCATAAAAATGTCAAACTCCAACTGTATTTGCCACTATAGCATCCAACAGTAATAACTGTCAAACATTCTGAAGGGAACATTTAATGTCTGTGTTTAACTGTCTGTTGCATGTATGCTTCAACAACATGGCAAACATACAGTCTAACATGAGTGGAATGAGCTGGAAATGTGAAATTGCTGAACACAAAAAGCTACACTTCCAAAAAACATGGAAGCAACTGAATTTATCGTAGTTTTCAGCATTTTTGCAATTGATTTAACGTTTAAATCAGACTCAAGAAAGCTGAGTTGCACTGACTTTGATGGTGGCATGATGGTTGGTACCAAACAGGAAGAAACTACTGAATTACTATTTTGCTTAACATTTGTAGAGAAAGGTCTGAAGTGGTTACAGATAATGGAGGGAAGTTGTTTGGACAAAAATGCCTCCAGGTGGTCAGAGGTTAGAGAACATTGGGAGCTCTGAGAATTCTGTGAGTGAAAAGTGTAAATGGATAACTTTACTTGGTTAGTTTCCTCAAAGGGATCCAGTGATAGAAAGCATATTTTATCCTCCAACAATTTCATGTTTTTGTCTGTCAAAAAGAAAGGAAATCCACAAACCTTATATGTAAAAAAGATCCAGACGAAGACAGTTTAAGACAGTCGATTAATTTGCATTTTTATGAATGAAATACGTATTTGAGATCAGCAAGATTCCAAGAATCTTTCAGCATTAGTTAAACTTGCTGTGTTTAGAGTAAAATCCATAATATAACTCAAAAAAATACATCAACCCAGATGAAAAACAGACCTGGTTACTTCAAGAGGGCCATTCACCCGCTTTTAAAACTCCCTGAATCCCTTTTGGGGTCACGACTCAAGGGGTATTCTCCCAGGTACTGTTGGGCAAAGGTGGGGTGCACTCTGAACAGGTCGCCGGTCTGCTGCAGGACCGCAAACTCCCACACACTCACACCCAGGGACAATGCAGAGATACCAACTGACCTGTGAAGCATGTTTTTGGACTGTGAAAGGAAGCTGTAGCGCCAGGAGAAAACCCACACATGAATGTGGAGAAAATGCAAACTCCACACAGAAAGGTCCCAGCCAGGTTTCAAACCACGCCCTTCTTTCTGCGAGGCGACCATTGCTCCATCGTGCAGCCTGAATCCACCCTAATCCAATAAAGCCTATTTCTGTAGAACTTTTCACAAACCTACACAAATGGTGCCTAAAAGCACACAAAGAGCTTCGAATGATGAACATCCGTTCCTTCTCTGGTCTTTGAAGTGTGCAGTCCGGTGCCGGTGCACAGGGGTTGCAGCTGCCTAGCCCAGTTGTTTTTGAGCAAAAGCAGGGTACACTCCATCACAGTACAGCACACTCACGCTCACTCCAGTATTAAGTAGTTCCTTTGGCATCACCAATCAGTGTTCAAAACGTTTCTTTGTACTGTGACAGGAAGCCAGATTGCCTGGATAAAACTCACACACTGAGAACAGGCAAAACTGCATGTAGACATTATCCAGCTGGAATTCCAACCAAAACCCAACAAGAAAGAAAACTGGGTCTATCCAAATATGGAATGATTAAACATCTATCATGTAATATATGATATGACTATATGATGTAATATCATAGGAAAGTCTAAGCATAGGTAAGACGTTTTATTGAAGGAAACAGTTGAATTCCAATTTTCTGTTTAAATTTTGTGATACTACTTTTGACATACTACTGTTTTTATGTGCGTACTAAAAATAAACTAAAAATATATAGAAAACTAAAATATGTGAGATTAGAAAAGTGTGCATGTACGTGTGCATCAAAAAATGAATTTTAAAGGAGAGGTATTGCCTGGAAAAGGAGGAATATGAATCCGCCAGAATTCACTGCGGTTTATCATCATGCAAGTGTGAGGCAGACAAGGAAGCTGTGCAAAAATTGAGGAAGACATTCTTTTTTGTTTTTTACACCAACGGCACACGGAGCTGCCCAACAAACACAATGCATTTTGAAAATATCGCTGTCACTTTGTCCTGCGATGGACACGTGGACACTCTTGAACTTTTCCTGTCTGCAGGAGCTAAAGCGACGCTGTGATGACAGTTGGTTTTCCTGGCAGCGCTCATGCTGTCTGCTGGATGCATACTTCATCAGAAGATGCATCTGTTATTCCAACAGACTTCATACTAGTTTATGTAGATGAAACTTCAAAGATTTTTTTTTTGTTGCACATTTCTTTTATGTTTGAACAAGCTGGAGCCTATTAATGCTTTGATTTACAATGCAAGAGATCATTATTTTGAATGTCTGAGCGTTACATTTGTGGAAACTGAAACCCTAATTGCATCTAATTCTACTATATGAGCAAAAGAAACAGTGGTTAAATCATAGAAAGATTACCTCTGATGGCAGTCATTATTGTGTGGATGTTTTATGACGTTTGTGATGTTTCACTGGCTGTGGTCTCCATGAGGACACACACACAGACTTCCTGGATTCCAGGGTTGGCTGTCCTCCGTGGATTGGACGCTGGAGCAGCTCTGGCTCAGCCGTCCCCTCTTCTGTAGTCGGGGGAGTTAATTTTAGTTCTGACGTTGGCTTGTTAAAATGAGTCCTCTGACGTTGTTGGAGGGGTGGTGAAGGAGGAGTGCTTGAAGAACAAATTCCAACTTAAACCCAGACACTTGTGGAGAAAATTGGAGGAAGGTCTGGTCTTATACGCTCGTTTTATCCAGACATTGGTTTGTGATGGACGCTCTGGCTCATCAGGAGTGCTGTCATGTGACTTTCTCCCAGGTAGGTGGCTGATCCAAAAAAAAAAGAAAAAAAACGGAACAAAAACTCCAAATACTAATAAAATTTAGAAATAGAAATGAAAGGAACATTAACATGATCAATGAAATGCAAAAAATTAACTTTATCAGACATTGTGCGTGTGTATAACATAAATAAAACCGACATTTACAATAAATATTTGACCTAAAATATTATCATTTCAATACTTACGATTTAGTAGATATTTACTTCAAAGTTTGAACTAGAAGATGTTCATCCAGGCTGCTTTTTTAGTTCTTGATGGGAAATTTAAGTAATTTATGAACCTGTTGGAGGTGTGGCGCAGATGTTAAAGACCCACTCAGAAGAAAGTTCTGTTTTTTGGTGTTTGTGGCATTTTATCTCTGAGTCTTTCTTTGGTCAAATGGTTGTGAATCAGGAGCAGACAAATAATGCTGTTTGAAAAAGAGCTAGTTTGTGACAGAAAAAATATGATGGGCATGCCTCTGGCTCCCAGCTCTGCTCTGTTTGCAACAGGGAGGGAAGGGGGGCGTGATTCACCTCAACGGTCCCGCCCACAACTCAGAGGCGAATTTGTAATGAACTAATTCCTCTCTTGCAGAAACGATGTCGTAGAAACCGACACAGGTTTTTTTAATTTTTGGCTAAATACTGCATAATCATAATTAAAACACCTACTCTGAATTTTTTTTTACGATTGATCAAAATATAATCGGAGTGGGAGTTTAAATAACTAGATATCATGTACAAGAATCAAATGTCAACGATCTGATACCTATCAGGATGGTCAGTGAATGTTCCATCACCTAATGGGATACCTGCGGTAGCTCAGAGGAGGTGGCACTTATTAGTTTTTCCTTGTTTATGCGTGAATGGAACCTTAAGTCTTCTGGGCAAAGATGGAAAACAGGAAGTGTTTCGGACCCCCTACCTCTGTTGAGGGAAGGTTTCTCCATTTTGACACAGATGGCTTCCTTGAGTTTCAAACTGTCTGTTCTTTCTGTCCAGAAAACACAATTCATCGTCTTTAAAAGACTGTCCACTGTCCTTCAGGTGCAGGTGAGCTGCTAAGCCTGGAGGTTGTAGCGCTTTACCATCCTTTTGTTTTAGTTTCCTCAAAGTACAGATCAGAGCACCCCCGACTGCACTGGATCACATAGACCATATGGATCTGCTTCTCCCTCAGTCATCTATCTTTGACATGGATCTGTTTTTATCACTGTGTATTGCTGGTTTGAAATTAATAGAGATGTTGTGTTTTTGATAAACTTCTGAATGTTTCGGGAACACTTGATGCATAAGGAAGGGAGGATGTTTCTCTGTTGCTTATTCCTAAGAGCTGTGGGATCATTCTGAGTTTATGGATATTTATAAGTTGAAGGTATGGTTTCTGTCCTTTGCTGTAGTGTTCTGATTACGCCTAGCTTGTTTTCCAGTGAGTGGTGTGAGTCAAACATGACACTAGTCTGCAGGTTTCCTGTGCACTTCAGTGTTCAGATTCCTCCCTTCCTTGTAAGGAGCAGTCCAAGAATGGTCAAGAACAGCCCTTGGGTTTTTCTTGATCTGTTTACCAGATGTGACAAGTAAGTTCTTGAACTTTCGATTTTGAACCATGTGTCATCTATCTATCTGAACTAAAGTGTGGATGCAGTTCCAGAGAATAATGTTATTGATCTGTTTTCACTCCTTTCAAACAGAATGAGTGGATTCTCACCATTATTCTTACCATATATGGTGAATATATACAGGTTTAAAGGGAAATCACATTAAAGGGTCCATTTGGGTCCATCTATGCACTTCACTGACCAAATCCTTGGTGTTGTGTATGTGGTGTACCCACCTAGGGTCTTAAGGTGTTCTGCCACATTGTAGGTGATTGAGTCAATTCTACTCACAATTGGTGACACAGCACCTCTTTCCTTGTATACGTTTGTGAGTCCAGTTCAGGATCATGTCTCTTCCCCCATCAGACATTAGCCTGACATTCTGATAATCACTGCATCATGAAGGCCTTCATCACAACTGCCATTATGGGTGGAGGCGATAAATGGGCAATCCTGTACATGGCATGCAGGTGGCCTACAAGAAATACCAAATTCTTACACCACTCAGTCAGCCCATAGAGAGAAAATACTCATTCACATTTCATTCCTATGGGCATGCTGTAGATCATAGCGAACACTTAAACAACACACAAGAGTAAGTCAGGGTAAAGTAGGTAAGATGCAGTCGTGTCACACAGATTTTTCATTTTTTCAAATCCCCAAAGGCATGCCATGTGTGCTGTGCAAGCGGCCCTTTAGTGCTGGTCACGTGGTAGGTGTGCCCTCTTTGCTCGCAGCCTGACAGTTAGAGTTTAAGCAATTCGGCAATCAGAGCAAAGTTTGTGTCAGTACCCTATGGGCATCACATGCGTACGGGCATTTGCACACGATCAGTAAAGAGCCAACACGCTACTAACGACTAGAGTGTGGGGAAAGACACAGCATCCCCCTGATGCCATAGGTCTGTGCTACTTCCATTTTCCTTACAAATACATCCCGATTCATTTACCACACGCACAGCAATGGTTCGTTCCATTTTTAGGACATCCCTTGAGGTGGCTATACGAGCCTCACAGGTACTGCACAATGGACAACCCAAAGCACTCCCCATGAAGGTCAGTTCCCGATGAGGGTGCATGTGACTTAATCCTTTCATCTGCTGACATATAAACTTGAAGCCACACCTCTGAAGTATTCATAAATGACCCAAATTCCCTATAAGCAACAGACCTAAATCAGCTTCAGGATGAGCAACAAAAGCAGATCCACCTTTTAGGTCTAGTTGCCTTGCAAAAAAGAATCCGGCTAATGTAATAATAATAAGAAGAAATGTATTATCTGTGATAATGTAAATGTATTGATGAATATATGTATTTATTTATTATTTTCTTTGCTTTACAACTTTTGTTTGGATGTCATAAGCTGTTTTAAAAGCAAAAAATAAGGATTCAGTATTGTGTTTGTTTGTTAGGGGTTAGCCTGTTCATATCTGCTAGATGCAGTTAGGTCTGCTCTTATTTATAATTATTTCTTCAGTTTTTTATAAATCAAAACTTCTTTAATTTTTCTCAGAGTGACTCAGAGAAGTTGAATCATTGGTGCAATCAGTTGAAAGCAGAGCTCTTTCCCCAAATCATCACCACCTATGAACAAAGGTCGAGTCTTTCCTCCCACATGCCTGCACTCCAATTTGGTCATCAGTTAGCCTTCTGACGTCATTCCCAGCAGCTGCTGCGTCCAAAGGTCCTAGTCTGACAGGAACGTTTCTCTCACATCCCGAAAGCCTCTTTTCCAGGTCTCATGAAAAAACAGACTTCGAGTGGGTGGTTGAGTATGCCGTACATTCCTCCCGTGGCTTTTGCATTCCTTGCTTGTATTTCTTTGAAGACATTCCTCATGTGGGATGGCTTGGCTCTGTTGCAGCTACACCTCTGGTTAGAAATTTTAACAAAGACCAGAGTTATTACAGTAATAGTGCTGGCTGGCTCTGACATTCCCGTCTCAGATTCGCAGGACAAAGTTAATGACAGCTACCGCTGCTCAGCGTTCCCAGCTCCTCAGGACCTGCAGATTAGAACAACATTGTGGCTTTTAAAAGGGGACCGTTTGTTTTTCCGGATAAGCCTTTCAGGAAGCAGAAAGTCAGAGGGTAAGACAAAAAGGGGTACTAGGATGTTAGCCCTTTAAAGTAGCTGCTGGTGATTTGCTTCGCAGTTTCAATTTAATTTAGTCAGCCAGCGTAATACAGGGTGTTACTGCAAAATCTTTCAAAGACCCCTGTGTTTAACAGGGAGCAGTTCAAAATAAATGTTGTTGTTGTGTTTGTCAGATTATTCTTGGGTTGAACTTTTCCAGACGGAAGTTAAGAAATTAGAGAAAGTGGTCCATTCCAAGTGTCAGCTTGCTGCTCTGTTTATTGTAGGCATTGGACTGATTTTAGGTGCAAAGTTACATCATCATTATGAGGAAAATGGTTTTTGTTAAAGATCCATTTACCTGATGCTCAGCCAGAAACATGTTCAGACAAGTGCCTGCTCTGCTTGGACTACATCCAATTCAAATCTTTACTCAAATGTTATCTTTAGGAGAAAAAAAAAAACAAAAAGCTATCGGAGATTTCCTTTTGGAAGGTAGGGGAGCAGAGCTTTTCCCGTAACCAAACTTTCCTTTCCCTCATATTTGTCTTAGGAGTCACTCAAAACAGCAGTTTCTCTTTATTTGCAAACTCAGACTCATCGCCCTGCTTCATCTGCACCTCACAGTCTTTTTGGGATGTCTGAGGGAGATATTTCAGTGCTGCCTTTCCCATCTGCATCTCTGGATTTATCCAAGGAAGAGCCACAAAAGCTGACCAGGCTCTACAGTCAGAGAGGAGGATATCACCTGAGGATATCACTAGATGGAACAGTGAACGGTGGAAGGCAGGAGAACGACCCATATGGTGAAAAACATGTTTTGTTTTTTTTAAATAACTGATCTACCTGAAGTACACAATAAATGATACGTTTCTTGTAAAGTCTTAATATTATGCATGTTTGTCACACATAAAATGGGAGACGAGTGTGATAATGATTGTTGCAGACATCCTGAAGATAAAACCTGTGAGTGCAGGAGTGATGGTCATCAAAGGGGAAGCCTCAGGAAGATACTTGGCCATGAACAAGAAAGGACATCTGTATGGATCCGTGAGTTTTAAATAAACCTGTTTATGATCAAAATGTTGCCAGATTTAGTTTTTTAGGACAGTTTTTCCTCCAAAAGGTCATATATGCAATGTGAGAGTTGGCTCGAACGTTATTTCTATGTTACGGTAATTTATAAAGTCAATGATGTTTTCTACACCTAGAAAAACAGTTGGAAGACAGTTTTAATGAGGTTTCACACTGTTTGTGAGGTTGAAAAAGGATGCAGAAAATAAAGGACTAGTAATTTGATTAACCAGAAAAAACCAAACAAAAACAATCTCTGTTGCTCACATCTTTCTTTTCTTGTCTCAGCAAGCACTAACCGATGAGTGCTACTTCGTGGAGAAGTATGAGGAGAACAACTACAACACGTATCGCTCTCAGAAGTACGGCTGGTATGTCGCTTTGAAGAAGAATGGCCAGCCCAAAGCAGGACCCGACACCCACCAGGGTCAGAAGGCCATCTTTTTCTTACCACGGTCTGCAGGCAACATTTGAACCACGACGAAAGCAGAGACCAGCGAAAACTATGGATTTAATTAGAAAAGTTTAGCTTGCAGTTCTGGGAACTAAATTACTCTATGGGTAATTTAATGTAAAGCCCTGCTTTCTTTTCCAGGCTGCTTCAACGTTTGTCAGTGTTTTGAGCTGCAGACACCTCTGTGCTGATTCCTTTTTTAACTCTGCAGAGGGAAAGTATGTGAAGTATCAGTTCATCTGTCTCACACAAGTTTTTTCTTTGAGCCCCGGTTTGAAATACTACTGCATGGAGACAGAAATGTGCAGACTGAATTTGGTAAAACTTCTAACAAAAACTATTCATAATTTGATGAAAAGTAAATAAACTTTTAAGCGTTTTGGCACAACAATCAGTCCACAGATGAATAAGAAGTAAAGAGAATTTGCTGACTTTTGAATGTGTATCGGCTTGCTCAAGTGTGAATCACACCTTTTCCTGTAACTGCTCTTCTTATGAAAATCAATTTTTGGTGCCAATAATTCAACCTCAAAGTGTATCCAGACTTTTTTCATTTGAAATGTCTTCAGAATTTTTTTTTTTTGTAATGGTCTGTGACAATGGTAATATATTGGTATGAAAAGTATTTACTAGTTTAGTTTTTTTTTTTTAACACTAACCAGCGAGCTGACACTGAAAGGTTACAACTTGATAATTAAATCAGTGTTGTGTTTGTTCTGTAAGACTGAATTTTAAGTGGGTTGGGTAAAAGATATTTGAGTCTTTCAAAGAGGACCAATTGTAAACAACACAGAATACATGCTATTTTATTCTGCAATGTTACGTTTAAATCTATATTTTTATGCATACAATGTGAATGAAGTAAGTGGTAACTCTTTGATCATTTTAAAACTATATCATAATGTATTAACATCAATTCTGATGTATGTAAAGTACTTGCATATTAAATGCTTCTTTTGTTATTTATTTTTTCTATACTAATTCAAGCAGTTTATACACAAGCAGCGCTTTTATGATAAAAAAAAAATCTAATTTCAACAAATAAAAAAACAGACTTTTACTATTTACATAAATAAACACATATATACATACATATACATATAAATATATATGTATATATAAACATATATATATCTATATGTATATATATATAGATATATGTATACATACATATATACATATGTATGTATGTATATAGATATATGTATATATACGCATATATACCTGTTGGGTACCTGTTGTAGCCACTCTTCCAGCTTGGGGGTTACTGCCCCGAGTGCTCCAATTACCACAGGCATCACCTTCACCTTCACTTTCTAAGCTTTCTCCAGTTCTTCTCTGAGTCCCTGGTATTTCTCCAGTTTCTCATGTTCCTTCTTCCTGATGTTCCCATCGCTTGGCACTGCCACATCCACCACAACGGCTTTCCTCTGTTCTTTGTCCACCAGGTGTAGGCTGTGCAAGGAGAAGCCTGAAACAATCCAGCACATAACTGCAGGGTGTACGATGCTGGCAGGTAAAGCATACATGGAGCGCCACAATCAAGTGGCTGGAATAATATACAGGAACATGTGTGCAGAATATGGACTGGAAACCAAAGTTTCAACATGGGAAACACCTCAGAAGGTGGTAGAGAATGAGAGGGCAAAGATCCTGTGGGACTTCCAGATCCAGACTGACAGGATGGTACTGGCAACCAACCAGACAATATAGTGGTGGACAAACACAACTGATGGTCCCAATCCCATTTATAAGACAATAAATCACACTCATTAAACCTGACAGGGCACAGCTCTGAAGTGACAAACATTTCAGGTGACTACCTCTTGAAGCTCATCAAAAGAATGCAAAGAGTGTGCAAAGCAGTAATCAAAGCAAAAGTCTGTAAACAAAACATTTAATGATTATAAATGTGGCCACTAGATGGCAGCATAGTGATGTTATTGAGGAGGTATTAACACTACTTTTATAATCCTTGCTCAGCCTAACCAACTTCATCTTGCAAAATGAACTGAAAATCCACCTGAACATTTAAATACACAACTCCTTTAAGCCCTACTTAAGAAGTGCTTGTTATACAGTCCCTCAAAAGTCTGCTTTACTGCTAAAAGTAATTATAAAAATGGGACAACAAAGGTCACAGAAAGATATCCATTCTCCCTGATGAAATAGTTTTACCACAGGTTTTGGAAGCATGGCATTCCTTTTCTAATCCATACTTAATGTGGAACAGCTGAAACAGAACATGGCCTGAAACTCTGTTTTGGGTGCTGTTGTGCCAGGAAAGAAAAAAAATCCTGAAGGAATCCTGCTCTGGAACATGGTTTAACATTTCTGAGATGATTTGAGTTGATTCCATAACTAGTTCCACATAACTGTGGGATTCAGAAAAGGTTGGCCAAATATGTTTTAGTAGGATTACTGCTTACTGAAGCATTGTGGATGTGACAAATTACTGTTTCAAATCAAGTAATAATGTCGCCCTCCTTTTCAAATTTCAAATACTTTTGAATTTGTTTCTGAATATGTCATTTAGCTCTTTCTCCAGTGTCATAAAAAGAGGAACTGGCCATACATCAGTCCCAGAGAAAAACGTTGTTTTTTGCTCTTTTCTTTGAACATTTGAATATTTAAACCACACATTGTCAACCTAAAGTGCATGGAAATAGATGTGAGATTGTTTTATTATTGCTGTTTGTTCGCCCCTGACCTTCTAGAAATATAAAGTGCAGGTAAGACAGCTCACTTGTGGAACAAACTGTTTTGTGTCCACGAGGAAATAAACTTCAGCAAGGAACCCATTTTAGAGCCTCTGCAGATGATTGGCTGCAAGAACTGGATACAGATTGGTGAAACTAAATGAAGAAGCCACCAGAGTTCAAGTAAAAGCCTGAAACCTGCTCTCAAAACCTGCTTGTCACTTGTTGTGGTGGAAGCTATGGTCTTCAACGTTTCTCTGTCTTTCCTCTTATTAAATTCTTAAGCAGATCATATTTTAACTTAGTTAAAGTAACCATAGGGAAACAAGTTAGCAAAGCTGAGGGCAATTTGCAGCTTGAATTTTTTTTGCGTCCTCCATTACCACGCCACCATAGTAGAATCAATTAAATTTTAAGTCCACAGACACACATGCATGTGCACACACACAGAGTGCATGCACAAACCTTTTTTGGCTAGTGGCCCTCTGGGCTGTGCAGGGCAGGAAGGGAATAGTTCACTTTAAACTGAACAAGAACTAGCTTCCTCTGGGAGTCTCTTAGCCTGTCAGTGGCCAAGTTCTCTGCAACACAAACCACTCTAGCAGACACACACACACATATAAACACATGGACACTCTGGAACTGCGACCCTTTCTGTCATCTGTTACTCATCCTTTTCCTCAGTCCCAGATTGCTTTTCTCTCACGTCTGGCCTGACTCTGAATTTAGAGTCTCCGTTGACCTTCATGATTCTCCATCTTTCTCATCAAAGTTTTTGTTTTAGATGTTTTCACTTCCTTTTCATTATGTTCTTTAACTGTATTTTTCTCTTTGTCTCATCAGAGATGTGCATGATTTGAGGTCTGATAGCCGAGGAACATTGTTTAAAAACTTTTAAGAAGTTTCATTAAGGCCTTTCTCTTTTTCAAAAGCCCTAAGACTGTTTCTGATGCTCTTCAGGAACTTCCGTCCCCACTCTCCCCCCACTGTCCTCCTATTTTGTCATCCTCATCATGAAAACAAAGATGCTTTGTCAGTGTAGTTGTATGCATGCTCTTCCCGTCACCTTTTCTCCTCCCTACACAAGCAACCGTTTGCACACACACCTACAGGAGCGGAAACAGAAGATTCATATCCGTCAGCTGATCCAGCTGGAAATGCTGACACTGGTATTACCATCTGCCGCTGCTCTCTGAAATGAGGGGTGGGGGGGGTGGGGGGAGGAATGGAGAGAAACAACAGGGCAAGAGGAAAGAGAAGAGGGAGCATCGCCCGGATGCTTGTGGTTTGCCCTACAGCAACTGTTTTCCCAATAGAAGATTTTTGCTGGTTGGACACATTCTGAGGGGTACCAAACATGCATTTCTCTCACAGCAAATGGTGTTTGTTAGTTACTAGACTCTACACAACACAGAAGACAAAAACAAACTTTTTTTTTAATAACTGCAATGTCAGATTTGTCAAAGGATATAGTCTTATTTATATTGATCAGTTCAGGAATAATCTTGTGATTCACTTGAAGTAAAAAGTTTTAGGTCTTCACAGGTTTGGGGAAGCTAAATGGTCACAACGGTTTAAAAAACAGGAAGGCTTAGTCAGTGAGAAAGACGGTGTGCAACTCATCCTCAGTCAAGGCCCTCATAGACGTCACCAATGTCATGACCATTGGCTGTTTATGAGAACTTGACTGAGTGACCCTCCTGTTGTGTTTCCAACAGTAAGTACCTGCTGACTCCAAGAAGCCAAAATCCCATACACTTCTATACAGAAATAAATGGCTATTACTCAGTCATTCTATTTGTCAGCACAGCCATTTTTGCTCTGCTACTTTTGTTTAACAAATTCATGCTAATCCTCTTTTATTTTTCTGTGGTGCAAGTTGTTCAAGTTAAAAACTGGTCAATCAGATGCCTCAATAAAAGCATGTGGTCCAACGTCAAAAGTTTAAAACATTTGATTGACAGATTCTCCTGAGCCAACTTTCAGTGGTAAGGGTGTCCACTTCTAACAAGCTCACTCTTGATTGGCGAGAGTGGTTGACATGGTGGCTCAGACCAATTCGGACCAATCACTGCTCACTGACATTGTCCAGTTCCAACATGACGACGTCTGTACTGCGAAAAAAGGGCGACTGAATTGACTTGATTTGTAAAGTCTTGTTTGGGGTTAGTTTTTTAAAAACCCAAGAAAAATCATGAATGAACACCATAAACACCCATGCCTTGAACATTTGTCACCTCCCATTCTCTAAAGTATTTAAAATCCCAACAGCTGTTAAAATACCAGTCAGGTGGAGACTATTTTCAGCATTGTTGTGGCAAACGTTTTTTATGGAAATGAGTAAATTACAATAAGTAACTGCACTTCCTGTTTTAGGCCTATTTGACAAACCAAAGTAACCGGGTCCAGGTGGGTTTCCCAGGTAGCTTGTTCCAAAGCAAGTCAGTCCCTTGATATTCACTGTATGAGTCTCAGGACCAGCCAAGGTATACATGTGAGCAGAAATATAAGCATCAATGAGTCAGTTTACATGCCCACAAAACCAAATTACTATGAATAATCAGATATTTCAATAGACTTTAGAAATGCAACTATCAGTGTTTCCTGGTGTTTTAATCCATCATCTAATTTATTTTATACCATGGTCTGGGTGAATACTCGATTCTGATTGGCTGCTGGGTGTACATTAAAGAGTGATATACCACAAGATAACCCCACGGTGAAAAAAGAAGTTCCGGTCAACTAGCTTAAATGTTTTGTATCACTGCGCCGGCTTCTTTAAAACAACCTTTTGCTACATCATTTGGACAAAAACAAGCTGTAAGAGGTGAACTTTCTCTCTGAACTGCTGCTTTATTCAACCTATTGGAAAGATCAGCATCTATATATATATCGCTGAATCTCGACTGCAGCGGTGGTCCTGTGCGATGCAGACTATTTGTTACATGTTGCAGCGCATCCACTTTTTGTGAGAAAAGCAATCCAAATCGGAAAAAACAAGAATTAAGGACTAAAAACTGGTTAATATTTATTGCTTTTGTAAGTGACCATGGTATAAGCGGGTTAATGGCCTTTGAAGTGTGCATCATGACTTTTTAACGCACTTCGCGGAAGCAACCATCCTCCGCTTCATGTCAGACGGTTCAGGCTTCCACGACTTGTGTTAAAAAGTAATAACACACACTTCGTCAGCCCTTAACCCTTACTTGACAAACATATTTATGTAATGACCTACGTTTAAAGGTCCTATTAAAGTTCAAAGCTTTAAGGGGTCTGTCCATGGTAGACGCTGCACCAACATTGGCAGTAGTAGCTCTGCTGAACAAAGATGACTGCAAAACAGACAAAGCATTGGTGCTGGACTCTGCAATATTTTACTCTGTGATGAAGAAACATTGGTTTACACAACACTACTTTGGGTCTTTCAAACTCCTAGTTTCTGTTTTGTGCCTAATGTTAAAAAAATGCCATAAATCTATAAGGATACATTTCAGGAAAAATAGCTTTTTACAGAGATATCTACATGTGACATCCAGAGTTGTCATTTTTGGACAACCTCTGCTGGATCATCCTATTCACAGAATCCCTCAAAAGAAATGAAATGAAAACTTAACTTAGAAAACTTAAGTAACTATAGAGAAACTGGATAACGATTATTTGAGTGCATTGTTTTTTCTAGCCATCAGTTGCCTGTATTTCGATTTCAGCCTTTATTTCAACGAAAAGTGACATGTTGAGGAAAAAAGTGACTGCATGATTCCAGACTGATTCTTTTTCACAGCTGGAAAATACGAGGGCGGTCCAGGTGGCAGGTGTAACTCAGTTATAAAACAAATAAAACAATAAAAAAAAACAACGTACAAGTCTGGACGTAGCCTCAGGATGCGACCGCAGTGCCAACACAGGAAGTGATGATCCTCATCTGGAGGAGGGTAAAACATTTGAATGTTGAGTCAGAATACAAATAGCCTAAGAGCTGTAACAGATGGATGATTATAGACGGAGTGATTGTTTCCTCACACCTGCATTCAGTGCAACTTGTAGTCAGACACACATTCCCACACAATCTGTGTGTGACTCTATAAATCACTGCTTGCACCTCCGCAAATATGGAAGTACTGTCACCCATTGTTTGAGTTCAGAATGTGCACAGAGAAGCCCCTTATCAAGACCGGAAACTGGGCTGTCTACTCAGCTGTGATGTCTCACATCCACAAATATTCTCTCACACATAGACCAACTGCGGCGATGACGCCTGCGCTGGTCAAAAATATCTTCAATGGAATAGCTAGCTGTGAAGTCAGAAGGCTTTCTGTCTTTCGTTTATTTTCAACGTGCATGTTGATTGTGTTCCTCACTCACTGATATCAGAGCTTGGTTTTAAAATAATCACAGTTGAAGTTGATATTTTCCAATAAATTACTGTTTATCAGTGTGATTCTCTGCATGTGTGGCCCTTTCTGATGATAGCAAAGGCATGGTTGCTTAATAGCTGAACAGCTCACTTCTGAGACATATAAAAATGTTTTTAAAAAGCAACAAAAAGTGAAGGTAAAGCTTCACAGGGTTCTCTGGGAGGACGTTTCTTGTGTTCCGGTCCACGCCTGCCTCTTTCTGTAATGCAGTCAAGATGGAGAGGATTGGGGACAAAAAGGAACATATCTTTCTTATTTTTTGATCACAAACAGAGTGGAACCAGGTTTGTTGGGCAACACAGTTTACTCTAACATAAAAATATGTTATGAATAAGACATGGTTTGGATAATCAGTACTGTACATTTCTATAAATAACTTGATCAAATGTTGTTCCTTTTTTATTAAATATTAAAGAAAAATGCTTGATTCCCGAGTGAATTTGTTTTGTTTTTTCAGATTTGTGTTCATGATCTTTTTAATGCCAATATGACCACAAGAAGTCTCAAACTTTGTGCCAGTGATGCTTAAATCATCTTAAAACCCATCTGTTTTGAGGTTGTTGTAGCTACTTTGTTTTTACTCATTTGTATTTTTTCTGTATTTCTGACCTAAGCCCCGAAAGACCCACTCAGGGCCGGATCTAGCCACCCCCTGTTGAGGGTGCAGACAAAATATTGAGGGGCGGGGGTTGGTTATGCTGAGAGGTTAAGGTGTAAAATCCTTCCCTTCCTTAAAATGCATAAAAAATGATGCTAACTGTAGTATAACTATTGTCTCTGGCGTTTCACTTGACTTTTCTTCAAGGTTTCATGTAGGACGCCAACTATCCTCTACATTTACCCGAGCATGGGTAATTGCACCTGCATTCAGTTTAATTTTTAAGTTTAATTTTTTTTATCTAAATGGATACAATCTAGATATTTTCCATTGATTTGAAATTTAAAACTATAAACTAAAATGCCTTTTAACAGAGAAAGTCTTATTTTCTTGGAAGCACTTTTGATTTTGATCAACAAAAACAAAATGTCCGTTTCTTGGTTTCTCGAACAGCTTCAAACATAAAAAGCAGGTATTTTGGATCTTTTTGATGTTTTGTTGTTTGTGATTAAATAAAAAGTGTATCATATTAATTTATTCAAGTATTGTTTTCAGTGCTGTAAAATAAAAAGGGTTAATATATGTTTAGTCCACACATCTCTCACTGTGGTTGCGAACTAGTACTTCCAGTACTTTTTCAATGCGTATCTGTGTCTTTTACATCCAAAATAAAAATAAATACTAATTATGGACCTAAAAAGAGCAAAGTGTGGTATCTCAATTTTTTAAGTGTTTTAAGGCACAACACTTAAAGGCAAAAATCACATAATTCCCCCAAAAACTCTATGGGAGACAAAAATGTAAATATCTAGTTTACTTGACCTTTTATACTTGAAAAGGGTGCCATCTTACCTCCGAGTGTGACATTATGACAAAAATAACAAATGACCTTTTGCGAATTTGAGGCCACAGGTAGGAGGCACAGCAGTCCTGGAGGGGCACAGCAGGAAATAGGAGGGTTCAACAAGGCTGCCATGACACACAACAGGAGATAGTTGCAGGCAGCACCAAACCATGAGGTTTGTGTATCACTGCTTGAAACTCATAGTTTTTGTCGTGTTTTTCAAGTTTTACAGGTATTTCGCTTTTTTTGGAGGTTTTATGTTATTCTTCTATTTGACGTGTATTTGTTGATTCTGTGTTTCTATTGTTGCTTTATTTTACCTCTTGAAGCAGACAAACCTGCGTGAACATTATAAAAAAACACCAACAAAACAAGAAAGAACTGATTCTCCAGAATCCCAGCCATAAAAGTCCAAAAGTATTCTTCCTTTACTTCCTGGAAGTCATCATGGAATAATTCCAAACTGAGCTGTACATGCGTAAGCAAAGCCATCACTCCCACTCCTCTGTGCATTGCTGACCTGTCTCTTTTCTGGGAAAAACGGCCCAAGCTGAAACTCTAATCTCTTCCTTTTCCTTTTCCTTTTCCTGCTATTTAGAACATGAATATACAAGAGGAAAAAACTTTAGGTTAAAGAGGAATCAGACAAGACTATTTATGGCAAATGTCTGACATTCCACACATCCCCGATAGCTCATCTTGTTCTGTTGTGGTTGTGACCATGTCACTGCAGGATACTGCGGGTTCTGCTTTCTTTCCTTTCTGTCTTACTCACTCCCTTTTTTATTCTGCTGTCACTTCCTCTCCTTTCTGTTTTTAGGCTACATCCTTTCTGTGTGTTCCCGCACTGGAGGAGTTGCTATAATTGTTCTCTTGTTCTCCAAATGGAATGTCTAAAGTAAACCAGGCTTTTGAAGTGGCTCATTGTCTGCTGACCTCAGACAAGTTAGAATGGAGGGGAGGTCGGAGAGTGGAAAAGGTAATGACGGGGAGCTGATGTACTAAGAGAGTGAAACAAGAAAAAAAACTTTGTTTTCCCCCATAATAACAAAGTTTCTGGCTGTATAACTAAAGGCAAATCTCAAAAAAAATAAAAATATATATATACACTGCACAAGTGGCATCACTTAAAGAAATGCCACATTTAGTAGACACAATTGTCTACTAAATGTACATATGAGTATCTAGATCATTATACAAGTAAAGTTTGTGTATGAAATCTAATGTGTTGTTAAGAAGCCTTCAATGTAATCCGATTAAATATGAATGTATGTTAAACCTTGTTTTTACAAACAATTACAGAGTTATTAAATGGGAATATTCATTTTCTTTTCAATACTTTTTACCACTATTGGACATCAAAAACTTTTCGAAAAGAAAAAAAAAAAAAGAAAGCATAAAATAATCCAAATAAAACATGACCTACATCGAGTAAAAACCCAAATCTGCTCATAAACACTTTGAGTAAAACTACATTTTTGTACTTTTTCCTGAAGTTTGCTAAAATAATTGCTAATGAGTATATGTAGCTTATTACTACCTGTCCCAGTGCCTAACCTATTCTTAATCTAAGACAATCCTTGGAGGAATGAATTGATGCCATACCATCCATTATAAAAATACATTTTCCGCTTTTTTATATACTGAATGCTCCTGTCTCTGAAAATGTATGTGCATTTTACTTCATATAATTTTTCTTTTTATTTATATGTGTTTAAACTTGAGTATTTAAACGATAAACTACATTATTGTGATCATAGCACATAATTCATCCATGTCCAAACTTTCTCAAAGGCAGAAAACTTAGACAGTCAAACAGTTTTGTGTCTAGGATTGTTGAGGTCAGTCAACAGTTGGCAGAAAAAGGATGAACTCAATAACCTTCATTGAATTCCTCACTTTATAATGACTAGTAAGGAATTCTAGACAGTGATTATAAAAATGACTTAAGATTGAATGCAGGCAGAAGTTCTGCTTTGATTTCTTGCATTGTCTCTATGTGTCATGGATCAAGGAACACAGTGTGCTGTTATTCAGATGGCCAGGAAGCGGAGGTGCAGAGGTATGACATCACTTTATCATCGCCCATGGGAAGACTGCAGGGGGAAGAGATACCAAAATGAAAGGAAAACAACAGAAGCTTGAGAAAAAGAAAAAAAATAACTCAAGAGAAAACAAAAGGAAGTTAAATGAGTGTGAATGTTTCTCGGGTGCTTGGGTTCTGCTTTCTTATTGCTCAGTTGAAGGAAGTTAGAGAAGAAAACGAAGATTCAACTTTCAGAAAGCAACTTGTAGGAAGGGGTGGTGGGTGGGGTTAACAAAGCATCGAAAGTTGATGTCAAATTGAAAACATTGGAAACAGTGGCAAAAATGTAAAAGAGGGGCCCCAGGACTGAGCCCTATGGCATACCTGGGTGAATTGGGTTAGAGAAGGAACCATAGAAATTTCAGTTGGAACAACTTTAGCAAAGTAATTAAACCAAAGCAAAATTTAGTTCAGTAGGTAAAACATTAAGTTCACATAAACGGTGAAAGGTAAAAAAAAGGTAAAAGGTGAATACTAGTTGATTTTACATTATAATTTAACATTTTATTAACATTTTAAATATTCCATTTATGAGGAGTTTGCTTAGCAAATATTGGATTATTTCTGTCACACAAATGTAACACTATGTCGACAATAGCTGAGAAGTCCAAGGAGGTGAAAATAAAAAAGTCCATTTTTGAGAGCGTTTATTTACTTGATCAGTAGGAGAAAAATTGTGTAATATCCCCCAAATAGTCAAAGAATTCAATGACCAAACACCCATAAGATATACATACCTGGAGCAAGCACATTTTTGTCTTTCATCAACAGAGACTGAAATTTTAAGACAACATGACCTAAGAAAAAAATAATTACATTGAAATTATATATCTACGGTGTGTATGTCAGTCTTCACTTTGGGAGTTCCCATGGATCACATATACCGTATATCCTTTCTATCCAAATAATTTCTTCTTTGCCAAAAAGCATTCATGTTAGGTACATGTTTGTAATTCAGATCTTTATTAGAATTTCTTTCACCTTAAGCAAATCAAATCATGAATGAGTCCTATTCAATTCAATTTTATGTATTTAGCCCAACATTACAGCAATAGTCGTCTCAATGGGCTTCATGAAATCATGACAAACATCAAGTCATAGAATTCAATACGTAATTGCTAGACTAAACTAAACTAAACAGACTAAGTTAAACTGGGTTTCCCTACCCTTAGACCCTCCTTCTTGGTAAGGAAAACTTCCTTTAAAAAAAACAGATTCCAGTGGTAAAATCATAGGATAAATGGAATTCAAACCACTGGAGGGCAGATCCTCTGATCCCTATGTCATGCTCTAACCTTTGGAGTAAAATGCTGTGGTCGATAGTGTCAAAGACTGCACTGAGGTCTAACAGGACCAGAATAGAGAGTACCGGTAGTCCCTTTTCTGAGGCCAGTAACAATTCCTTAGAGACTCTAGTGCAGTTTCAGTGCTGTGGTGGGGTCTGAACCCTGACTGAAAATCTTCAAAGTGGCTGTGGTCCTTTAGGTGGCGGTAAAGCTGCTTAACTACAACTCTTTCTGGGATTTTTTAAATAAAGGGGAGATTTGATATTGGTCTATAGTTGGTTAGATTGCTAGGACCTAAACTGGGCTTTTTTAGAGGAGGTTTAACAACTGCATATCTAAAAGACTTGTGGCACGTAACCTGTTTCTAGAGAGGTATTTATTATAGTTGATATGGATTCATTCATTAGGGGGAAGGATTATTTAAAAAGCTTAGTGGGGATTGGGTCCAAGAGACAAGTTGAGCTTTTGGAGGACGTAATAACTGATGTTATTTCTGCTTGATTCATAGCAGTGAAGCAGTCAAATGTTACAGAAGTTTCAATGGATGCCTTCACTTCTACTGCTTCAGCCTGCTCTAGGCAGCTTAAACTTATGATTAATATTTGAGATTTCATTATAAAAAATTTTGATGATATCTTCAGAGCTTAGAGTAGCAGGAATATGTGGTTCTACAGAGCTCTCACTGCTGGTTATTCTGGCTATTGTACTAAAAAGAAATCTTGGATTTTTTTTCCATTCAGTGGGATGGGGAGGGGGGGATATTTTTCATATTTGTGTCCTTACATATCCATGAATACATTTAAGTGAATCTTTATTATGACTTTGTTTCCTTGGTAACACCTGCATATTCTGACAATTGCCTTTTGCACATCATTTTCGATGAAGATTTCTTTTGGTGAAAACTTCATTTTTTCCATTCTAGAAACTGTTTGGCAATCTTTCAGAGTACTGCATTCCTCTTTTCTTGTGTTAACCTTTTCTCTTTTGTGCATTAAATATGCAGCACACAAACACGTGTGCACACACACACACACACTTCACGCCACCTCCAAACATACATCTGTGATCACACAAAGTTCACTATGCTCCAGAGGGGGTGTGTGGAAAAGAGATCCATTATTTTAGCTTCTGCCTGCCGCTTTTGTTTGTAGCTCAGCAGCTGAAAGGGAGCGATCAGCCAACCATAACAATTCATAATGGCTTTTCTGCCTCATCCACAAGTCTAGAAGCGTGCCTCCGGTCAGGGCTATCCCCATGGGGCCATCCCTTGCTACCCCGCCCTCCCTGGCTCCAGCCTCTACCATCCGTGGTGTCTGTGAGCATGTGTGCACATGCCGGCAGATATGAAAGGACCGTGTTTGTGTGTATGGGAATTCAGAGCCGTGGCTGTGACTATGACAACGGAAGACCCCATTGACAATGAAGGAAGTCAGCCAGAGCTCCCGGGGGCCCCTGACACTGTCTGATCACGCAAGAGCTAGGGGGTGGCAGGGAACTGGTACAAAGTTGGGTCAGAGGGAAGATTTTCACCAAAGTTTCATTTTTTGTTTGTCAGTAAACTCTTTAGCTTAATGTTTCTGTGAAGCACATACATTTCGTCACACTTTATTTAGCTCCAGTTGTTACAAAAACAAAGTAAAAACAGTGACTCCAACTGGTCTTTTATTCCACTTAAAACACTACAAATAGAAAAAGAAAATTGGAACCAAAGTCAGCTTTGGACATCTTTGCTTGAAGCACTGAAATGTGGATAAATATGTTGAACATTTTGAATAAAAATCCTCAGAACACCAAATCAGCCTCAAGTGCTCCCAGCATCATGTTTTGTCTTTTTCTCTTTGGTCTGCATTTGGGATCTCAGTCAACTTTGATAAAAAACTGTTTTGTTTGGTCTCAACTAATCTGGCTACTGTGATGAATGAAGCAAATATGGATGAAGATTATGGATGATGCATTTCAGTAAAAGCAAGATGATGGCCACTAGCTGTCATAATGCTTGAGGCCATGTAAAAATCACTGCATGACATCATTGGCTGTTTCCGGTGTATTATTTAAAACTTGGGGGAAATTTTGTTGCTGCAACACATGAAAACACATTACTTGGAATTTTGCTCAAGAAATGACTTTTATTCAGAATATATTGTTCAAGCAAACAAAAATATGGGACAACTGTCTAAGTATGACTGAACTTGTAATTAACAGCCTAATTTGGGTGGAATAACTTTTATGAAATACATCCATCCATCTGTCTTCTTAACCCAATGAATCCCTTTTGGGGTCACAGGACTGCTGGTGCCAACCCAGCTACTTTTAGGCGAAGGCAGGATACCCCCTGGACAGGTCGCCAGTCTGTCGGCGGACCTTATCTAATACGGCGGTACCTTGAATATCATGGGGGATACCTTCCATAAATAACCAGCAATTGATGAAATTCACAAAATAGGATTATGATGTTTTAAGACTGTAAAACCCCTTGTTATACTAGCTACTCTATCAAGGTTTAGACCTTCATAGAAATTGAGTCCAATTCAATTGGATAAAACAAAGATTTGCTCACAATCGAAAATTTGTGTAAATGTGACAACCTGCACAGATTCTGTACAAGAGACACAGAGCAGAGGAGATTGATTGATTGACCAAGTCAACAGCCAGTCAGAATGCAGAACGCAGTAAACTGCAAAAATAAAAGCATGCAAAATAGCACTGAAAAAAATCTGGGAACTAGCAAAAGGTTAACCGCAATATGGCGAGGGAACACTGTTCATATCATAGCATAAAGTACTGTTGTTCACCTATAAGTATGTCACTTCAGCGATCGCCACACTGATTCGCACTGGTGGTTTGGAAGATATTTTTATGCAGAATGCCCTTTCTGACACAACCCTATATTTTATCCAGGGCTGGGGACCAGCACAGGTAGCTACATAGACAAGAGCATGAAAGGTCTTGCCCAAGGACCCAGACTGGATGAAGCCCATGGCGCCCCCTGAGAAACAAATCCCAGTTTTCCATGTGCCAGTCCTACTCACAGCCAACTGAGCTATCCAGCTGGATAGTTAAGAATACATTGTATATTGTAGCACAGAATACATTTTATAAAGTTTAGACAAGAGAACCGTTCTGCTACAATGTTGCATATTGAACTTTACTCATGATTAAGATTGATGTCTAATCAGTTTGTTACGACTTCACCATACATAAAAAATAGATTGGGTGGAGCTCCTTTTGTTGCATCTTTCTTCCACTGTTGTACCACCTCGCTGTGCTTTATGATTTCAATTCATAAATAACTATATGTACATAAATGTTGAAAGCTGCTGCACATATGGGCGGCCGTGGTGCAGCGGTAGGGCGGTCGACTTCTGATCGGAAGATTGCAGTTTCAATTCCCACCTTGCCCGCCCATCGAAGTGTCCTTGGGCGAGACACTGAACCCCACATTGCCCCTGGTGGAGGGTTGGCAGCCAGTGTTCGACAGCAGCGCAGACACCAGTGTGTGAATGTGTGTGTGAATGGGTGACTGTAAAGTGCTTTGCATCTTCAAGGAAGGTAGCAAAGCAAGTATATATACTATACAAGTAGACACCATATTCCACACAATTTAGAGGTCAATGACCCAACAGCACACAAAGAACAGCTCATGTAGGCCCACTCACAAAGGGAAGTAGACAGAAGCAAAAGGGAAACAACACTTGAAATGAAATCAAAAGTCAGTGGAGCAGAAAATACTCAAAAATGATATAAACTAAAGATCATTCATTTAAAAACATACTTTAAATTTTAAATGATGTTAAGTTTGGGACAAGAAAATTGGTATATATATTGGGAAGCTCATTTCGATCGTTTAAAGACTGAAAATTCAGGACTGTTGCTCCTCTTGGCTCTGCTAATAATAAATGCTGGCATTAATCAATAGCATTCAGTTAAGGGACACCAGTAAACAGAACCCAGTCAAACTAACCCTCGGTTTACTACTAACCACTCTCAGGGGAACAGCATCTATTTAAGACAGGAAGAGAGCAACAGGAGCCAGACAAACTGATGGAGTTGGAAAAACTAGATGTCGGATTGTGAAAATGAAGTGAGGTGGGCCACAGGACAGTAAAGAAAGTGAAAATTGGAGGAGAGGAAAGGAAAAATGTTGCAAGGAGAGAAAGGGGGGGGGGGTCGACAGAGAAAAAGAGAAGGAAATCAAGTCGCCATCCGGTGATCATTTTACAGGCTGAGGGGAAGTGTTCCTGGGGAGGGAAAGGAGCCAGACAAATGACTGAATTTGAGCTAAGTGGGTGGCAGCACCAGCCTCTAACAGAGCATCACTTCAACAGGTAGACAACATGAACTGCAAAGACAGACTGGAGCATAACAAGACTTTGGTTTCAACTATAAAACTCACGTCTGAAGGTTTGATTAGATTCATGTTTTCCATCACTGACAGCAAACACGAACGGCCGATTCTGTTGCCTTTGTATCGGGTTTGGAGCTGAGTTACCCCATATAAGTCACAACATCATTTCAACTTTTCTAAAAGATTTTCTTAGCTCCAGAATCTTTGAAACTGGACTTCTCAGCCAAATGATATATTTGTAGTATTTCTAAAGTTTCTTCAATTTCCCCATGAGTATCAGTGAAGTAGGCTTCAAATATACGGCTTATTTTTAAAATAAACAAGTTGAAATGTCTAATCATTAAAAATGTTATAATTAATAGCCTTTATAAAAAGATCATTTCTGAGAGATGAGGTTGTTTCTCCTAATTCCAGTTAACCCCTTTCTTTTAGCCCTCGTACTCATATCTACCCTTTTCATTATTTCTGTTTATTATTTTCCAATATTATATTAAGAATATTTTTATAAATTTTTGTTTATCTGTAAAGAGCTTTGATAAATTACAATCAGATATGATTAAACTGCTTCTCAGTTCTTAGTATTTTTATTTTTCTAACTTCTTTACTGCTTTTTCTGAGCAGACGGCAGCCAGATACTTAACCCCTTTCAAGCCATAATTCACAACGTACCATTAAGTTCAGGACTCCACTTAATTTAGCATCACCTTGAACAGAAAAACCACAGAAGAATATTATTTCATATAATTGGAAAAAAAAGTCAGGTATGAAGGGATTAAAGCAAGACAGATATGCTTCTCAAAATCTATTTTGTGTTTTATTTCCATGTAATTGTTGGACTATTGATAGTTTACAGCTTCCTACTTTCAGAGTTCATATTACTTTTATATTGACCTTATATTATATATTTATTTGTGTAAATCCAATGTTTGCAGTTCATTTTGTTTGAATTTGTCATATTCGTGTGTTTACTTACTTGGAGTTGATTTCCTTCTCTTCTTTCCAGCGCTGATGTTCCACATCCATTGCTAGTACTAAGTCTGTTAGTTATCACACCTGCTCTTGTTTGTGATCATCTCAGTCACTATCTCATCAGCCAGCTTTCAGTGACTCTCTGTTCTATTCTTACATAATGTTTTTGAGCACTGGATTTGTGGCTCTGGCACACTGCTGTTTATTCCCCAAGTCTGAAATAATAGAATTCTGCTCTCCCCTTTTTTTCTTTTTTTCTTTTCTTCCATTTTTTTCTCTGCTCCAACTTCTCTTATGACTAACATACATGCTGTTTGACATCATAAAGAGTCTTGATAAATAAACTACCATCACTATGGAAAAAATTGTAATTTTGCAAAGCTTTATGTGATAGAAAAGTTCACAATCCTTCCTCTGTTTTGCCCAAAGCAGGTCACCTTTTTTTCCTCCATCTGGTCCCCTCAGCAGCGTTATTGTTCTTGGATCTGAGTGAAACATGCTGGGGAGCATGTGGTTGTAGTGTAAATAGATACTATAATCTTCTGGTTAGAATCCGAGGGTGGAAGTGCTCTCATCCTTTGGCTCACAAAAACAGAAATTGCAGGAAAATATCAGCAGCTCCTACAAGTCAGTTTCTGAGGAAAGTCCTTACGAGTTGGAAGAATTACAATGACACAAAGTTGGGTTTGTGTTCACCTTTTCATGAAATTAAGCCCAACGTGTGTTTACAAGGCTTGTTTGGATAATTTTTGCATGTGATTGTGCATGGACGTCTGCACACGTGTGCATGTGATCTGGAAGTCCAGTAAGGCCCCTGGTATCCAGCAGAGGAATGCAGCAGTCTCTTGAAAAGTAGTTATCAGCTAATGAGAATTCCACTCGGAGCAGGAAGGAAGGGCTTAGAATGCGTGTCCCTCAGTGAATTGGGGCGAATGTTAATCATGATGCTTTTAAGTGCACGTACTTATACACATACACACACACACACACACACATATGCTTGGCGTGCACGCTCGCAGTCTAGATCCAGCAGAGAGCTGCAGAGCCCGACACATGAACAGACAGGAGGGGGAAGATAAGGAAAGAGAGGATGTTTTTAAAAACTAGGCTTGGAGTTGTCTTCGTGGTTTGGAACTAATTGGTTTCAGATGAAAATCAGTGGACACAAACTTAGGAAGGCTTTAGCGCTGCCTTGCACTCAACCTAACGTATAAAAGTCACCCTCTGCTGTCTGAACCAGTGAGGCTACATCATTTTTTTTATCCAACTTTAAAACAAATGTTTCTTTTTCCAACTGTTCTCTTCTGCATCTGTTGTTTGCCTTTCGTCCAAATCCACAGTAATTCCAAACAGCGCACACACGTCAACCCACCTCCGTATAGTTTGTGTCACACTCCTTCCTTAATCAATCCATCTCTCCCACTTTCTCCCTCTTTTGCTATGAAGGACACCAGGGCCTCTGGAGATCCTGTCCCTCAGGAAGAAAGAAAGCACCCTCCTCCCTCCTGTTTTTTCATAACCTATTATTTATGTCTGACAGACCTCCTCCAGACAAATGGCTGCCATATGGAGAAAAAAAAAGGACAAAAAAGCAGAAGGAAGGAAAGAAGAGGGGAAAAAATCTCAGTATCTTCTTTCGTACTCTTGAGTTTCAAGGTTTTTTTTGAACGATTACAATTTCTTTTTCTTTTTTTTTATTCACAATGCTTTTTTGGCTAGTGTTACTGTTTCCAGCTTGATGGCTTTGTTCCTTTTGTTGGCACAAGAAATGAGCATGTTCGAGTGGCTCGCTGTCTAATCGTCTTGATGGAGATATCAAAAACAGTGGCTGATTGTAAAGAGATGTACAGCCTGTGTGGTATGTCAGCCATGACCTCACTCACAACGTCTCTGCGGTCGACGCAAACACTTCTCTGCCACACACTGTATGTAAAAAGCCTGGAATGCTGCGTAATGGAGCTTCAGTTTATTTTAGATCTAGCAAAGAACAATCAAACAAAAGATAGTCTTTTATTTATCAGTGACCGAAGGATAGTTGAAGAACAGGTGGTCAAACATCACATTTCAGTGAAAAGGAATCTGTCAAATGTAATCAGAATATTATATGGTCTTTATTTGAAATGCTTGCTGTGACGAGCTTAGATAGATAGAACTTTAATTGATCCCACAATGGGGAAATTGCTTTGTTATGAATTAAAAACAACAGATAATAATTAAGGAAAAGAAGAACGGAAATAAGCTGACAATAAATAGCACAAAAAACATGGGGGGGGCCAAAAGAAAAATATACTAAAATAAAAAAATAACCCAATGTAATCTCCAGTCTCTATGAGGCATTGAGTATGAGGCGTATGAGTTATATATATAAAAACCTAGAATAAATGTGACTTTTTTTGAGTGCCTTTTTGTCCTTTATAACCGGGGTGCAACTCGTTTTTCTCATCCTTCTTTTCTCTTTTAACAGACTTGACCTCTTGTATGTTATCTGTCTGAGTGGAAAGAAAAATAAAGGCGAGGCACTGGTTTAATTTTACATCAGGATCTGGCTAATTTCAACTCTTACACTTTACTTGGGTTATTTCTTCAACCTAATCCTTGGTTTATTCATGTTGGGATATATTTTTGGGTTACTTTTTGGAGCAATACATATTATTTGGGTTATAGTGGTTTAATTTTAACCCTATACATGTTTTTTTTTTTCCTGAGTTGTTTATTTTCTTTCCTGAGTTAAAATTAACCCGGCAAGGAGCGATTCCCTGTTAACCTCAGAGTGGGGTTTAAAACAACCCAACTTATTTTTAACTATGGAGTTTTTAGTGTGTATTGACCTACATTTTTAAAAACCATTCCAATCAGATGCAGGCTCTGTGATGTTACATGTTACATGTTTTTAGTATTTTATTCATCTGTGAAAAACTGCAAATTTAGAGAAAACTAATGCAGAATATGAAACAGCTTTTTGTGATTAAAAACATGTTATTTTTTTTACTGTTACGTAAATAAACCAGGGAATTGCATTTTACTGCATTTCTTATTTTAATGTTGGTCTGTTGCCTTGTCTGTTTTGTAAGATTTGACCTTGTTTAACTCCTTTGGCCCTCCTTTCTCATATTAGTCCTTCTTCAGTTGTTCCCTTTTTTTTCTCTCTTTCTTTGGAGTCCCTCTTCCTGCCAGAATTAAAGTGTAGCTCATTTCTGGCCCCTGAGGGAGCAGCTGGCCCACTAATCCCTGTTGGGGCCTTCTACTCCTCCTTTTCCACCCATTCCCCCTCCGTGACTCTCTCTTCCTTCCTTCCTCCCAGTGTCCCTTGTGTAATAGCTCCCACGTTCCCGCCGGACAAAATGCAACCTCTGTGTCCTCTCTTTTTTTCTATCGCTCTTCTCCATGCAAAGCCCCCACACCTATTACTCTCTAAAGTAAAACAACATTTAATGTATTTGAATTTATTTGATTTTTTTTTGGCTTCCTATGGGCTAAAACAGAATAGGTTATGGCTAACCAGCTACATATATTTGCTACAGGAGGATGAACTAAGGTGAACTAAGTCAGGGTTGTTCATCAGCTCCTCACACCTCCACCTCAGTGTCCTCAAACACCCGCACAAGCTCCAGTTTGCCCTCTTTTCCCCGTAGGATACAAGGAGCTTCTCACACCATCACTGGGTTCTGTGACGAGCAGAAAATGGTTCAGTCGGCCCTAGTTTCTGAATCAAGAAACTGATGTAGCTGCAGGGATTTATCAGTTTCAGGTAAAAGCTCCAGGGAACTTTTTTTGTTGTCGTGCATAAAACAGCTCATTCAGATTTCTGAAATGATTTTACATAAAAAGAGGGAATGTAAACATTTTTTTCCCTTCCGGGCCTCACTACTGAGACCCAGTCAAGAAAAGTTGGTGTTCAGCTGCTTGACTGTACAATTTAAACATCATAAAGAAAAAAACTACTTTATATGCATTGCATTCCTTTTTTTTTTTACATGAGTTTGATCAAATTTAGCCTCTTTGTAAAGATGAAGACCAAGAGTACCGTAGTCAACATTGTGTTGTGTGGCCTTCGCCCAAGTTTATCTTGGAAAGTCTCTTTTTTCGGCGAGTGCTTACCTGAATTGTGGTGCAGATATAAAACAAGCAACCTCTGGTTTCCTGAAGACAAGGGCCTTTGGTGTACTTGGAAGTGAACCCTGGTGCTGTACAGCCTCAGTGTGAATGCACTCAGACTTTGCAGTAAAACAAAGTGAGTAAACAAAGCAAACTCAGTGTAATTTAACTTGATAAAACTCTGAACATCACAAATCTTAGGCACAAATGATAAATATTCTTGTAAGCTCTGTAAGGTTAGAAGGTGAAGAATGGTGATGCAGGTTTTGGGTTGTCTGGGGCCTTGAAGGGTCCTAGAGAAGAGGGGCTCTATTTTAAAAGGAGCGTCTTGCAGTTTCCTTGAGGCTAATGCCGTAAACTTAAGGAACATCATGGAAATGGAAAGTACCATTGTTGTGCATGTGGTAAGTGTATCGTGAAGCATTTGCAAGGGCAATTTAAGTTACATGCACTTATTACGTAAGGGTGACGCTATCATACAGTGCCCTAAACAGGCACTCTTGTTGTTAATAAGATGCATAAAATGACTCCTTATTGACCTTTAGCGAAAGCGGCACACACAGGGTTTGTAGGTGATATGTAGGACAACTGTAGGCTGCCCAAAAAAAGGAAAAAGCCATACAACGCACCTGTGTCTCACTAACTTCACCCTTATTTATCTTATATAACAACCACATGAAAGAGCAGCCGTTGCACCTCCCTGAAACTATCCAGGTGTTTTGAGCTACCGTACTTCATTTTCCGAATTACTCTTAAAGCTGGGAGTGTCCAAAATGTTTGCAAAGAGGGCCAGATTTGGTGTGGTAAAAATGTTTGAGGGGCAACCAATCGGCCTGGCATTCTTTAAACTATTTCAGTAAAATTAAATTTGAATGAACTATTTGATGATGGTTTTGTTGCAATGACATACTTTTCCTTATTTTTTTTTCCATAAAAACGGATACATCTAAAAACGTTTCTTACCAATATTCTGCCTCTTGACATTGAACTTCTTGAAAACACCCAGTCTGTTGGCATATCGTGTTATATTTGTGTTATGTGTTTGTGTTATGGGCTACATAAATAAAGTTTGATTTGATATCAGGCAGACACAGTTTTTCCACTTAAAACAAATAAAGCCAAAAAAGGCATTGAACATTATTAGCATACTACTGTTTATTCTTAATCCATGAATAAAAATCTTTCTTTCTTTTTCGGGCCGGTCTTTGTGGATATTGTTCATTGCAAGTACAATGAATTTTGTAAATTTGTCTTCTTAAACTTCAGAATTATAGAAATGTTCAGAATATTGTCAACATTCTTGAAATAATTTATAATTTTACAAAAAAAGTGCTCGTTTTCATAGATATGTTTTTGGACCTCTTAAGTAATCGTTTAAAAGTTGTTTTTTTTAAATGCGATTATGCAGAGAATGCTCCTGACATGGAAATACATCAACAAAGATGAGGCATTTCCTCCAAGCTCTCACAAGAATCACATTTTATCTGAATTTGTCATTTGTTATTTCTCTGGGAGGACTGTATTAGTCACATTTTATGGGTTAAAAAGCTTTTTGGAAAGAAACCGAGACTTGATGACTTAGATTTGCAGCCAGTTTTTGAAAAACACAGAAGGTGTCTGCCTGCGTCTGCCTTTGTGACAGACGATTCAGCTAAAGCTTTAAATCTTTAAGGGGGAGAGATGTACTAAAGAGCAGACAGGCTCGGCTCTGACTGCTGGGCCTGCTTTAACCAAGCATCATTACCAAACAGTAAATCACAAAATGAAAATTTGAGCCTTTTGAAGAAATCCTCCGCATATGGATGGAAGGTGTGTACCTTAGAACCGCAGAGATCGATCAAACGCCACGATGGGGCTTGAAGTGCTGGGGAGGCAATGACAACCTGATGTTCGTGATTTTGCATCAGGCTGAAAATGCAAACAGGCAGGTTAGCATCCCTTTTTAAGGACAGCTATCAAATGACTTTTGAAGCTTGCTCTTTTATGTTATTTCCCACTTTCCCTCTCTGTCTTCCATGCCCTCACTGTTGCGCTGAAGTTTCCATCGACAGCCAGCCGCGCCGCGTGTGTGTGTGCTTTGAACTCCTCAAACTGTTCTTTTGAAGGGCAGAGTCATAAAATGTGCTTTTATACAGGCTCAGACTCTTTGATGGGGTTGTCACTTTGTACAATGCTCTGCTTAGAAACTCCAGACAGGCATGACCACACCCACACACAGACGGGCACACTGGCATCTAAGCCTCATGAATGAAATCTGGCAGGTTTTTGACCAAAAACCTACTTTATCTGTTCATTTGTTAGACGTTGGGGTTAAACATAGGAGACTTTGACCCATATTTAAAACTATACTGACATCAATGGGAAAGTGCCTCAAACCTACATGAAAAATAGTAGCAGTGCTTGCTTTTTGAAGAAAGAGTCAGATACAACTCCAACTGGAACGTACAAGTCAAGTTAGAGCCACCCATGGATTCATCTCAACTTCCCACACCTCAGTTATACAGTCACACGTACAAAACGTTTGCTGCTTTATTCTAAACAATTGCTGTGGTTTCCTAAACTAATAAGGTCTTCCTTAAAGACCCACTGTGTTTTGGGTGTTTTTATCATGTTCCTGTGACATGAACGTCTTTGTTCTCCTCATCTGGTGCCATCATGACTCAAACCTGTACGGCTGGATAGCCCCAATATTGCTCGCCATTTTTGTTGCACTGGTAATGTTGGGTTGGGATTGTGAGGGGCTTTAAGCTAGGTGGATAAAGTTTAATCAGATGGATGCCCGGAAGTAGGGACGGAGTCACTCCGGGCCAACAGTCCCATCACTCAAATGCAAATTTCTAGTGAACTCCTGCTTCTCTGTCCCAGGAAAAATGACACCGTTTTGGTTTTTTTTTTCATTTTGGTTATGTTTGACAGTCTGGCTGATTAAAAGAAGCTTTTAAAATAGATCAAAAGATGATCGGAGTGGAACTCTAACTTATCAAACTGATGAAAGTGTCTAAGCAGAATTTATATCTCTTTTCTTTTTACTTTTTCCCTGTTCAAAGACAAACCATAGAATTTGCCAAAAATATATATATAATCGGTACTCTTTTGAACATGCTCATTAAATTTTTAGAAAAAGGTACCTTTTAGCAAAAAAAGAAGAAAAAAATACAAAACAATTTTTTTAAAGGTGTTTTCATTCTCAAATTTATCCTTCCATTTCTTTTGCTTATTCGGGACAGGGTCCTGGAGAAAGCCGTCTAACCATAGACCCCCAGACTTTCCTCAAACACTGGAAAGTTAAGGGTTCACAAAAAAGTGCAACTATCTGAGAAATGAATCTAACCACACAGCAACGAAACATGTTTGGAATCAGACTGTAGTTCTGTTTATTTTTGTTGTAAAGTTATAAGACTGTTTTACATTAGAGAAAAACCATTGTGGCTCCAGTTACTGTTTTCAAACTTCTCTTAAACAGGAAGTCAAAACAAAGAGACACTTTCAGGGCCCAGACAGTTTTCCCCCTGATGAGACATGTGGACAAACTTAACAATCACTTTGTAAAGTGTCATTCAGCAGACACTGTTTTGAGGCACAACAGTAAATATAATTTCACAGTACTGCTCTTAGATTATTTTATGTACCCCTGAATTAATACTATTTGAAAGTGATGTTTTTTCTCACAAGGGCAATCTGTTCCATCTAATAAAGCACACATTTTAAAAACAGTCACTATATGTCAAATTATGTCATGTTCAATTTTGAACATTTATTTTATCTCAATTGTTGCAGCTTATTTTTTGTTGGTGAACATTTACCGTCATCCCTTATTCTTTGCCAAAAGTGCATGTTAGCAGGAGAAGAACTGACTTTGACTGTGATCAACTTCAGCCAAGGAGCAATGCTTTGTTCCTTTCATCTCCTGGGAAAGTTTCTAAAATTACCAGGTGAAAAATGAGGTGGGGTATTTCCCAATTCTCAATAGCTGCTGCAGAGAAAACTGGTGCTACCCCCCAGCCTCCACAAAAAAAAAAAAAAAAACATTTACAGAACAATGTGCTTATATGGTCAATAGTTAGTTAAATCCCCATTAAAATGAAAATTAGCCCTATATGTAGTTCTGTTTAAACATCCTTTAGGATTTGGTACCATCAATAACAAGGGATTGGAGTTTACACTTATTTGTAGCTCCTCCTTCTTTGTTTGTCCATATGTACCTGAAAGTCAAGAGTAAAGCTCTGCTTTCTGCTTTTAACAGTGAAATGTTCCTACTGCTAGGTTGGGGAATCTGTGACCAATTAAGAAAGCTGGATAAAAGACAGAGAAAGGGAAAAGCAGGAGCTTTTTACAACAACATGCAACAGATTTGTGCTCAAGGAGGTGTCGACATTGATAATTAAGGATGTGTATTTTTAGAACAAAATAAATGTTATAGCAAATGTAAGATCCCACATCAATGAAAATTGTCTTTGTGGTGTTTTAAACATGTTCTTGTGGCATTTTACTGATGGTAGACAATAGACAATAAACAAATTAAGCTCAAAATTGTATTTCTGGGTATTTCTTTATTTAAATTGATATGAATCAGTGGCAGATACACAATGCTGTTTCAAAAAAAGCTTATCTGTGACATAGAAAATACACTGGGCGACCCACAAGTTCCCTGCTTCACTTCATTCTCATGCATCCACCTGCAGACAAATAGATCAATGGATGTCTTAATTTTCCTCATCTGAGCTGGCATCTGGCTCAAAACTGTATAAAAGTTGATTAGCTTCAATATTGCTCGCCATTTTTGCTGCACAGGTAATGGAGATGTTGGGGTGTGAAGGGCTGTAAGATAGCAGGAGAGAGTGTAGCAGAAACCTCTCAGTTATGGGTGACAGGGGGCAGGGTTGCTCTGCACCAACTGTGCTGCCAACAACTCAGGCAAATTTCCAATGAACTACTGCCGCTCTGTAGACATGATGTCTTAGAAAACCACACTGGTTCAAAAGCAGCAAAATCATAATCCAAACACCACCGGGAATGCTTTTAAAATAGATCAAAAGATGATCAAACTGTGCGTTTAAATAAAAAGACAAAAGTTTCAATCTACTTTTGGAGCTGTAGTGTCTGTCAGAATGAAACTCAGCTCTCACTGTTGCCATACTAAAATTCAAAATAATTAAGGCAGTTTAAATTGTATCCAACTACTTTGCAGGCAGATCAGGTTTGTTAACATGTTTAATCAATTGTGAAGTTATATTACTGTTTTTTAATATACACCAAACTTATTTAAAGTTCTTCACTTTGACTGGCACAACACAGCAATTTAAGAGTGGTTTTTACACCGTGTGGCTAAGGGGGGAGAGGGCGGATGTGTGTAAATTATTGAAACACTTGCTGAGAGTTACTGTCTGTAAGAATTACGCCTTCTGTTTCTCTGATAAATTAGCAGAGGAAAATGTTGTATATCAAAGATCCTATGTGGGTTACTTCATTAAGAGTTACCCTATGCTGCTGTGGTGGAACAGGGTGACGATGATGATGTCTTTCTGGAAAAAAAAGTTCATGGTTTATTAATCATAAGTCAAGGTTTCAGATCAAAATTGATTGCCTTGCTATTAAAGTAAAATATAGTTTTAGGACAAGTCTTTATGCCGTGCCAAGAAACTGTTTTTTGAAGGAACCGAACGTCTGTGCGACAGAACCAGAGGCACTTCTGAAATATCGATCACCCTCACACTCAGAGTGCAGCGGAAGAGCTGTCAGAGCCGAGCATGTGAAACAGATCTCCAAGACAAGATCTTTGTACAAACATCACAAGGCCTCTGCTAAACCAGTTTGATCATCAACCTGTTTTCTTGCTGAGTTTGTCTTCCGCTCTTTGGTGTGTGCATTGTGGCTTTTGTGTGCGTGTGTGTGTTTTGTCTCGTCAGTAAGAATGTCTGAAAGCATGTAAATCACTCTTTCAGACGTATGTGCTGTGAAAACATCCTGAGTGCACACAGAAACACAAAAATATGAGAACCACGTCCATCTGAGATGAGTAATATTTCAGCTGGAGGAATGATGGGAAGTATGAATACTTCAAGAAAGCCAAGTGCTTTTCTTCGGCTTTAAGATCCAACTGATAAAATGTAATAGCAAGTAAACCGATTAACATAATGTGGACAAAAAAAAAACTACCAAATGGCACTTCTCCTGTTTTGTCAATATGCCAAAAAAGCACTTTCATAAATCTCACGCTATTAGCTCCAGGTAAACTTTAAGCGTGAACCACAAAATCTTTCTAAAGATGCATATCTTGCACTGTAATGTCCACACATGCACTGACACCATACTTTAAAAGCAAATCAGGCCACAAAAATCACGAAACAGTTTCGTTTTCACTTTCCTCACCCTGGAAACTTGGTGTTCCATGACAGAAGTAGGTAGTCTTGAAAGTTCTGGTCCCCCGCAGAGCTAAATATAACACCGAAACATCTGTGGTGAGGAGGTCTTGAAGTCATGTAGATAAGCACTTTGCAGACACGTGGGCTGTTTTTTTGAGGGCGACAACTTCCAGTGTGGTTGGTGACACTGATGGAGACAAAGCGGCAATGGTAATTCTGAGGTCCAAAGGCCACCAAACTTCTAATGTCATTAAATACCTCTTTTTTCAGTTTTGAAAGCTAAAAAAAAAACTGAATTGACACACAAAGCATAAAAATATTTAGTCTGAAGGCTGTCAGAAACCAGTGGGTCAATGGATCACGCAACAACAGACTCCAAAGGTCACAACAGAGGAAAAAAAAAAAAAAAAAAAAGCTTGAGCACAAAAACAAATTCTTGCTGGCTGAATGCTTTTGTGTTAGCAGTACCGTGTCTGACTGTCACCACCTAAAGTGACAGGTTGGGGTGGAGAGGTCAGCAAGGGTAGAGAGGTGTGATGTATGCTGGCGTGTGCAAGGAGCTGTAAGCACTAAAAAGGGATTTTATGACAGGTTTTTAAGTCTTAACGAACAAACTTGTATTCCAGAAACAGAACACTACCAAAAGACTAAAAGATCCTTTTAGTTTATCACATATTGTGTTGTTTTTTTACATGAATATGTTATCAAAAGGACCACTGCACTGCAAAAACTGAATCTCAAGAAGGTAAAAAGACAATTTTTTCAAGAGAAATTGTTTTTTCTGTCTTGCAAGAAATACAATTTTAGCAATAAATTTTTCAATCACAAAAAAACACATGTCCCGATGATTTGTCTTTACATAAGAATTGTTGGTGAGACCATTTTGCTTACTCCATTGGGTAAGATTTTATTTATTTTTTTGATTATTTAAAGAGAATTAGCCCATGGGGTAGGAGTTTTTGACTTTTTTCTAAGGGGGTCTGTTTTTGCAGAGTGAGGAAATACGCTTCAGCTAGGGAACAAACATAAGTGGTAATAATTAAACTCTTCCTCAAAGGTTTAGCCTGCACTCTGTACACCATTCACAGGTTTGATAGCAGGTCTCAAACTGTTTGTTTTTTTTGTTTTTAAAAAAAGCTGTTTTGTTTTTATGCATACTAATTTGGCCCATGTTAGAGCAGATGGACTTTGATAGGTCTTTTGATTGCGACTGCAGGATAGGAACAATGGTACTGTAGGGTCAAACAAACCTTAGCCTGCAGCTAAAATGTCAGGAAGTAATAAAGACATTGCGTTTTAAGGGAGCAGGAGACATGACATGACCTGGATAAGACTGGTGAATGACAGGAAGGAAGGAAGGGGGCTACAGTTTTAGAGGTTGGGTGTCACTGTGTGTGTGTGTGCTTCTGATTATGTTAACGCACCCCCTCCTCCCTTTCTCACTTGTGTCTCTCCTTGGAGTCAGTAAACTTCTCGCTGAGAGCATTTGACAGAAGGAAGGTTACACCTTCATCGTTTTAAATTCCTCCAGAGACCTCTCCAGTGCTCATTTTCTCAAACTATTTAAGAGATTTGGAAATCCTCCTTGCAGCCTGGGGGTGTGCAGGTATGGGTGAGGTCAAAGGGGTGGAAGCGGGGGGTTGTCAGTTCACAAGGGAACTAAATTTACTCCAAAGAAACTCTGGACTTTAATTAAGAACCTGTGTGGTAGAATTACTTCTGTTTTTGTAAATGGTTGTCTGGGTGGGGTTTTGCGATGGCTGTTACCATTTGTTCCTGTCAAACTACGTTCACACCACCCTCATGCATTCAAGCAGCCACTTCCTATGTAAACGCGTCTAAGTAATCATGCCTAGGCACTTGGATTTGGTAGTGACGTATGGATGGCGCTACTTTTCATTCACGGAAGTGCCAGCTATACATTGATCATAGTGGAGAAATTACTAAATGTGGTTTGTGCCCGGCTGGAATTACATGAAACCAAGTCTTTGAATAGAGAAAAAGTCTGAAGCAAGATACACAAGATTTGCAGTCGACATTTTGCACCAAGCCTCTTCTAAATGTAGAATATGCGCTAGTAAATAGTAGAAAAAGAAAAAGTCCCTCCTTGCTTGTCCAGAGTGAACATGACTTCAAGAATGACCATTCTTGAACGTGCCACATAATCCTGGTTTGTTTGTGTTCTCAGGGTTGCGTTAAGAAAAAAGGTGGCCATCTTCTACAGGTTTAAGATTAAAATAACCCCCGATCCTGAGCAGGCTCTGAAGAAGTAAAAGCAAAACAGCAAAAATGGAGGCAAAATGCAGAGACAGTTTGTGAAAACAAGTTTTTTTCCATCTCAGTTTTTAAAAACCCCTTAAAAAAGAAGAAAAATTAAGGAGCGGTTTGCTGTCAGTTTGCGGATAATGGGGGATGGGGATTGGATATGACAAAACAGAGGATATGCGGGGGGCAAGGCAGCAGGTGGGTGGGGTGACCGCTGTGTGAATGGTTAGGCTACTGTTAGTTGGGTGGAAGCAGCGGAGGAGAGGAGATGAGGAGAGTGACACATGGATGGGAATGGCTAGCAGGGGGTGGCGGGAGGTGGCAAGCAGAGAATAATGGCGGCAGGATTCGAGGCGCTGCGGTGACGGGTGTGTGCGCAACTTGAGGCTATGCATGTCCGCCATGTTGTTTCAGGTGTCCATGCACCCCCAACATACTAGCTAGGCCCTGCAGGATGGAGTGGCAGCTCATTAGCCTGATCAAAGTCTCCACTTCCCTCTTGGGTTAACACACAAACAGACACGCACACGCACACACACTGTGTTTACTCGCCTAATCCAAAGCTAATCTTCCTGATATGCAGGATGTGGAGATCAATTAAGGAAATGGAGGTGTGGTGATGAAGGGAGAGGAGGAAAGAGAAACAAAGAAGAGAAACCACTTAAAGCTGTCTTTCAAGTTTGACTGTTTTTATTTTGTAATCTCTAAAGGAGCAACATGCAACAAAAAGAATATCTAAGCACTTTATATACTAAATGTATGAATACAAATTTTATTTGACCTTTTTTACATTTTTGTTTTTCTTACATGGGACCAAATTTTGACGTGATCTGCATTTTGACCTTTTATGTCTTTTAGAGGCAAACGCCCTGTTACACTTTTTGCAAACCAGTAAAGTTTCTGGCACTGTAATTGAATTTTTTTGTATATTTTTTTACATGGTTTGACTCTATTTTGTATTTATAATTCATTTTTACAACTAACATGTTTGAAAGGCCTACAATTCTAAATAAAAGCTGATCCTTAAAAAGGACTCAAAGTGATGAGCACAGACTGATTCACTTCAAAATCCCATCATGTAAAAATAAACTGGGATTGTGGAGCAGCTGCATGTGAGTCTAATTTTTTCTGTACGATCCTGATTCATATCTGGCATTGACTGGGACTGCGTCTGCACAATGACCACCTCGTCATCCATCATAACAAAAGAGCTGATGAGTCAAAGCATCCCTGTTGAACTACTTCCTCTCAGCTCAAGAGGACATCCTATTGTGTTAATCAGAGGTTGATGAAGCACAGCACTGATATCTGGATAAAAATGCACCTAGACAACAAACGTTTACTTTACAGAGGGCAAACTATCTCTGATATAATCAAATACAGAATGTATAAATCATATATAGAAAGAATACTAGTTCCAGGGTTTTTCTTCAATCTGAACATTGAATTCTTTCACTTTGTCCCTAAATGTTACCATTTGTTCGTGTGACAAAACAGTGACTATTGTGTACTTTTCAGTCTTATAAAGACTGAACATATGTGAATACTTTTGCCAGGTATTTTCTATTATCTATCAAACGTCATAATGCTCTTTCTTGTTTTTAGCCTTGTGGTGGAGTGTCCGCCCTGTGACTGAAAGGTCATGAGTTCAAATCCAGGCCCAGTCACACCAAAGACTCTAAAAATGGAGCCTCCCTGCTTGACACTCAGCATTAAGGGGTTGGATTGAGGGGTTAAACCACCAAATGGTTCCCGAGCGCGGCTGTGACTGCAGCTCTCGGCTCTCCCAGGGGATGGGTCAAAAGCGGAGAGCAAATTTCACACACCTAGGTGTGTGACAAACAACAGTACTTTAACTATAAATTTAACTTATCGCATATCTTTCAGCTTCTCAACATATCCAGCTGAAAGTTTTCCAGTGATGAAGCTGTATGGCAGTTACATATGTTCACACCGCATTCAGAGATGCATTCAGAGAAGCTATCCCTTTCCATGAAAAGTCTATTCAAATGTGCGTTTCAGGCCTTCGCATTCAAAACTCTCGTGTTTTTGCGTAGCCACGCAGGGTTTTACAAACATTTTCAGGCTCTGTGTAGTAAATTCAAAACTCACAACCATTAGCCACAGTTGAACCAATCAGGGACTCAGATTTGGTAGTGACAAGTGTATGACCCTTTCAATTAACGGAATACAAATCGTTTGAACCTTGATCATGGAGGAGCAATAAATAATTGTTTGAGCCCGGCCGAAATCATATGACACCAAGCTGTGAAAGAAAACGCCTGGAGCAAGAATAATGCATTTGCACCGCTTCAATGTTTTGCATCAAGTCTCTTCCAACTGTAGGTGCATTGCAGACATGTGCACAGTAGAAAAAGAAAATTGCTTCTTTTAGTTTTTCTCTGACATTTATTGTGATTTTGGTTTCTCTGAATTAATTTTTTATATATCTATGAGAAAACTGGGAAATTCTTCATGCTTTTTTTTTTGGCTAATTTAATAAATTTTATTCCTCTTCAATTCAGTCCAAGGGTAAACCGGAAATTTTTCTTCTGTCTCTTGCTCATCACGTCCTCTCTCATTGTACTTTGTCTCCTGCCTTTCAATCGTTTTCTACTGTAACCCTTTCTTTCCTACCTCTAACTTTCTTTTCTGCTTCCCTTTGATTTCTTTGCCCACTTTTTCCTCTCCTATGGTTTCTTGCCCTCCCTTCTCTTGTCTAATGGAATTTAGGGGCTGCCAGAGTAAGAGCTGAAGTTGGATCCTGCAGAAGCTAAAGCCATCCTTACGTCTGGCTTGCAGGTGCAGAACATTTTTGAAGCGTTTTGGATTTTTGTCAGATTATTTTAACTTTTTTTTTCCCTACCTTTTATGAAAATGCAAACAGATTTTTGGATTTCAGGGTGTTTTTGTGGTTCCTCAATTGTCTTGATAATTAATTACTGCAATACTATTTTTACAAGTCTTTAGGTCCATCACAAAGCATGCTACAAGTTTTGAAATCTTTTCTTTGGCTATTTCCTCCATTTTTCCGCACTATAATAAGATGAAGCCTCAGTTGCATTGGTTTTATGTCTTTTTTTTTTTAAAAGCTCTTCGTTTTTTTATTAAAAAAAATGTTTGGGGTTAGGGCTGCACGATATGAGCAAAACTTGCGATATGCGACATGAGTGATCAATGTTGCGATAACAATATAATTTGCGGTATATACACAAATAGTAAAACAACCAAAAACATCATTACCGTTTCGCTGCAATAATTTAAAAATTATACTCCAAATGACCCTCGTTGACGTAGGAGGAAAACATCTAACATAATGCCTCTATCTGATTGGTCAACAACGTGAAAGGGTCCATCCAATTGGTCAAATGCATGAATGGACTTATTTGATTCGTTAAATACTTCAAGCTGCCATAAGATTGTTTTAGCACATTTAAGGTAACCATTTATTGCGATTTTAGCTGACTTTTGCGATATGGATATTGCACTGCTTGATATTGCGATAACGATAAATTTGCGGTATATTGTGCAGACCTACTGCATACGCTTACAGATGATTTCTCAATCGAACCAATTCTGGAAATGAGTTGATTAAAGAACCTTATTGCAGATTTTAGAGTCAAAGACCATCCACCATTGGCAGCTTTGAATAACAATAATAATATTCATTTGCTGATGCTTCACTGTGCACACCGTGTGGCAGTAAATATTAGTTAATCTGGCAAATGAGCTGTGTAATAGCTGTGTAGTTAAAAATCACCAAAACTAAAGTTGTTAATTTTGGTTCTATTCTGTTTGAATATGTTTTTCTTAACTGATTCTCCAATAATAGATTATTTAATATTTTCTGGATTTTGAGAGTAGTTTTGCTGAATGGACAAACCCCCTTGATCTATGTGATCAATTTTATAATAAATCCATTACTAGTGGGGACGGTTAGAAAATCTTCCTCCTTGATAGTTAAAAGAAAAACGTATTTCTGAATATTTCTGGAAAACAAAACATCCGATCTTCTTTTCTTGCCACACAGGCAAACTAACATTTTTGGTCAAATCTTACTTTTGGATGCTATCTTTGCTTTTTCACTGGATGGTGGGACTCTAAAAGGAATGTAACTGTCTTGTAACCAAAAATGCTTTTATTGTCAGAATCAAACATCTGCAGTTGATGTTTGCAGACCTGAAAAGCTGATCACATTCCTGTGAGTCACATCATTATTGTAGCACTTCATAAATCTAACATATCCAGGCAGTAATTAAATTTCACACAGAACTCTGCAAGACACAGAATTGCAGCTGAGGAAAAAAAAGGCAAAAGTATGCAGTTCTCTCAGGACTGGACTGATGGATGTTTTCTTGTTCAGGACTATTAGTGGAGCTTCTTCTGAATTTGTTTCCATGAGCTCCTACTCATGTTTTTACGTTGTTTGTAGTCCTTAAAAATATTTCCCTTACATCAGAGTTAACAGATCTCTCACAACATGAATGTTTTGTCTCTTTTTGTGTGCATTTTTAACATTTTTATCTTATTTTTTTAAGCAGAAGATTTGTAGTTTCTGTGTGTATGCGCACGTCAACATTCCTCCTCCTGTTTTGCTGCAAATTCCTGGAAAAAAAAAAAAAAAGGTTCACTCCATTTTTTTTTCATGGCTCTCTTCTAAGCTGGAAGATCCCTGCTGGGTGAGAGGAGGAAAGGAGAGCTCCGGTGGAAGTTAACCTTCGACCTCTCTTCTGTGGAGCGACAGGACCCCGACTGCACTGCGACCTCCGGGGACCAACCAATTGCTGAAGCATGACCTGCTGTCATGGGCGGGGCTACTGAAGAAATCACATCTCTTCGCAACTTCTCACATTCTGAGCATTCCACGAGCCTCCACAGACACATATCATCCAGGCACCCCGGCGACGAACACACACACACACACACACACATTAATGTTAACATACAGGGATGGAGCGAGGAAAATATCCCAATTACAGTAACTCAACTTCTGCTGACTTACAACACTTTATTTACAAATATAGTTTCCATGCATCTCAGAAAACAGAAATGTTAAAACTACGCACAGATATCTGCTATGAATTCTCACCTTTATTGTTAGGAATAATTTGAACTGGGTTTAACCAGAGATTTAGAAGTTTAATGCCTGCGTATTATCTTGGTGACCTATTTCAGAGTTTAACAGATTTATTCTCAATAAAAGTGTCATTGTCTGAGGTTTATACATAAGCTGAGTCAAGCAGAAATGTACACGAGGACTTTTTTTTTTTTTAAGGAAACTAATGCTCAGTGGAAAGGACTTATGTGGGGAAATCATTGAGAAAAAGTAAGGTTTTCTCTGAAAGAACGTAAGACGCAGGATTACTGAAACACCAGCATTTGATCACAAAACACAAAAACGAATACATCTAATCAGCAAATTTGATACAAAATGTGAGCAAAAAGCCAATCAGTGTTGTGGTTTCGTGGGCGTGCCTCCGCAATGACTACTCCTCACCTGCTCCTCATCAGCTGCAGCCTCATTACAGAGATTATAAATTCAGAGATGGAGCCGTCGGCAAACGCCAGATTATTGTGCCTCATGAGTGAGAATCTGCCAGCCCGTGTATTTGCCTCCCTGCCTATCAGCAAACTCCGCCAGTGTGCTCATCTGCCTTCCTGCCTGTCAGCCTTCCTGCCAGTCTGCTCACCTGCCGGCCTGTTCTCCTCCCCTCCATTCATCCCCTCTGCCACATAATATTAAAACCCAGTTCGCCACTCCATTTGTGTGTCCGCTCTTGGATTCTACAAAGCTCCTCCGGTTTCACAACAATCAGTTGAAAAGCACGGTGGTGGAAGGGAGATGATTGGGGTTTGTTTTGCAGCCATCTGAGTCAAGCATAAGTAGGTCATTGAGTTCAGGACACATTGCTCTATATAACACAGCAGTCTACTTTTTTATTAGGATGTTATTTTCCTAACTCCTTATCTCTGTCTGAACTGCATCATTTTTTCTTTTTTTCTTGAGGATATATTGTCTCCTTATTTGAAGCCTGGTGAAAAAAAGGTGAGGATTTTGATACAATGTCTTAACAATAAAAAGCCCAGAATGAACAGTTTTTTTAAAAAAAGAAAAAAAATGTATTTATTTATCTTAAAAAGAAGCAAGAGTTTTTAAAGAATGTTCTTAACATGATTGAGGAGCAACACTTAGTGATGATGTATTGTTCAGAATATGCTCAGAAACATGTGCACACTCCTGCTTTGCTTTTCCATATTCCCTGATGTAAGTGTTTGAGCTAAATTTAAAAGACAAACCTCTGTCACTGTCTGCATGCCTGCTTAGTTTGGCTCGCTCAAGTGAGTATATGGGTGTGTGTGTGTGTGTGTGTGTGTACTTTGTGGCTGCCTGGTGAAGAGGATTGCACTATTTTAGTTATTGGTTCTTTACTATTTATGGGCTTATGCACCCTCAGCACTGGGGTATCAAGAACAGAACTATTTTCTTTCCTTTTGTGTGTGTGTGTGTGTGTGTGTGTTTCTGTCTGTGCCCACTTGTGCATGTGTGTGTGTGTGTGTGTGTGGTGTTACACACAGATCTACCTTTGCCCTTCTTGTGTGGTTCAACAGAATGGTGTGATTTCATCAGACCGAATGTCCCAGTCACAGAAAAACAGCCACCCGCTCAGATAAAGTCTGACTGAGTTGTGTACTAACAACCTGCTTGATTTTAGCCGCAACACCATCTGAGTGGATGATTAGGAAACAACGGCGGGGAGCCAGATCAGGTTTGTGTGTCAATAACCTTTTATTGTATCCTCAAGAACATTTATTTAGGTCTTAGAAAGGACACAAAAATAAAACTTGCCACCTGTATATCCATTCAGATTAAGAAAGAAGAGTTGTTTGCTATTCCTGCACCTGCTGCTGGAGGTAGTGAGTCATCACCAACTAAGTAAAGTAAGTTTTAGTTAAAATTGTCCTCCTTGGAGTTCGTTTACTGCACCTTTACTTTTGCTCAAGAAGATTTATGATGAAAACCAGAACTTACAGTTGGTCATACTGTCTCTTCTTTTGTTTTCGTAGTTTTTTGCACCTTTTATTTTAGGAATGCACAATAATGCTCCACAATGTTGACAGATAGCTGCATAAAACTTAATTGTTGGCATTAAATGATTCGAATAGTTAAATTTTAATTAAACAGCCACGATTGATGCATCAGGGGGTTCCATTTATATTTTACAATTGCAAAAAGTCTTTAAGATATACACTTTTAAAGACTTAATTGCTCACATTGCTTGTAAGGCAGGATTGAGTAGGGTGTAAAAACACAAATAACCTTCTTCATTACCAGAAAATCAATTACCGGTACCTTAGAAACACAAGAGTTGAATTGATTTGCCCCAAAAATGAAATACTTTACATTATGATTAGTGTTCGTCCATTTGTTTAAAATGACTGATATATTGATAAAAAGATGAAATCTGAAGACTTCCTTATTTAGATATAAGGAAAACCATGTTGTTTCCTAAAAAATCTAAACAGAGGGATGGATGCTCCTTCTCGGTAAGTGAAGTACAAAACTTTGCACAATATTTTGTTACTTTTTGTTTGGCTGATTTTTCTAAGTTTCAACCTATTCTATGTGTCAGTTCTTCAGTAGTTCTTTTCACCCCTTAATTTTTTACTTGTACTTAAATGATATATTTTTAATAGTAAAGCTACTCATACTTTAGTTTTTTAAAAATGGTGAGACCAGGAAGAAAACACTTTCAACACTGGCAAAATAAATAAACAAATCTAGCACAGAAATCTGATTCTCTGGAAATTAGACCAACATGCCATTTCTTTAGTTAAACAAATCATAAAACCTCTGCATAGTTTTGGGGTTTTCAGTATTTGAAAACACCTTCATTGCTGTAATTCTGTAATAATCGGTTATAGGACTCTTTTGGCAGAAGTCCAAGCACGGCCTGCGTGTTGTCTTTCCTCCATCAGACTTTTTAGAGGTTTCATGATGGCTCTAAGTTAAATAAGCTTAATGTATCCCATTATGGTGCAATAGGGGCAGGCCAAAGTCATCAAACTCTTTATTTTGATGGATGTGGACACACAGGCTCTCACCACCACTCATATTCACCCCAGCCCCCTCTTCCTACCTCTCTTACCACACACCTCTGCTGACTCCAAAGCACACAAACACACCTCCTGACCGGGCAGCGAGGAAGGAAGTCAATATTTGAAGAGTTCAGCTACCTGGCATCAATGTCAAGATCTGTCTCTTACAGCAGACAAACTATAGTGTTCTACAATACAGCCTGCAGCCTGTCAGTTTGGAGGTTACCTCATCCCTGTATTACTAATTCTGCTCTTTTTAGAATAAAAGATAGAAAACTTCCCTGCGGTGTTTTTTTTTTTTTTAAACACACACGGATTTTGGTAGCTAGACTGTAAAAATGTTGGAACTGAAAAATTAATTTCAACAAGGTTTTTGATTAGTTATAAAGTCTCACTCCAATCATCTTTTTACAGAGTGTTCGTAGTGGTCTTTTAATCCTTAAATTATAAAATTTTAAAAACTGTACTTAAAAAAGGCTAAATGTCTATCATAAAACTGATGAAAAAGTATTTTTTAACTTTGATATAATTCCTTAATTTTGTGTTTTGGCAAATCTACATCATTTACAGAAAAAAAAATCACCAACATGCTTTGAATGAACGGTTTCAAGTAACACCAGTGTTATTCAGTTGATCCATCCGCCTGAGTCGTGGGTGGGACTGTGGGTGTGGAGTAAGCTCACCCCCTTCCCATCATTCCTCTGTTAACACGCTCTCCTGCTAGCTTACAGCCTCTCCCACCCCCAACCTTACTTACATGGTGTAACAAAACTGGCGAGTAAAATCTGAGCTGTACAGTTTTGAGACAGATGTCAGCTCAGACGAGGAAAACTAAGACGCCCGTGCTAGTCGTCTGCATGCGGATGCATCCAAATGGAGTTTCTGGCTTGCTGTAGGAACTTTTATGTCACACTTAAGGCCCGTACACACCGGGACGAATATTCGCCAGGCGTTATTCGCCAGCGTTTTTCGCCACGTCTTTTGTGTTCACACCCAGGCGATTTTCGCTGACGATGAGCCGACTGAACATGCAATTTCATTCCCTGACATTAGATGGCGCTGTACACAAGGTAGTCGCTTGTCACTCAGAAGAAGAGAGCCACTATTTACGCGCTTGTCAGAAGAACATGGTGAGTTTTATCGACTGGTACAAGAGCTGAAAATGTCTCATGAGCGTTTTCGGGGATATTTTAGAATGTCCGTCATTATTTCTTTGCGGCAGTGTAGCCGCTACTTGGCGTCTGTCTTCTTTGCTGGTATGTGTGCTCAGAAAGGCAGTGTTGTGTTTGAGCGCCCCCAAGTTGTGTTTTACTGTAACTTCAGAAGCTCCAGACACGTGAGCAAAAGCGCCATTCTCATTGGTTGAATAGATTTCGACGCGAGGCGTCAAAAAGAAAAAACGAACCCGAGGCGTTTTTTTTTTTTGACGCTTTGACGCGTGGCGTTTTTTCGCGTCGGTGTGCACACTCTCATTGGTGCCCTTTGTTTAGTCAAGAGGCGAATTTCGCCGACGAAAATCGCCGGCGAAATTCGTCCCGGTGTGTACGGGCCTTTAGAAGCTTTTCCTAACAGCATTTTTTGTCTGTTCCTGATTCACAACAATTAAAAAAAAAGACAATACTATGAATGGCAATTTTAAAATAAGTGTTCTTTATATATGTCCTCAGTCATGAGTAAAATGCCACAAGAACATGTAAAAAACACCAAAAACACAATTTTCCTCAGAGTGGGGCTTTAGACTCATTTCAAACTCCCTGCGTTTTGGTCTAATTATCCAAAAATACCAGTGAGATATTCTAAAATTAAAAACCCCTTGTGAACTCATCTCTTTTCTGAAAGAAAAGTCCCGGGTTTGGGTGCAGACAGCAGACAGGTGAGAAATGAGAGAGAACAAATCAACCTAAAGAATAAACATGAGGTCAACCAACAGGAAATCCTACATCCTAAGAGCTCCCAAATAAAAGCCAAATGAGGAGTTAACAGGAAAGGAAGCTGGGCTGGCGGTAGGTCAACGGGTATCACAAACTAACAAGACTGACAATGATCTGTCAAAACACAAATAAAACCAGGCAGCTTGTATACTGAGGGAGGCAGTTACAGATAAACAACAGTTGGTTGCAATCAACTAACTGAAACCAGGTGAGAAACAAAGAGACTGAAACTTTAAATAACTGGGATGACCAAAGAAAAAAAATTGTCAGGATAAATCAAGAGTACTGACACTCCAGAAATAAACTTTAAACCAATGTTCAACAAAAACCACACAACCTTACAACTCTTCGAAAAAAAAAAAAAAAGTTTTTGCAGTGATAAAATGTTACAGCAACGACAGTTTGTTTCTCATGAGTTAAGCTCACAAGTCAAGGTTGAAATGGGTTGTGTTTGTTTCTGTGTTTTTGTTTTTTTTTTTGGTTTTATCTAGTGTAAATAATTAAATAACCTCACTAATATATAATCCTGTGGGTGTGTCTTTTTTTTAAGAATAACAATAAAGGAAATCAGAAAGAAAACTCTTCCAAGCTTTCAAATAAAAAAGGAAAAAAATTGACTTTACTGACAACTAAACTGTCAGTTTGATCCAAAAAACATTCAAGAGCTATTGGCTTATCTGCAAAATCACATGTATTTATATTTAATTTAAACTCTTGGTAATATTCAAAAGGGAAAAATCGTACCTTTAGTTTACTTTAACATCAACAACATCTTGTGACAAACATTGCACTCCACCACTCCTCAGCTGTGCTCCATCAATCAATCATTGCAAATAAAAGTAGCAAAAAAGTAGGAAAAGAACAGTAATATTAAGAAGAAAATCACTAAAAAGTTCTAAAATTACCTAAGAGATGTTTACTTAACCAGAAATTTTATGTTTTCCAAATCTAGAAACAAGCAAGCAAGAAAACAAAATAAAGGGGGGGACAAAAGCCAAATGTTAGATAGGATTACTTAAATTTGAATGTTACACGGTCCCAAAATAAGTCTTTTGTGATCGTACTAAGCAAATGGTTTGTATTTTTTTGAGTTTATACATACCTTATTTTAATTAATTTGGATTACAGTGACAAAAATCTAGTGTACTAGGTGGACTTGACTTATTTTAGAAAAAATGTGAACAAAAGGAGAATATGATCTACAAGTTGGCCCATCTTAATTCTCAAAAAAATCTAAAACTGTAGCCCTTATTCATAGAACATAAATCTAAATTTGTGTTTCCAAATTACTGACATTTATTGAACTTTAAAACTACATCTTTAAATTTAACCAAAATCACAGTACCATGTAAGTTTTTTTCGAGTCTTAAATCAAGTTTTTCTATCGTCAAGTTTATGGAGCAAAAGGATTTTGACTGATTTAAATAACAATTTCCTTATTTCTAGATCCTAGCTCTTAATCAAACAAAAAAAAACGTATTGTGTTTATTTTAAGACAAGCTATAAAGCAAAGATAAGTTAAAACAACTTAAAACCTGATAAAATATCTTGAATATCTAAAATCAAGGTTTTTTTAATCTTTGCAAGTATCAAATAGTTTGCAGTATTGTTGATGTAGACAGAGTTAGTCAACTCCAACCAAATGTCCTGGGCTTCCAGTAAGGAGCCCATTTAATAACACAAACATTTATAGCAGGGAGGGGAAATGTGAAGTGACAGTGTTTCCTGTGGTCTGGAATGTTTGAACATTTGTGTTTCATTTTAGACACAGCTATTTACTCCCACTTTTGCATTTTATTTGTCAAATGTTTGGTGGGTAAATGTTGGTGACCCGCAGCTTTTTTTTTTTTCTTCTCCCTGCTTTAACTTTTCTTTACTTTTTGGTGCACAATAGTGTGATTCATCGCAAACATCAAACCATTTGTGGCACATTTGCTCCTGTGTTTTCTTCCTGTTCAAATCTGTGGGCAGACATGGCGACCTGGTGTGAAATCCAGTTTAGGGGCTTCAGGCTGTGACCCTGCAAGAGCCCTACACAATTGTTAATTGGGGGAGACATGCATATTGTGACGTGTCGAGAGAGAAGGGAAGCAACAGAATTGATGGCTCGCCTTCAAGAGGTGGCATTTGATGTGGGGTGAAAAAAGCTCTGGATGTGCCATTTCTGCTATTTACATATAAGGACACTGCAAGCTAATGACTGTCAGTTTACCGAAAGGGAATACACGCAAACACACAAACACACACTCACAAATTTAAGCATGGAGTTAATGTGTCCTGAGGACAAACAGGAAGTATGAGTCACCAATGGATTAGCGAAAATGAAACATTAAAGAACCCATCTGATCTCAGATTTTCTCAGATATATCGTTTAGGAAATTACTCTAGGAATTTCAACTTCAGTTTATTAACCCTGTAAAGTCCTCCACATCAAAGAATTGACAGAAAGTTCCAGTTTTTAGAAATTAAAATCCTTTAATGAAACCTATAATCCACATGCTTGGACATCACATTTGGGGTCATTTTTTATTCCACAGTAGTTAATTCTGCTTAACTGAGACCCAGTGACTATGTATGTAAAGAGTTAGCTCAAATATTAACTTGGGTCTTGCGAGTTTAAGGTGCAGAAAAATTGATATGAGTGTTAATAGGAGGAAAAGAAAATCACCTACCAACTGTGTCTTTATTACGATGTTACTGTATTGTAAAGAATTAATGATCAACAAATGTTGTAATTTTCAATACACTAAATAGTAGTTTAAAAATAGGAGTTATTCTCACAATAAAATGTTTTAAATTAACAAAACCTTTCCAGCCAAAAGCATTTTTAAGGTTTCACGGAAGCAGGTATTTTTAATATGCAGAAAAAGCCATTCTACTGCCCCTAGTGGAATGACGATGAACTACAGGGAACATGCACCATGCTATATTTAAACAATGGATTCTTAAGGGAAGCTTGAATCACGCTAATGAAATCTCAGATATGCTTGTATCAAATTATATAGGGTTAAAATTTGATCACTCTTGTAACAAAATATCAGAAATAATGAAGACTTTGATAGGTTTCCTTGATAGGATAGAAGGGGAAAAAGTATTATTTTAGAAGCAGATGGAGCTGTCTATTATAATCCCAAACTCACAGCAGAAGCTAGCAGATGTGGCAGGAGGAACTGGAGGAGGACTCCAGAGAGAGGAGAGGGCCTTCCCTTCCGCACATGTATGCCTGGATGATCACACTGCCGAGAAATCCACAATTCCACAAGCTCTCTGTGTGGCTGCTCCTTAAAGCTGCGCAGCTGTGGACAGAAATTTGCACGTACGTGTCTTTGCGCTTCCCCGCACATGTGTCTGCAAGAGACAAAAAGGAGAAATGGGAGTTTGCTGCACATTTGGTAGGAATTCTTTCACGAAGCCGCTTTTCTTAATCACTGAAAACAGCACAGACAGAACAAAAATAGTTATTAGCAGCTCAGGTGAACATCCTGTTGGTTTACAAAGGCGCTTCCTCACAGGTTGTTCAGTCACTCTGGGGATCAAAGCACAACAATAATGAAACATCACGATTACACTAAAATTATGTCAATGCCATTTGACCGTAACCTATAATCAGGCCCGACAAACAAACATTACATTTCCTCCATGATGGCTCTAAACAACAACCCCAATATGGAAGTGTAGGAGTTGCCATGGCGATTCGTGCAAATGGGTAATGGGGCAACTGTTAACCTTTGACTGTGTAAAAGCCCCAAGCTGGGGACAGGGGGTGGAGGGTTGTGGAGAAACACACACACACAGACAGACACACACACACACACAAGGATGTCAGAAAGAAAGGAAATTCACACTCATTTCCTCCGTGTGGTTTCGGTACAAATCAACAACATCCTGTCCTTTTGTGAATCCTGCCTGCCCTCATGCTGGTTTGCGTTTCAGAGTGGGCGTAACAACCCCCCCTTCCCCTACTCCTTCTTTTCTTCCTCTTCCCCCCCATCCACTCCTCCTCCACCTCTTTCTCAGCCCCGTATTTTTTTTTAAGCACTACCATAGAGGCTGCAGTCATACATGGCATTGTTGCAGAGGAAGGAAGGGCACGTCCTTGCTTGCAATAAATGGCTTTAGATAGAACAGAAACACGAGGGGAGCGGCTATTATTTGGCCTAATCCAGCTGAGCCATGTGACCTCTGGCATCCTGACATCCTCTTTGAGAATACAGGGATTAACGAATAATAACCAGTACATGTCTGCTAGTCTGGATTTCTTAAACCTAAGCATTAAAATCTTGGATTTCCTGAGATGTTTTGTTTTCTAAAGTGCCTCCTATTGCCCCTTTGTTTGTCAGAAGTAAAATAATGAAATCCAGATTACTGTTAGTCCTGCAGCCCTGCAACAGTGTTGGAATAAAATGGGCCAATGCTTTATGTAAATCAGACCTGACATTGCCCTTGTGACCAACCCCCCACCTTCACCACCGTCTCCTCTTCCTCTCCGACCCCCTCACGCACGCACACACGCCTCATTCGCCATTTCTTCCCATTCATAAAAAAAAAAAATCTAGGCATCGCGCATGCGCGTTGCCAGTCGGAGTCCTCCCCATTCATAAAAATGCATTTCAGCCATCCCGAGTCGCAATTCCCTCCCATTCAGAAAAAAAGGCATCTGCGCAGTTCCGTCCCCTTCCTTTCTTCTACCCTCCCATTCATAAAACTCACTTCCCTCCCCCTCGGTGGTTGCAACATCATACCCACAGCCCTCAACCGCAGTCGCCTTTATACACCAGCGAGTGCTGGAGACCCACTCGCCTGCTTTTCACCTCCTTCATATTATTCCTTGAATATCTGGACTGTCTTTTCTCCTCGTGCGTGGAGCCTACCCACTCCACTGGACTATACCAACGCGCAAACGTCGTGCGCAACGGAGAGATGAGAATAGCCTCCTAAAACCACAGTGAGTGATGTCTAAATATGTTCGCTCTGGTTCTTTTTATTTCTTTTTTTTTACGTGTGTGTGTTTTCACGACAAACGTTCAGAAATCGGTGCAACTTAAGGTCTCCGAACTGCTCGTTTTCTGACAAACCGGGTCGTAGACACGAAGACCGCGCTCCTACGCAGACAGCACGATCTCTCCGCGGTGGGTTACCGTTTAAAAGTCAATCTTTAACCAAAGATTTCAGAGCCCAAGCGAGTTTAGGGCACCTAGGAGGGGATCGACGTCACAGTTCGCGTTCCTTTTCTCCCCCTCTGTCCTCGGAAGCAGCAGATGCGCACTTCGCCATCTATTGCGTAGCGATTTGTGACGTCTTTTAACGAACACGCACAAAATGCGCAGCGTTTTCCTCTCCAAACCTGTAAAGATCTAACTCCAAAGACCCTCTGCTGCAAGTCTGAAGTGACTCTGCTGCGTGCACGTTTTTCACAACACTTTTGCATTCCTCTTCTTATACACTTTATACACTTTCAATTTTTAATGGTTATTTTTTGTTTCGTGCGTTTTTCTAAAATAAATCAGCAGTTTTGTTGAGCTTCAAACTACGCAACAAACTATCGAGTGAAAAAAACGACCCCACAGCTGTCTTGTCTGTTGGCACACACTGTTCTTTTTCCTTGATCAAACTCCCACTTTTATCAGTTTGCATTAAATACGGATAAAGTACAACATACATGTTTCTTGTGCCTATATAAACAGGCTATTTGAGTAAGTCCAGCGGCCGCCTCCGGTTTTTATGACTCAGTCCATTCACATTTTCAAGGGAGGGACGCACACACACGCACTTGCACACACGCACTTGCGCACGCGTAGTTCCGGCTTGGAGCTCATAAAGGTCTGGATTTGACAATCGGCACCAGCAATGCCCAACAAGCTTTTTATGCAGCGTCAGATACAAACCGCTTTTCCATTTTTCCATTCCGGTTAAGTTTCCAGTAAACATTGTATTTTTTATGCTGAATCTGCTGGTTTTGTGGGTATTTTATTTAAATATATATCGTTTTGCAGAAGTAGGTTATTGGGTTTGACTGTAAAGTAGGTCTACCAGTGACCATGGACCATTGATTAAATGCTTGGAACGGATTTCATTGAGTCCCTGCGTAACTGGAGCGCACTGATTCCTGCGTGCAGCAGCAGGAAGAGCAGCAATAACAGCTTTCACTCTAAAAAACAAAAAAAAACAGGCAGTTCATACAAATCTGTCCCATTCACAAAGTAGTCCAGATCTCTCATTCATGAATGCATCTTTAAAGGTTGTTTATCCAAAAAGCAAACAAATTATGAAATCCTTCATAATACCTGTACTGTGAAGGTTGTAATCCAGTTATTATTGAGAGATAATAGTCTTGAAGTTTTCTTATTCTGTTAAAATGGGTAGCTACTTTCCACTGCTGATTGTGTCCTTTTCCCCTTTCCTGGCAACCCTCTATTCTCTTTGCTCTGACTTGTTTTGCATCTTTGAGTCTTTTGCATGCAAGCACTGCTCTGTGCTGCTCCCTGCTCTTTGCAAGGGAAGCAACCGGAGCCCAGCCTCTATTATTCTAATGTTAGAATGAATAGTTTGAAAGGAGAAGGCTTAGACTGAATATCCTGTCGGTGCCCGGTTTTATAATCACCTCGGGTTAAAAGCACTATGTCAAGATAATTCCTAAGATTTTATTCTGGCATGAATTGCAATCAAGTTGAAGTGAATATTTTTTCTGTTTTTTGTATGGAACACTGTAAGGCGTCAGTCAATGGGCCCGGCAATAATGGCTTTCTTTTGTACTTTATTTTTCTTTGCAGTGTTGCTAAATGCTGCTTTAAAGTGAAGACGTGCGTGGCACTAGCCGACCCATGGAGTCCAGGGTTCCTCACCACATCCCCGGAGTGTCCTCCTCCCTCATATCTCAGCCTTTGCTGGACAGTCGAGTGCCCTACGGACGTCTTCAACATCCTTCACCCATATACTCCATTGATCAGATAAAGTCATCCCACGTGGAAAACGACTATATCGACAGCCCTGCTGTTGTTTCCCAGCAGCCACTGAGCCAGAAGTCGGCAAACCGTAGAATCACCTGGCTTGGCCAGAATCAAGAGGCCTTCCTTGGGGCAAACCACAACCACCATCATAATCATCAACATCAGCCCCACCAGCAGGGCAGGTGTGAGCCTCACCCTCACCAGGATACCACCACCCATCCTTGGATTTCCTTTAGTGGGAGGCCCAGCTCCATCAGCAGCAGCAGCAGTACTTCATCTGATCAGAGGCTGTTGGACCATGCAGCACCCACGCCTACAGTGGACCACCAAACAAACTTGCACCCTAACCACGGCCCTCTTCAAGCAATCAGTACTCAGACGCCAGGCTGCTTCAGTTCTTCTAAAGTCCTCACTTCCTCGTCCTCTGCTTCCTCTTGCTCATCTTCCTCTAAATCTCTGGACCTCAAATCTACAAAGATCCCTGCAGGAGGTGTGAGCTCCACTGGGAGCCATCAAGGGTTGGTGCTGATCCCTTCTTCCCCAACTGAGAAGAAGCATCTGCTACTCTGTGAGCATTGTGGGAAGTGTCGATGCACGGAGTGTACACTCCCCCGAACCTTACCCTCTTGCTGGGTCTGCAACCAGGAATGCTTGTGCTCCGCTCAGAGCCTGGTGGACACAGCCACCTGCATGTGCCTGGTCAAAGGGATCTTCTACCACTGCACCGAGGATGAGGATGATGAGGGTTCCTGTGCCGACAAACCCTGTTCGTGCTCCCAGGCCAACTGCTGTGCTCGCTGGTCCTTTATGGCAGCCCTTTCGCTTGTCCTGCCTTGTCTCCTCTGCTATCTACCAGCTACAGGTCTGGCTAAACTGGGACAAAAGTGTTATGACAATGTTAGCAGGCCTGGCTGTCGCTGCAAGAACTCACAGGGCATCAATGTTCCTGTGTGCAAAAGTGGAGGCTTGGAAGCAAAAGGTGGAACAGAGAAGCCACAGCAGGGGTCATGATAGTGGACAAGTGGACAAGACTGTCGAGAGGTGGCCTTGCTCTTTAATGGACCATACAGTACTCACTTAATCTCTATGGACAGGACAATCCAACACAGACCTATGAAAACTACCCCATTAATCTGCTGGAAGATGACTTATATTAAACAAAGGTACTTACATGGCTTTTTTGACCTGTTTGACAGTGTGGATGATCAAACTGGGCCGTCAGAGAGTTGGCCAGTAAGAATAGCAAACAGGCCCTCTGAGATGTTTATCGAGTTTTTGTAAGTGTGACACAAGAAGAGGAGACGTGACAATGGGACTGGTGTTTGTACTGTGCAAGAATGGAGGCACAAGATCGTAGTACTTTTCTGCTGCTCAATATTTCTCAGCTAATTTTGTAATTCAAAGCTAACCTGTAACAGATTCTCACATGACTTAAAAATTAGTGATAGAGATAAACAAATAAATTTGCCCCCACCCACCGCTAAAAGCACAGCCCAACGTCAAACAGTAAAACAAACAATCATCTGTGGAAAAACGAGGCTTTGGAGTTAGCCTTTGCAGGAAACTACTTCTTCAAGCATAACTGACTTTACCATCTTCTAGTGTTTCCATTTCTCTCCTTTAAATACATGAGCTTGCTAGCATTCTATCTCTAGTTTTTTATCTTCATGGTGGAGTTGTAAAAACAAACATTTTTAGACCTTAAAATGATAGTAATTTCCCATAATTCCCACTCCGTATTGTGCAGTTGCGCTGCACGTGAGGCATAACACTTTACTGTGTATTTTCTATTTTTTGGGTGGTGAAGCTTAGATATTCAGAAATAATTGAATGCCGTTCACAGATCACCTTAGATGTAATGCATGTCACAATCTGCATGCTCTAGTCTAATGGTTATTCAACGTGCTATAGGAGTGGATTTGTATTAGAGAAATGTGTAGAAAAGAGGGGGGGAAAAAAGTACACCCAAACTTCTCAGGGACTGTCTTGGTTACCTCCAGAACTTGGCCTACTGCATGTTTGATTTCTGAACTGCCTAGGAGCCTTGTCTGCTTCCTCTTTGCTTCAAAAGGCAAAGAAACATTTAGGGGCCAAAAAGGCATTTGTGAATATTTGAAAAGTTTCTAGAGGATGTTAAGAGAATGACGACAATGGGGGAGAGGAGAAGTTTTGAAAAGTTCTTGTGTTTTTATCCAGTCAGCCTTTGTTGAAATCTAACCTGCTACTTGCACAATCTTCTTAGGACCCCTTAAAGGATGTACTAAAGCACAGTGTTAACCACCTAAGCTGTTTTGCCATAACATCGGCCCACACTACAGTTAGTCCGCACATCCCTGCTTCTCCACACATCAGTGTCTTCATAAAGTTCTAATATGCTGCATAGCTGTGTAAGTCAGATCTTTTATTCTTCAAAGTCTATTTTTGTGGCTTGCATGATGTTCTCAAAACTTTGCCAAAGGAAGCTCAAACACAGTAGCATGCTTCTGCAGCCTGAGTGATCACAGTTGTCGCGCACTCCTGCCAAATGGAGTTGACGGCAGTTGGTCGTTAAAGGGGAGCAGCCCTTTGACACAGATGGCCATTTCTCTTTGGTATGAAGGCATACCGTTTTTGTTGCTCCATAACACACAACTCTCTGTTAAGTCAGACCCTTAACTTCCTCTTAAGGGGTGGGGGGGTGGGGGGTTGCTTAACTTTGCTCATACTTGGGTTTGTCTTGTTGCACAAAACTGGTATCACGCAGGAAAAGAGCAAGAAAAAAAAAACAAGGTAATTAGCGTTGAATGTATAAGGCAATATTTCAAAACCTAGCAATTCAGTTTGAGAGAATGGTGCCAAAACTGAGAACGAATGAGTTACGGGGCAAAAGGCCTGTCAGGTGACGGTGGGCAGAAAAACAAAATCCCAAATGTTCTGACATTTAGTAATAGAGCTATGCAGGTGAAATGTTCTTGGTGTAAATAGTTTCACAACATTTGTGTTCTTTAGAAGAGACTTTTAAATGTCCTTGAAAGATTGCATGGTACATTATAACTACAATTCAGTACAAAGTATATAGAGAGTATATTAGATATATATTTTGAGGGTAAGAAACAGAGGTTTTTTTTTGAGGTTGCAAGGAAGCAAAAAGCAGGGTGGAGGAAGAATTGGGGACAAAAAGGTTTTTTTCTATCACTCGATTATTCAATGTGTGCAGGCAATAAAGGAAATGAGTGGAAAGAATCAGATATTTAAGCTATCCGTGGCTCATTAGCAGTCAAGAGTTTAAGCTAAGTCCTTTCTAAGTCCTTTTTGCAGACTGTGTGGACTCATTGAATCGAACACCATTTACCCCAATTAGTCCACTTCCTGCTGGTACTTTTCAGTGTCACAGCTCTTTCTCACATGCATTTTTGTCTTTTTTTTTTTTTTTGCTCGCCGTTCTCCCTGAGAAACAGTCCTGCAAACACCCCCAGCCTGCCATGATTGACACGCGCAGCTGCGGTGCATAAACTTGTCATACCACAGAGACACAGAAGAGACAGACATGCCTGAATCCTCTTTCTCCTCCTTTTTATTTTATTTTATTTTTACAGACACCCCCTCTCTGTTGCCTCTGTTTTTCTCCTAGTTTGTGCTTGGTAGCCACCCTTAACACCAATGGAGCTTCCTTTTAACATTAATGGCCTTTCTTTTTACTGCAAAAACAATGCTTTTTCACTTTAGCTTTACACTGTCACATGCGCTCGCTAGGCTGCTCTGAATGTGGAAAAGTCATCAACAACTCAAGAAAATTCTTTATTTTCTTTTGCTGCAATGCGGTGGGTTTTACAACCCAAACCCCACAGAGTTTTTAATGTTATTTTCAGCCCCAATGAGGGGAAAAGTGATTTGTTACTCCATTCCTTTAGACCCTTGCTTTGTCATTGTTGGAGATTCAAAAACAAGATCTGTGCTTTTTTTTTTGTTTGAATATAACAAAATAAGAAAGAAAAAAAATCTCATATAAAGTTCCCTTTATAGATATATTTATTTTGAAGTTCTATTTTATATAGTATTTATTTAGATGCCAACTTTTTGTTTGTGAAGAAAGCTTATGTCGAAATGGAATGTACATTGACAATGGAAATATATATTGTTAAATATACTGGGCTGCTGTGTCGTTACTGATGTGTGATTGAAAATTGTCTACACGTTGATCACTTCTATAAAAAGAATTGCATACAACAACAAACATTCAATGTTAAGATTTTTATTTATAAACATCTTTTCAACAGTAAAAATAATGTGAAGAAACCGGTAAGTGGAGCACATCTTTAGGACTTTTAGGTGTTTAGCTGACATGAAGGAGGTTTTAGTTGGTTGGTTTAGTTGATAGTGAAGGCACAACTTCTTTAGTTTACTCACAAAACCCCAAAACAAATATATGTGTGTTCCTTTTCAAAGTTAACTATTTAATCTCAGTCACTTACATGAAACCATTCAACCAGCCAGCAAACAAACCAACTCGACGCCTACATTTATTTCCGCTATGAAAAAAAATACATTCGGTTTGCTTTTGCTTTTGAAGTAGATGCAAAACTAAGACAATTTCAGAGCAGAAGTGATTTGATGAATATTTGCATTAATAGGCATTAAAACAAAATGTTTTTTTAATCACTTTTTCCTCCGTAAGTGTAGTTTTTTATTTTCTTTTTATTACTTTACTGATCTTAAAAGCTGAAGTAAATTGTGCTACTTTTTAAAAATGAAGATTACTCAGGAAACCAGATAAATTACAGACTTATCACAACTTGAACTCTACGGCTGCTGAGTTTTTCCTGTTTGACTCGAAGGCTAAACAGTCTTCCTCTTTGTTTATAGGGGTGGTCTGTTAGAATCTTCACGTGTAAAATTCCTCTCTTTCCGAAGCACCACCTTATGAAGTCAGACTGCACACAAAATCTTCCTGAAACACACACCCGCTGTCAGCACCTCCCACCCCCAGCCCACCTGTGCTGTTGTTACCTGAAGGTGTTATTCCTCCTCTTGTGCACCCCCTTCCCTCAACTCTCACTCCTTTTGGTTGTGCTCCTTGGTGTTTATCCGAGCGCACCTGGAAGATGAGGGGAGAAGAAAAGAGGAGAGAAAAGGCAAGAAGAGGAGAAGCTCACCCGCTCCTGCAGCACCACATAAAAAAGCGTGTTTCCGCTGCAGAAGCCCTAAAGGCGCTGCTGTGTCTGCTCCAACAGGTGAGATCAGAGACCAGCCTGCATGTTTACCTGCCGGTCTGTCAGCACCCACCTGGGATGACACACACACACACACACAAAACGGCACACTCATAAACACTCACTCACAAAAACACCTGCATTTGACTTCCTCCACACCTACATTGTCCTCTCCACCCCACAGAACCCCATACATATCATCAACACAGGAAGCCTTAGTGCAGGCAGGTGGAAAAGAAACCATCTATTACCATCTGCTGTAAAAAAGGCGGACATGATTCACAGAGAAACTGCTGCTCGGTCCAAAAATGTTGAGGAAAATTCTGAGCTGATGCACCCAAACCATGACCACAGAGTGCAACACAGAGAACAGAAGGACGCGGTTCCAAATGCTACTCTTTTTGTAGATATATTGATGCTAAAAGCTACAATCATTTTGTTGTCAAAGTGACTTCATGGCTTTAATCTTCAGCTCTGAATCAGGAAGTCGGAGCTGGAAGGAGCCTCACAGGGAACCGAAGCAGTGCTACAAAACCACAGGACAAAGCAGCCTACCAGTGACATGATCAGGCCCGGCCCAACCCACATTTGGCTTCTTATCTGCTGCATTTCACAACCGGCAGAACTTGTACTGCAAAGTAACATTATCAGCACACATCAATGTAACCTGAGATATCACTTAAAGGTATAAACCACAGCGTTGGCAAACTGAACATGAACTTAAAGGGGACGTCATTTGAGTAATGCTCATAGGAACGTTTGTTGAATTAGTCTAATAATTCTGATGCGTTTGACTCCCTCGTGCTCACGAGCTTCGAGTCCTTTCGTATCTACTGCTGCAGTATTCTGTTTATATGACATATTGCAAAAGCCATTTTCACATCTGGAATAGCACTCAAGTAAACCCCCTGACAACCTCCAGGTACATACACTCACTAGGTTTTCTCCTTTTCTTTTCACCCAGTTGTGCTCTTCTGTTATATACTGTAACTGTACAAAGCTAGAAATGCATCTGATTCTTATTGACTATAACAATTGCATTTAGAACTAAAATAGAATGCTGAAAAGAAAAAGAAGAAAAGCATTTACAGTGCATATAATGAGAGATTTTGCAGACTTGCATAGCTTTATCCTATATTTGTGCTGTTTTGCACATTTTGTTTTACTTTACAGGTTGATGCCTAATCCTCAGAGCTGCTGTAACAATTGAATTTCCTCATAGCGGGATCTATAAAGTTTTATATTATCTTATCTTTTACAATAATTTTATCCAAAACTCTTTTATTTTAACACATAAAATGTACCAACAAAAATATTTATTTTTCCAGTGGCCTATCTTTCTGTGCTTTGATTGGTCTTTGGATAAAAGTTTTCAGTTTATTTTATCAAATGGAGATTTGATCATTTAAGTTATTATATTGGGTCTGGGAAAGGGTTGGTATTTTAAGATATTTTTCAAACAAAACAACTTTAGTTAGTCAAAAAAAAAAAAAAAAAAGAACAAAAATGCACTATTGAATTTTGGAAACAGTTCAATCAAAGTTTGAGATTAAATACTCTAACAAATTTACAAAAAAGGAAAAAGTCTTAAAAATCTCCTGCTAAACTGCTAAATATTAATTATTATTTAAAGGGTTTTATCAGTAGAGGTGAGTAGAAAAAATGCAGGACTTGAATTTTACATAATTTAGTTTTCTCATCATCATTTCTCTGTGCAAATTCTGACTTGCAAATCGATTATACACACAAAACAAACAAAAAAAGGAAGATAATGGCAGACATGTCTTAAGAAAATTAAGCTTAAAATTTCCTTTCTGAGCTGGTATCTAAATCTGGATACTGGGTGTGTGGCTCCAATATAGCTCCAATATAGCTCGCCATTTTAGTTGCAGGCTGGGAGTCTGAAGGCCTGTAAGCTAGCAGGAGCGCATGTAACCAGATGGAGGATGGGAAGGGGGCGGGCCAATGCCACGCCAAAAGTTCCGCCCAAAACTCTTACTACAGCTCTGCAGAAACTATGTCCTAGAAAACAATTATTTGTTTTAAGAAGTTTGGCTAAAAATGTCCTAATAATAATCAAAAGACCTCTGGGAATGGTGTTAAAATAGAACAAATTATGACAGGAGTGGGACCAAGTTAGCTGAAGTGTCTATCAACCACATACAGAGCAAATTGCAACCATCAGATTTGGACTTCAGCAACAATAATCAGGTGATTGGGATTTAATTATGTGTTAATTGTCATTTGAGTCTAAATTAGGAAAATTGTACAGGATCTGAGGCTTTTATAGGTCCTTCCAAAACATAATCCAGATTTGAAAGATGGCTTTTACCACCTAACTTTTAGACTTTTACTGACACTCAGCATTTACCCAGACCCTAAGTAGAGGAAAGCTTGTAATACTACCACATGGAAACAAGCTTGCAAAGATGTGCGCTCATACACGGCAGAAATAGCAAGTGCATTGCTGTCTGAAATGGATACCCTGACATTCAAACTGTAAAATGATGTCCCCTCCTTATCAAACAAACACACTGTACAAGTACTCATGTTTCCTTCCTGCTCCTTCTCCGGTTCCTTTACCTTTTTTTTTTACATCTATGAGGAATTTCAAAAGTAAATCTGAGTCTGACAAGACAGCTTCAGCTGCAGGGAAGCACATTTCAACACTTGAAAAGTGGCAGGAATGGCAAAGACAAAAGAGTAAGGAGTTGACAAGACAATTGGAGGGTGAAAAACAGGAAGCAAAGGAGATGTGGTTGTTTAGAATTGACAAGCATGTCTGTCGTGATGTGGTTCCTTCCTAAAATGGTCAGAAAGAGCCCTCAAAGCTAGGGCCACAGCTTCCAACCACTTCTTTTTTCATTTTGATAGTGTCAGCTTTTCAGCTATTGAAAAAGGTCCAAATTTCATTTCCATTCTGTCAACATCCAAAGCGTGAATCAAAATATTTCCGAAGGTCACGGTTTAAATGCTCTTTTGAGTCCAAGAATGCAAAAGAAAAAGGAGGAGAAAAGAGAGATTAGCCATGATTTTCTGAACCACACTTGCCTGCCTTCCTGCAAGTCAACCAGACAGTCAGCTTGTCCACCATGAAACCATTCAACCAGCCAGCAAACAAGCCAACCGGTCCATTTCATTCAGTGGGGCCACTGGCATGGGACCAAGTAATGCCACTAAACAAAGAGCTACTGTCTTGCATCACTTCCCCTCAGAGAGGCCAACCGGGCCGCAGCCTCTTATCACCAGGCACTGCCAGTCTGAAGCACACTGAGGCCTCCGCCACACCAGCCTCTATACAGCTTTGTGTTACAGCCTTCTCCCATTATACCACCATGATACTAACCCAGCACCCATGGGAGGGCTTCATTTCACCTTTCAAGAGAGTAAACGGAAAGGCAAAAAAATCCATGGAACAAAGCTTTGAAAGGAATTCTTATGGACTCTAAGAAAAATGTTTTTTGTGTTTTTTTTATGTTTGTGAGGCTTAAAATAAACTTTATTTGGAAATACAACAGAAAAACAACATCTTCTATTACTGTTTTATCAAATTGGGCTTTGGAACGCTACACTTTAAAGTCCAAAATGTCCTAATCTATAAAAATCCAATTCTTACTAACTGTGATCCAAAAAGTTTCTTTTTGCGGCAGTTAAGGAGTGAAAGATTGGAACCCTAATGGGCAGCTTTGCTCCTCTGTCTTGATAAGTATTCTGCCGGTGTAGTTTGATACTTCCTTCCATTCCACAACCTCTGTGTTTGCATTTGTGTGTGTGTGTGTGTGTGTGTGTGTGTGTCTGTCATGGGTGCGTGTCTGTTTTCAACAGGCCCTGTGGCTGCCTAAGGGGGTTGAACATGTGTAAAGGAACAGTTGCATTCCTTTCAGATCTTCCTCTCAAAAGGAAAACACAAACACACACTCACACATTCAAATCTTCACAAAACGAGCAAACAAGGACACACAACGCACTCCTTCTCTTCCCCTTTTTTCAGCCTCCATTCCCTCTTTTTCTGAATAACAGCGGAGCTAGAGGGTCCCCCGGGGCGTCGGAGGGGCCAGAACTGGGCCGACCAAACTTGGCTTCCGACCCCGGAGCAGCGGCACGCCCACTTGGCGACGGCCTACAGTGCATTCCTGGTGAGAGCATTGTCAAAGGCAAGCACTTCCTCTGGAGGGCCGCCAGAATCACATTAACATTTTATACATTTATCTGTTGGCTTTAATAAACCAGCACCCAACAAAGACAGAAAAAAGAAAACAGCCATACATGCTGAAAACAGGATGCATGTGACACGCACATGCTCACAGAACAGTGTTGCAAAACATTGTTTTGATTCCCGTCTGTGCTTGCATTTCCCTGCTCCTCCTTGAGGAGCAAATATTCCCATCTACGTTCCTTTTTTTTTAATTTGATCTCTGTTAAGCAAATACTTCCTCTATGTGGTGTTTGCTTCAAATAACAGCCGACCTCCACCCGTTATGGGATATCATCATTGTCCCGTCCTCCTCAACTTTGTGAATTCTTTCTATGCTGATGGGAAAACTTCAATTAGTTTCAGAAAAATGTATGTAGATTATGGTTTTTATTACAGACCTCTGAAACTATTCTCACAACAATGAATGTTTTCCGGTGTAATTAATTCCTGACTAACAATCTGGGATGTATTTCCTTTGAGTTTGTATTACAGTTTTGAGTCACTTTTAGCACAAAATGTGAAGATGAGTGGACGTCCACGGGGAAGCTGTAATCTGTGATGTCACACTGGCTTCCAAATCTGCACTACTCATTAATTTTCCTCCATTAAAATCAAAGCATAACTCACATATTTTGTTTGTCCTCGTTGTATCGAGACACCCAAGGAAGCTGACACACAAACACAAACAATGATCTCAACTTCCATGTTTTCCCAGAAACCAAATCAGTGGAACTACTCTAATGGGACTGCATGGTTGACTGTGTGGGGACACACATGTGGGCATATTGCTCATTGCTGAGCCATTTATGATTGTACACAATCATATGTGGGAGTGGTTTGGCGGTCCACAATGAGGCTCTGTTGTTGTACGCAGGCAAAGAGGACACACGAGGACAAATCAATACCCAATTTGGGTCTTGAATTTCAGCTTCCTGTGTGAGCTGATTTAGGTCAACAGGAAGTATTACACTCGCTCAGAAGGCACAAAATAGTTTTATTTTTAGGTTTTTGGGTAACGTTAGAACTTTAACACGTGTCAGAGATGTCCGTTTTTGAATCATCTGAGAAAGATTTAATCCTTTTAGTTCTGTAAGTGTTAGATTTACGCACATTTCACTTTCAGCTAAAGTTGACTCAACAATTAGATTTAACAAATAAAATTTTATGTGAGCATGCTTGTGTGCAATCTTATTGTAAAAATGAGATGTATGATAACATGGAAAAGCAAAAAAATATACATGTATTTGCCACAACCTTTGTTTTTGTGTGTGGATATTTAAAAGTAGATAGCACAAAGTCAATATGAAATGTTAAATAACTTTAAATACTTTAAGTACTCCACTACTTTTGTAAACATCTGATACAGTGGACCCTCCTGAAAACGAGATGTTGCATCCCAAGGGACTTATCCTCATGTTTAAATAAATGAATACAATTTTTAATGATGACATCACTTTTGTTTGCTGTTTTACTGTGCTTAACAGTTACAGGTGGTTGGGTTCATGAATAAATTATGGCTGCCATCTGTAAATACTGCTAGAAATATCTTTTAGCTCCAGCCTGCAGATTGTAGTAAAAACATGTCCCTCGTCTTCTTTTACAGCTATCTGCTAACATTGCTTTAGTTTAAATTGCCTCTAATCCTTCCTGTTAACATGAACCTGTTTAAAGTATACCATGAACAACTAAGCACATCGTTATGGTAACCTTCCAGAAACAAATAGCTATTCAGTGCATTTCAATAGCACCCCTATCGGCAAAAAAGGTCAAATCATCGTATCAGTGGGAAGTTTGTGTGTGTCTGTGAGTGTTTCTGCTTGCTGTGTTTGTGCATGCGCAGGACCTCGGGGTGTGGTGTCTTGGCATGTCTCACCGCAGTTCAATGTTTCCTCCGAGCTCAGTTGGCACTCTTGTGTTCCTGTTGGCTGACCTTTTAGCTTCCTGTGAGGTTCCTGTCATGCACGCTCTGACGAAGGTCACAGGTTTGTTTGCTGAATTCCTGTTCAAAACAGTTTGATCCAAACTTATTATCCCAGAATTAGATCGTATTGTTGGACAGTTAGCCCACACAAGAAGAGTAGCAAATCTGAATATGTCTACATATGGATTGAACTCCTAACAGTTATCCAAATATTTGACAAAAGGAAGGAAGTCCAAGTGCATATTTTTATTTTCTGTTCTGATAAGTCCTCAAGTATTGGACTATTCCTGCAGAAGCACTTCTTCTTATTCTTACAGAAGCAATGCTGAGGTTAAAATATTTTTAAGACAGTTAAAAAAAGATAAAACCTGTAATTAAACATAGATAGAATGAATACCAATTTGATGAATACAGTTATAGATTTAGCTTAAGTGAAGATATTCTGACAAAAAAGTAAAATGAGCAGACATATAACCCTTCAGTTGTCAACATGGATGAGGAGCTTTTGAAACAAAAGTTTGAAGTAATGAAAGAAGAAGTGTTGAAAATAGATACATGCATGGGTGTTCAGTCTGTAAATCAATTTATTTTAAAATATATTAATGTGAAATCAACAGAAATAAAGAGGTCAATTAAAAAATTCTGAAAAATGTTTTGAACATTTGAAAATATTTTCAGATTTTTTTTACATTTACATGGCAGCTTTATGATTTTTCATTCGTTTGTTTTTTTGTTTTTTAACAGGTTTACTATTTTTGACAAGACCTAAATGTATAAGGAGCAGCTAAGACGGAAAATCCTATAACTAAAATACCTGGTTTCAGAGTGTAACTAAAATAAAATAAATAACCCAAACTGACCCAGACCTCTAAGAAATAATAAGGTGAGGGACTGATAACAACAATGCAATGGTTAACAGAGCACAGACAAACACAAAAAAATTAGGACAACTTTATTTATAAAGCCACTAGAGAGAACAGTAATTAAAGGAGACCCTGCAAATTAAAAGATACAAATAGATAGATCCAAACATTAGTGAGGTATTAAAATGTCAAAGCCATTAAACAAACAGAAAAAGGCAGCAGAGTTTTATTATTAGTCAAATGTCTGGCCATAAAACGGGTTTCAGGGCTATTCTCAAAGTAAAAAGGAAGAAAAGCTAAAAGTAAACTAAAAGGGTCAGAGCTCTTCAAAATAAAACAGGAAGTTAACAACTGAGCTTTGATAAAATATAACAGGACTTTGCGGAAGAAAACAGAACATGAAAGCAAGATTAGACTTTGTTTTAAATTAAATCTCAGCTGTCACTCAAAGCATGTTTTATCACAGAACCAACTAAAATCCACAAAAAAGTGAAGGAGTCAAACCCTGAAATTTCAACTGCCAGTTTGTATAAATCTTGATTGAACTGTGTCCATCAGAAACATGAGAGCATGGAGAGATTAACCACATCCAAAAGCTGCAGCAGGCATGTTCGCAGTACATCCTTAAAACTTTGCGGCAGCAGTGTCTGGAAGAAGGGGTCTGGCTTGTGAAGACCTCTGGCTCTAAATGCTATTCCTGTGGCTGTGTGGGTGTGCAGCCAAGCCAAGGAAGTGGCTGGTCTCGCTAAAATGCTTACAAACCAGATCATCTGAAGACCCCAAAACATTAGGTTGCATTCATGTCTTCTCACATGTGTGGCAGAGAGAAAGGAAAAGGCATCATTCAACAGCCGCTTCCTCGTTTTAAAGCATCAGATATTGGATTAGCGTGCTAATCTCCCTTTCGTTCTTTTCTCACGTTACTCTTATGAGCGTGCACATGTCAGCATGTGTGCACGAGTGTCAGTATCTCCTTCTATCTTATTTTCCTCTAAATTAGCAACTAGAACTTATTACTTATTCTGGTATCCTTGTGATCAGACGTCCTTTCAGTCATTGTGTGCTTTCCTGGCCCTTACATGCAGGAGCTAATAAACATGCATGTTCTTTTGTGTTTAAAAGGAAAATCAAAAACATTCATTCATTTTCTTATCCGTTTTTTCCCCTTTCGGGGTCACGGGGCTGCCGGAGCCTATCCCGGCCACTCATGAGCGAAGGCAGGGGATGCCCTGAACAGGTCGCTAGGGAAGAGTTTCAACAATCACACAGCTATTCACTCTCACACCTAGGGACAATTTAGAATTGCCAGAATTGCCACCTATGAAGCATGTTTTTGGACAGTGGGAGGAAGCCGGAGACCCCATACACGGGGAGAACATGCAAACTCCACACAGAAAGGTCCCCCATTGATGTTGATTCATGTTCATGTCCCCCAGCCGGGACTTGAACCGGAGGCCTACTTGCTGTGAGGCAAGAGCGCTAACCACTGCGCCACCGTCAGCCAAACAACAAATCAAAAACATTGATTTTCAAATAGTGTACAATTTTACACTGTGAAAAACAACCACAACAGCCTCCGCCACTACTCCCAGGGTTGCTGCATTGAATAAAAGATCAAGCAAGAAACATTTCAAAAAAGTTTTTGATATCAAAAGTTTACTTTTGGTGTAAAGTACACTTCTGAAACCAGCCTCCACAGTAGGGGTGTGCCAAAATATCGATATGGTGATATATCGCGATATTTAGTCCTGCGATCGATTATCGATACGTCTTTATCAAGTATCGACCTTTTATTTACGTTTAAAAACCCTGTTAAAGGTTATATTAACCATCCTTTGGTAAGATAATTCCTTGGAGGGTCGATAGGGGGCGCTCGTTGCGAGATTGGCTGTTGCGGGCGGACGAAGAAGAACACACATTCAAACAAAGATGGCGGAGCGGGAAAACAATGAGAAGCGACGGCAGTAAGTTAAAAGACGCGCCGGCAGCATTGAAGCTGCATCACCCAGAGTTGTGTGAGAAAGCTGTGGCTGCTGCTGGCCTGAAGCCGACACAGCCAGACGCGGATACCTTTTTCCAGACGAAGCTACCGCCGTCTTCTGAGAGACAGAGCAGCGGCAATAACAAACGGAAAACGGTCCCTGCAGCGCAGTGGAGAACGAGGGATTTGGGTTTTTATTGAATGCATTAGAGTTTTGACATTCTCTCTCAGAAATACTGAAAAAGGATCCCTGTACTGAACGTCCAGACCAGAGCTACGGCTGAGATAGAAACGGAAGAAAAGGCATCCCTGCTCTTAGACCCCCCTTCTCCTCTAAGCAGCAGTAGATGAGCGGCGTCTTGACGCTAAAGTCTGTGGTTCTCCAGAAAAACATGAACATAAACATACATCGCATGCAGCTTTCCCCAAACGTGTTGTTCACAAAGACGTTAACTTTTAGATGCACTTCAAGTTTTTTATGTATTTTATCCCTTGTAATTTATTTTGAAAGCAGTTTATGTCTTAAACAACTTAAAGAAAAGTTCCTAGCTACTTGATTTTTATTTTTCTGTGAGAATTATATTTTTGTTTACACCACATTTGCACTAAATGATGTCATTTATTTTTTAACAAAGACACTATAATTTGTTCACAGAATAAATATCTGATTTACAGCTATTTTTTAAATTAAGCGATGGCTATGGTTTTGTTTTTCAAAAGTTAATAACAATGTGTCTGGCAGCTACTTGACTCATTCATTTTTTATCCTGTTTACAGCAATTTTGTACTAAATAATGGACACTGCTGTTCATGTTCACTATTGTTTAAACTGAATTTTACAGATATTTCCAAATGAAAATTGTCATTGTTTGTCAAAGACAGAGTATTACTGATTTCAGCAATGTTACACAAAAGTCTGTTATTCATTACACCAAATAGGAAACAAGTTGTTTATTATCATGGTGTTTAAAAAATAAAAAATAAATGGGGAAATATTTTCCAAAAAGCTGTTTTTAAAGTTCTTCTTTCTTAAAGTTTGATATATCGTGAGTTGTTAGAGACGAGATATATCGATTATCGCATTATCGCCATATCGTGATAGTATCGTTATCGTGAGCAATGTATCGCAAATCGTATCGTATCGTGAGGTACCCAGTGATTCCCAGCCCTACTCCACAGGTCATTTAGGACCTGCAGCTTTTACATTGCCTTTATGCGTTCTAGCTTCAAATTTGGGAACAGAAGATGAGAGTTCCTGTCTGATCAGTAATGTCAAACGGTTACAACCATGAAATTCCAACCACCATGAAGATACTCAAAAAATATGAAAACCAAAGAGAAATGACATGTTTGGAACAACTAATGCAGTCCGTGCAGATGATGTGTTCAGTTGTAGGTCTATTTTTTTCATATTTAGATGTCCTTTAACTTAGTATAGAAGATGTTTTGTTTAAATAATAAAAATCCACTTTAATGATTTATGTGTCTGTGGCCTGACTTCACTGTGCAAGTGTGCAGATATTTTTTTTTTAAAAGACATCAAGTCTTTGAGTTTATATGGTCCTTAGGTGAGATAGGAAGATTTGTAAAGGAGCACACTCCATTTGCTCAGAGAGTCTGGCTAGTTTGGCTAAAAACTGAAATATGTTGTGCAAAATCAAACGTGTCTTGTCTCATTTAGTGAACTTTTATGTGACGATTTTATTGCAAAAACACTCCTGTGCCTTTTTTTTCTTTTTTAGGATTTACTGGCATGAATGCTGCTGATTTGCTTCCACAAAGACAACCTTTTTTTAGATTTTGTTTTCTATTTTTGAGGACAGACTAATGAAAAGGACTCTTTGTTAACATAAGCCAGGATTATGTGGTAAAGCTGCACAGTCTTGAATGAATGGACTGTTTTTACAACCTTCATCCTCATGGCTGCAACGGCTTCCTTATTTTTGTCTTTTTTTTTACTCTGCAGGATTCAAAATGTCATTTTGATCCATTTTTATGCCAGCATTCGCTTTGCCGACATGATTAAAGATGCATTTAATCCAATCCAAATAAAAAACTTGAAACTTAATAAGCATGACACCTCAGTGAAAGCTCCATCTTCTGTAGTTCAAATTTGCTAAAGTCTATGCGTAATGGTCTTTCTGTCAAAAAGTCACCCTTTCCTGTTTGGAGTTTCATATGATTTATTGTCCGTGATACTGAAAGGAAATTTAGATGGAGATGTGGAGACTAAGTAACGGAAAGACAAGAGGGAAAGAGGGTGAAAACAGAAGGGGAACAGAGATGGAGCACCTGCTTTGTGACTCGGCCCTAACAAAGACACCTCTGTCCCGCATTACAATGACGTCTGGGACACTGTAACTTCCTGTGTCTGGTGGGACAAGCAGGCAACACAGCAAACGTAGTGTTTGTGCGGCTAGTCCTATTCACACACAGTCATGGGCAGCAATTAGGCTGAAAAGCTATATTCACTGTTCCCTCTCAGCAGAGGGACCGGTGGTCTTTGCTGGAGTCAGAAATTCAATCAAGACCATCAGTTTGAACTTTCACAACATAACTTTTTCCCAAATTTTGCTTCAGCCATGCAAAATGTCTGTTTTGTCTGTAAAAGTATAACTTTTTGTTTTTTTTAAAAGAGATAAATTGGACTTTCTGTGACCTGAACTTCCTATTTAGAGCCAAACTTTGGAGGCCATTTTGCCATGGAAACAGCCTAACAGCCGAGCAAGAATGTAGGTAATATTTCTCAAATTATACTTGCCAACATGAGGTCAAAATGAGATATGAAAGGCTCTTGGAAAATGGCATTTTTAGCTTACATCAAAAGAATTTCCTTTTTTCTTTTTCTTGGTCTCAGAGTTCAGTTCAGAAGGAGGGCAACGATATATAAAGTTACATATTTATCCGCTATTCTATAAATGAGATTCAAGCCTTCTTAAACCATCAAAAGCAGAGTTTTTTTTACAGCTTTAAAACAGCATATGATACTTTATCTGTTTTTCTAACTGCTTCATTTGTGTAAATCCTTTCCCCTCCAAATGACAAATCTTTTAAAATCCCCTGGTTAGCCACTCAAAATTTCAGTCATTACAACGACGCAGCTTCAAGCCGAGAACGTTTTACTGTTCAGTTTGTTTTAGCATGATAAGCAAATTCATGAGGAACAAAGGCCAAACTTCCTCACAAAATTGAATCCATGTACGTTCTAACAACCGTACAGAACCTTTGTTTTGTTTTTTATTGCAAACGTTGTAAACCTACATGCATTCCAACTCAACCAAAGCCTGTAGCGGCAGAGCTGTGTCACAGTCATTACAGCACAAGATATATGAGAAAAGAACAGGGTAGAGGACCTCAGCAATAGCTCAACGTGATTGAAGTTTGATCCCGGCCACCAATTATGTGGTTGCTATGTTTCCTCAGTTGCTACCCTGGTATCTTCCTTTCACACGCTCGAGAGGCGGAGGACGAGGGGAGAGGTGCGGATATTATAAACAAATGCGGTCAAAAATATAGTTCTGATGAGGCTAAAAATAGGTTTTCATCACGATTGACAAAACAGTGGCACAACTGAAAAGCTTTTTTTTGGTATGAATGGAGGGACATTTTTGACAATCAAAGGTCAAATGTCACTGATGCTGTTTTTTTTGTGGATTTCATTTAGCAAATATGTTTTTCTTTCGCTCTTAACAATTCAATTTAGATGTCTTAACAATACAGCCTTTCGAACATCAACAATACAATCAAAATTTAGTAAAGGAAAAATACTTCTAAAATGTACTTCATTTTATTTATACATTAATTATATTACATTTTTAGAGACTAAACATGTCTATATACACATACATATATATATATATATATATATATATATATATATATATATATATATATATATATATATATATATATGTATATATATATATATATATAGTATATATATATATATATATATATACATATACATACATATATATCTATATAAAATATACAATAAAAAAGCAGAGGGAAATGTAAAAACAAATTATATTTTTTTAAATTATGACTTGAAACTGATAGCAGAATTGATTTTTTTTTTTTTTCTAATTTTGATGCCACATTTCTAGTTTTTATCTAAGGAATTTTGCAGATGAAATTCTCTAATTTTCCTTTAGTTTTGACTTTTCTCTTTGAAACCGGAGAAAATGTTTTTTCTTACTTTGCTTATTTATTTATACTTACTAATGTGTTTTTTTTTTAACATTTAACAAAACAAGAAGAAGAAATTATATCTAGATTTTTTTAAACCAAATTATCAACTTTTTCAGATTTCACATTTGCTTACTGTGTACAAAGAGAAGATCCACACCACCAGTGAGTTCCATTTGAATTGCTCAACAAACTTGCCAAATGCCTTGAAGAACTATGCTGAGTCAAAGTGTGTGAAAGCTGTGAGCAAATTTAGCACTGAAGGCAGATCTTTCCAAAAATTATCTGATCTGAATAAAGAATAAAGATCTCTTCAATTAAAAACCAATGTGCGAGAATGGAGATCCCAGAACAGTTAGCTGTCGTTTTACTCCGTCTCCAACCAGAGTTTTGCACATTTATGGCTCTTGCATGAAAAATTGGTTGGTTTCGGCCTTCAGTGATCTAAAATATGTGCTAGAAGATAAAAGTTCAGAGTTAAAAAACATTCCCTGGATGAGTTGGATGCTTGAGAATATTGCGGGATCTCCTGAGACACTAGGAATTGTAGAGTTCCTCCAGAAAAGGAAGGGAGGACTGGTTGATCTTCGGGGCCAGAGCGACAACCCTCTGGAGCTGGGAAATCAGGCTCATACACAGGAATGCTCTGTATGGACCACTGTTAAAAACACACATTTTTATATGATTTTGATTACTGTTCCCTAAACCTTTGACGGTTAGTGAGGCACTGACGTCATCAGTCAGATGCTCAAATGAAGCCTACAGAGAAGCTTCTTCACCATTTGATTGGCAGCATAGAACAAAAATGACCAAAACTGTTATTATTGGCTTTTACTTATAGATGAAGTCCACGTCCCGCTGCTTCTGAAGAAACACATGGGTAACCTGTTTGTAGGAATGTTCCTTTTCTTTCATCAGTTTTAAATAACCCCTCTGTCTCAATGGAGATCATTGCCAGTGACGTGTCTCAACAAACTCCTGGGTTTAGACACATTATCCTCCATGCAGAAAACAATGCTAAACAATATCAAAAATAAGTGGATGGCTGTGCTTGACTTGCTCCACTAATTCTACTATTCTTTGGCCGCTGTGTCATATTCTCTGGAATCACCAGCGCCCTCTGCCTTCAGGCAGGCGTACTGCGTGCCTCACCTGGTGTAGCCTCTGTCTAATGCACATTTGTAGCAGGTAAAAAAACGACTAAACGGGTCACAAACTCACACCAGAGTATCAGACAGTTTGCAAGAAATATACAAATGCAGTCATTAAAAAAGGAAACGTCTTTTATGATGATAGAAAGACCAAAACACGCATGCTTCAACCGAAGCTCTGGTCAGTGTGTGCGGCGCAGGCTGGGAGCTGGGGAGGCACGGGCTGCCGGGGCCTTACCTGCCGCTTTTTCGTGTATTTGAACAGGAAATCCGTAAATTCACGACTTCTTATTTTATTTTATTTTTTTTTTACCAAAGAAGTGTTGAAAACCCATACAGAAAAAGTAATCATAGAGTAGACATGTCTAAAAATGAATACTTTATTTTTCTTTAACCCTTGTGCTATCCTAGGCACTTTAACGTTGGGAGTTGGGTCATCTAGCCTCTACAATACAGTGCGCTGAATCTTTTTTCCTCAATGATTTGTGATCTTCATTGGTTTCCATGGATTACATGAAATCCTCTCCACCTTTATCCACCTTTGTCATGGTAGGGAGAACACGTCAATGGTCATCTTGAGCTCATAGGATAGCACAAGGGTTAAAGTGCCTAGGATAACACAGGGGTTAAAAAAAAAGTACATTTATTTTATTTAATTTATGCATTTTTTTATAGAATAATAATTTGTGGTGAAACACAGCCTCATCTGCTTCTCCTGACACTGCTGTCATTAGCAAAGTGCATGAACTGGCTCCTCGCAAACTCTGAAAGCACAAGCTGTGTGGGTAATATTTAAGTGCCCGTAGGATGCCAACATAAACTACACTGGATGTCTAATGTCCTCATTTCTGACAGGAAGGCTGCACGCAAGGAGCATGCACGTATCGCTTGAACTGCACTAACAGCCCCCCCCCCCCCCTTGCACAATGTGAACAGTTTGGAGGGGCTGAAAAATAAAAAAATCTGTACGACATGCCTGTGTCTCACCTACTTCCCCCTACCTCCTTAAATGTTGTTTCGCTATGCATTCTCTCACGTGTTTGCTATGACCTGCCCCCTGCAGCGCGCCTGTAGATAAAATGTGCATCAATATTTTAACTCTAAAGGCTTACCGAGCGGTCTACAACTTTGAAATTTTGCACCTGCATGTCCCATACAGATTTGTCAATTTTTCGCCCGCAGACAGCCTGTATCCACTAAAAAAATTCCACAATGGTCCATAGTGCACTGTAATAAAAATGTCTGCTTATGTATTTCTGACTCCTGTCCAATATAAGTATGAGTCACACAAGTCAGAAAGTACCCTAGAGCTTTAATCGTTCTTTGGACCTCTAAAATATGAACATTAAAATTTTGTGGAATTTATGGCAAAAGCTCCTGATTTCTGTCTTCCGTCTTCCTGTAACAGAAGGAGACGTTCACCCCTCAGCAGTGGAAACCTCAGGATGTTGAGTCCAAGCCCACAGGGCTATTGGAGTGTTAGCTCGTAATATCGCTGCTTAATGAGGGAAGAAATAGCAGTGGTTACCCATTTGGTTGAAGCCCTGTTTCAGTCTTTTGCCTGTGTGTAGGTGTGTGTGTTCAAATGCCTGAATACTTGTGTGGGTATGTTTGCACCATGGTTGTGTACAAATGTGCAATTGTGAGTCTGTGTGTAGGGGCAAATGAATGTGATTGTGTTTATTTGCTGGCTGTGTAGGATACAGGAAGCCTTGGGGCCCCCAAGCTCTCACTGTTTGTTAAGGAGCGAGGAGGAGGAAGAGTGAGTGTGTGCAAGAGAGTGGTGGAAGTTATAGCCGTCTTTGCTGTCTATAACTTCTGGGCATGGAGTCTCAATGGAGCCAAAGCACACACACACATAGTCACAAATGGTAACACTTTATTTGAAACATATAGCGGTGATTTATAGCTGTATAATCATCCACTCAAGCCTTGAGCTGATTCATCCATTATGTCAACCCTTGCAAAGTTTTCATGTTACATCTTCCTCGTAAATGACATCAAACTGGAACACCGGATCACTTTAACAAGCTTCCCTATCAAAATAAAAGTCCCTTTTTGAAAGAAGAGGCTGCAAATTTTAACGTCAATGTAAAACTGTTCACTATCAACTAATAGGCCTCGTGGTTTTACTGGTCAGGACAAAAGTAGCTCCAAAGCTCTACAGCAGTCACTCAAAACACTGCTGAAGTCCGCGCAAAGCTTCAAAAGTCTGTTTGTTTTTAGTCCTCACTGCAGGAAGGTGCTGGAATTTTTCCTGCTGCAGACACAGACGCAAAAATGTTAACAAAAGATTTATATTCTGGGAGATTTTCATTGCTTTAAAACTCTCATTTAAAAAAGATGAAATAAACTTTTTCAAACCTATTTTGTTTTAAAAGCTTTGTGAAGTTAAGGCATATAAGCCTTTCATGCCATGTGTCGCTAATTCACAGCGTACCATTTAAACCCCTTACTTAACATCATTGAATGGGAAATACACTGAAACATATACTTATTTAATTGAAAATAGTTATAGGCTCTAAGGGGTTAAGGAACTCAACATCAGCAGAAAATAAGAAAGTAAATGTATAAAATTTACGACACGAAAGGTTTTACAAAGTGTTATCGACCAAATTTTAAAAATCTATTTTTTGCCTTTTGTAAACATGAAAAGTTGCAGTTTCTTCAAACACTTCAATATCTAAACAGACCCTTATTTTTAACATAAGAAAATTGAACTCAGTTTAAAAGCAACGTACTTAATTATTTTCAAAATTAACAAAAAACAAATTTTGGATGTGGACATTTAGTCCCAGTATATTAAATCATTTAGAAACAGTCAGAAGTTCTGAGATCGTCTCCCTCAAATGTTTTTCTGTGGTATAATTTTGCTTTGGTCTTTGAATTCCCCTCAAATGAATCATTTTAAAGGTTTGGAAACTTTTGCTTCTTAATTTGAGGGTTAAGGCCAGAAATTCCAAGAATGGATTCAGCAAAGATATCCTGCTGGCTTTCGATTTGACACAGAATGATCGCCAACTTGAAGGTGATCATTGACACGTTGTTGCATGTTTTGAGATAAATAAAGAGCATTTTTCTACAAAAGTCTCCTGTTTTCTGCATCTACATTGAACTGACCAGAGATGTTTTAGAAGCTCTTTAATGGCTTTTACTTTCCAGCTTTGCAAAATAAATAATTCATTTATAAAAGCTTTTTTTTTTTACTTTGTTTTGCATGGCTCTGAATAGAACTCCTCTCTTCTTAGTTTTTCTTTTTTTTCTCCTGAGGTTTTGCTGCAGTTTCCTTTAGTAATTTGACAGTTTCACCACATCCACTTTGGTTTCTGGCCGGTGTCTCAGGCAGGAGCGCCAGTATGGCTTTTTCTTGAGGCGTCTTCTTCTTCTTTTACGTCTTGCAACAGCTCCAAGGTGTAGTTTTTTCTCTGAAGGTCTCCAAAGCACATGGCTACCGTCCCACTGAGAGAAAGGAGGATGTCATTATGAGAAGAACAGGAGAAAGAGATAACACAATGAGATCATTTAAAACAGAGAAAAACAACTAGAAAATAATTTGTTTCCTCTAACCATGGGGGTGGAAAAAGTGACCCTTTGCTTTCCAGGTCTTTCCCCATCTTTTTCTCCTAAAGACCACAATACAAACTATAGAGAGGCGAGGAGGCTGAAGGGGAAGTACTGTGTCATTTAGAAATTTGTCCTTGTGTTCCCTGACCTCCAGAATGCTAACCTAAACCCTTTTCTTGACAGTTTGACACTGTAAATACTGACAAAAAAGATGTAGCTGCTTGTTCTGGATGAAGATTTTTCCCCTTGTTTTCATTTGGAAAAGAGATTTTAAAGTTAATCTCCGACCATCTTCTGATCTGTTTTCTTGTGTGTTCTTAGTGGTCTCTTCAATGATCATTATGCTGTTTTTAGCCAAAATAAAAATAAAAAACTATGTCGTTTTCTAGGACAGTGTTTTTCAACCCTTTTTTAAATTAAATTAGACTTGTTCAAGCCAGAAAAAAAAGGAAAACCTGACTTCGATTAGTAGAAATAGACAGGAATTAAATTAGATGTTCGGTCAGGCTACATTCTGGGCCACCTTTTTAATTAATATTACTTTATTTATAATTTTGATCCACATCTATGCTTTCGACTCCAGTCAGTATAGTTCTTTTTCTTTGTTAAACCCCTGTAATAATTGAATGCTACATTGTTTCCACCACACATTGGCTTTGTTTAGTAAAAGAAATCAGCAAAACTTTCATGGTGCATAAGAAAAATTGTTCTTATTTTTTGGGGGTATTCTTTAAACCGAGTAACAAACCTGTGATCAGTTTAGTCACCTTAACACTGTGTTAAATGAAAAAAAAAGGCACATGTCTCAACAAGATTTGGAAGAACTTGTTTTTGCATTTGTTTTTTTGAAAGATCTTCTCAAAGAGCTACAGAATAAACTGCTGCATGAGTCCTCACCAACGCTGGAAAAGTTCAGTGCGCTCATCTCTGAGCTGGCTTCCTCTCGCTCACAGAACAGATTACAAAATTCTCCTTTTGGATAACACAGCGCTGAGTGGCTTCCAGCCAAAGCTCAAGAGATCTTTTGGTAAACAATGAAACACCCAGACCTCTGTGATCATATGAAACTTTTCTGTTCTCAGTTTCTAACAGCTGAATGATACAAGGCGAAGAAGTGTTCAGATTTTACGCATTCAGTATCTGGAACAAACTCCCAGGAGCCTGAAGGTCAGCCAAAACCATCAGTACTTTTAATCAAGGTTTAAACTTTTTGTTTTGTTTGCACACTAGTTATGTGTTGTTATTTTCTGCCATTTTAACCACTGTGTTTGCTCTGTGTGAATACATATCTACAAATGCACTAACTAAAAAGAAAAAATACGATTTTCTCTGGGACAGCTGGTTGCCACCACTGGAACCAAGACTGCTCTCCCTAAACTGGAAAAAGTTTACCCCTTATAAAGGCTTAGCCCCTCCCACAGGCCAATAAACCACACATTTTTTTAAAAGGAATTCCTGCCTTGCAACCTGGCTGACTCATAAACATTGCAAGAGTCTTAAACATTAATAAAATTGTAACAAATGAAATATAGAAAAACGTTTGAATCAAAAGGAATTAGACAGAAAGAAAAACTAAGCAAAAAGAAATTCTGACATTCAAAGTCATTTCCTGTTTCCTGTGGATGGATATGTATGATGATGTGTACAATGCTGTAGTTGGGCTGTTTGTGTAGGAAATAACTAGATGGAGAGTAAGATTCTATTTAAAACTAAGTGTGTTCCCTTAGAATTAAACAAAATGGGCTACTATGTTGTGGTTAAATGTGAATAACTTGTTTGCCTGGGTGTGTGCATGCGTCTGGTGCAAACTAAAAAACTGATACTGGGCTATGAGAGAAAAAAAAAAAAAAACAATTAAGTTCAGGCGCTGTCCTGCAACCTGCGATGCTGCTTGGTCACAAGAGCCCTTTCTGCAAGAAGATAGCAGCTTAAAAAGATTTCAGCACCCCTGCATTTTTTCTTGTATGTCACACACAATTTTTAACATTTATTAGGACTTCTTTTTTCTCATTTTGGCTCTCAAATGTTTTTTTTTTTTTTTAGTGGGACCAAATTATTTAAGGTAAAATGGCCAGTATGCTCCTAAGAAAGTATTCATTCTGGGAGGTAAATAGAATATATTTGACAAGATAGTGAATCAACAAGCAAACAGCATTTGTTGAGGAAATTGTTGCAGTTTTTAATAAAAAAATAAATAAAATAAAAAAAGGTCTATTTACGATTCATTTCAAAATACGTGCAGCCAACACCACATTTCTTTCTTGTCCACACGGACCCAGATGAAGGGTTAAGTTTAGGATTACGGATGCAAGTAGGGTTAAACCACCTAACAAACCTGAGTGCGGCTGTTTCTGCAGCTCACCGCTCCTCCAGGAGAAGGATCAAATGCGGAGAACCCTTTCAAAGCACCTAGGTGTGTGACAGTCAGTCAAACTTGAACTTTAGGTTCAATTTTAAATATGCGTGGGCAACAACAAAATGCAGCTTTGGACCCATTTAAACTACGTGTGGGCAAGGCAGCAATGTGCATCTTGGCTGCACGTATTACGTATGGCCAATGTGAATTTCCATCACTTTTTGTGCTGGTCACACGTAAATATGTGCAAATAACATCATATTTTAGTAAAACAATGTTAATATGAAGAGAATAGGATTATGTTGAATTTGCCTTGAAACAAAATTAAAAATAAAGAGGATCGTTGAGGAGCTGTGACCATATTTAAAAAAAAGTTCAGGATTTTACAGACTACAGCTCTCCTTCCAGAAATGCATTTTGAAAAGTGTTGAAGGAAAAAGAGAAACAACACAGAACCAAAGATTTTCCTGACCTAACTTTTTGGAGATGTTTTTTTCTGCAATTTCTGAAACTTTGTTAACCCCTACAGTTGACATACATGTTGTATTATTAGAGCGGCTTTTTTTTTTTATTTTTTTTTTAGGGTTTTTGCAATCAGTGCCCATGTTTCTTTTAAAAGTTTAAAATGTGAAATGTTTTAAGAGGTAATGAAGAAAACTTGTGAACCACGAAACCCTGCTGTTATGAGTGACCCAGAATTGAGGGAGAACAAGGAAGAAACAAATGGGAGAAAGGGAGGGGTGGCAGTGCACAGTTTACACCAGGAAGTAATTATACAAATTCTAAGCCAGGCCTCCTAGTTTACAGTCCAGCCATAAACCCGCTGTGATGTCTGGCTCGCAATAAACATTATTTATTTCTTTGTTTATTAATCATTCCACTGCTAGTTCCTCACATTTTCTCTCTTTTTTTTTAAAGTTTTTTTTAAGATACAGAGCCCCACTTGCTGGGAGGAGCAATTTAGTTCAATGTTGAAACGTCAGGCTTCAATTTAAAAGCGAGAAAATACAAAGAGGCTATGCTAATGTAATTATCTTTTATGAAACAAACAGGCAGCATTGATGTGGCTATGTTACATGTGGGTTGCAATGTTTTAGGATGAGTGAGTCAAAAGCTGCGGCGGAGGCATCAGTTTGGGTCGTAATGGCACTCGAAGCCTCCTGGACAAAGGAAGCGTTTAAATCTAGTGAGGTCAAGCCTTCTCGACCGATGTCTTTAAAGTTGAGGTGTTCGTCTGAGTTCACAGCATTTCATTTGTGCTGGCTTAGATAAACTGTCTGAAATGACATCTTCTGCAGATAAGGAGTCATGCAGAAAGTAGACAAACACGACACAGCCAACATGACGAATTGTGCATGAAATGACCAAGTTTGGAAAAAGAATGATGTTCGCCTGCTGTGTGGCAGTAAAGAGGATGGCTCTCTGTTTCTGTTTCCTCAACCAGTATTTATGGCCGTGTTTGCAGGAAGGAAAACTTAATCCAAAAACCTTTTAACTCGCTTATCGCATTAGTTCACATCAATCAAAGAGTTAACCTGAAACCTTTGATTCTGCACCAACGTCAACGTCTCCCACTTGGCCCCATACTTCATCGTCTCCTTCGTTTCATAACATCCCAGTTGCCCTTTCGAAAACATCTGCAACTCCCATGCAGCAAGCAAAGGTTAAAGTCTGCAGAGATCCAGCAGCTTGTTTTCAACTGTCAGGGAGGCAGGATTCCTCAATGACATGTTGTATCCCATCCTAACTGTAACATCCTCCCCGTAGGGTAAATAAAAGCTCAAAGTGAGTGTGCAAGTGTGTGTGTGTGATCAGCAAGAGATATATGATCTGTCTTTTTTTAAAAAAAAGAGCATCTGCTTACGTGCAAAATGCACTTAGACAGAAAGAAATGTGCTTGAACGCAAAAGCAAGTGCGGTTATTTGGGCGTACGTGTGTGTCTGTGTGCTAGTGCATGTGTGCGTGCACACCAGATAGCCCTTCTGTTTATTTAGTTTGAGGTGACAGCAGGAAGGAAGGCAGGTTAACGAGCTGCCGGCTCCAGGCACCCAGGCACATGGTGATTACGCAACCCCAGTCAAGTCCTCTTTCACACTCACACACACACACAAACACACAGCTAATGGATCCACCTGGGTGAGGAAACGGCTCAACAGCATGCAGGCACATTCAAGGGCTCTTACATCAGCTGAGTGAAGTTTTATCTGTGCACAAAACTTGCACAACAAAACAAAACAGTTAAATGTTTATTCTGCTGGGCATGGGTGGTCACTCTAGAGCTCCTTTCTGCAAAATGTGGAGGACAGCGTTCTGGGTGAAAGAGTGAAGCGGCCAAATTTATGACGTTTTAGGACCTTTTTATTATTTTATTCCCTGAATGAAAAGTTTTTAGGAGCAGTGAGGAACTATAGTGTTTTACAACAAGGCAGAAGAGAACAAAAACCAACCACAATAAATCAAATGCTCACATTATCTTGGAAGGTTCATGTTGCCAAAGGCTTAGACTGTTTGTTTTTGTGTTCCTGCTTTCCTTTCATTAAGCCCATTCATAACTATTACGAGAGAAATATTATAAGAAGCTGTTTTCCTGGGTCAATCCAAACAGTAGACTCATAGCTTCTTAGTATATTTTATTTTTGGTTGGCCAGTGGTACTTTAAAATGTTTTTTTCACCCAGTTATTTTCATAAATTAGATTAAACTTGTACCTTCAACAATTTCAATGTGCAAAAAGTTAAAATGCTTCTTAACTATAAAAGTTTTAAAAGCTAAAAATACTCCAATCTATTTTCATCGTACTGGCACAGATGTTTGTAATTTAATTTGGTGTTACAACAATTTAAGCCTTTTGGGCTGCACGGTGGCGCAGTGGTTAGCGCTCTTGCCTCACAGCAAGAAGGCCCCTGGTTGAAGTCCCAGCTGGGGGACCTAAAACAGAACATCGACGGGGGACCTTTCTGTGTGGAGTTTGCATGTCCTCCCTGTGCATGCATGAGTTCTCCAGGGACTCTGGCTTCCTCCCACCATCCAAAAACATGCTTCATAGGTCAATTGGCAATTCTAAATTGTCCTTAGGTGTGAGTGTGAGTATGAGAGTGAATGGGTGTGTGATTGTGGCCCTGTGACAGACTGGCGAACAGTCCAGGGTGTCCCCTGCCTTCGCCCACAAGTGGCTGGGATAGGCTCCAGCAGCCCTGTGACACCGAAAGGGATAAAATGGTAGAAAATGAATGAACGATTTTTTTTAATAAAACTCTGAATAAACAAATTTTTGTTATTTATTCCTTTTTGAAAAGACAACTACGGTGGCCCTGAAGTGCAAATCATACCAACAAATCACCCAATGCGGAAACATATTAAAAATCACAACAACAATTTAAAAAAGAAATAGCATGACATTTTAGAAATCAAAACAAAATTTCAGAAACCAAAAATAAAAAGAAACAAATTGAAAGTGAAAATGAAATTAAAAAAATGAAAGACAATAAGAGACCAGAAAAGATAGGTACTTTGGGACATTGTTAACTGGAAGATGACATTTACATTTTCTCAAATGCGTTTCTAATGTCTGCATTCTAATCCAAGTATATGAATAGTACGGAGAATTGTCATTATCCCTTCATGTCAAACAACCTTTGGTTGAAATGAAGGACAAACGTCATCATCCAATCAGCGATGTCCCATGGTAGTTTCTTCTTCTGTCTCCTTGTTGTGTGATTTTCCGAAACGTTTCATTTTTATTTCATTTTTGAAGTTGTGTTTTGGCTTCTGGAATTTTGTTTTGTTCAGCTGTTTTCTGCACGCCACCTGGTGACGACTCTGATAAAGATGGAACGTCTCCGTCAAAAAATGTCAGGCAAGTTTTTTAATATACTGCATGTCTGATAACAAAAGAATTAAGAAGCAACACAAAAAGCAGTAGAGCTGGTGAAAATTGCCATCAGTATTCTATACATTCAGTTAACTTTCATTTGTACCAAAACTATTTGATATATGAAAAAACTGAGTGCAGCTGATCTTACAGATTTTATCATTTAGGTTTTAATTGTTTGAACAAACACAAAACATGTTGAAGTGTGTCTTTAACATTTTGATTAGTTGCATTTGTGATTCCATAAATGGACAAACTGGCCATAAACTTTGGGAGCCTTGTGGCTTTCACAAGAAGAGCATTGGTTCTGTTCCTAAATGAATGCAATGCTGGACAAATTTTTGGTTCAAGAACCAATAATCCAGCTAAGTCTATAATTTTGATGCTGTTTTTCTTTTAGTGTTCATGTAACATCTTGGAGTAACCTTAATGTATTCCTGTAAAAGACAAATTAAAGGGTTTATGTCCCAGAAATTGTGACGTGTGTCCCTTCGAACTGAAAAAATAAACGAAAAAGAACTCTACAGGTTTCCAGTTTATCCCCAGGCCAAAAAAAAAAAAAAAAATAGACACACAACCATATACTTACACAGCATATAGTCATTTTTAGAATCCCAAATGAATCTAAAATGGATGTTTTTGGACTGTGGCAGGAAGCTGGAGTACCCAGAGAGAATCCGCAGTCGCTGGGAGAACATGCAGACTTCACACAGATCCCCAGCCAAGATTCCAGTTTGGGTATTTCTTAATGCGAGGCAACAGCGCTGACCGCAGTGATGATCCACCAAATGCATAATCTGCACATAGACATTTGCTCAAAAACTATGCAAAAGAATTCAGAATCTAGATATGTGATCAGTCTATGACACTAAATACACATAAAAAGCCAAGGAAAGAGCTAAATGAATGATGTCCTTGCATGCAAAGGGAAAACACCAGAAACACTTGCGTTATCTTCGCATCAACCAGTTTCTAATTGCTAGAATTCCTTGGAAAATGGAACCCATAAGAAAGTCAGTCAGATAAAATATGAGTCTCTGTGGGCACGTTCACACCAGGGCTATCTGGTCCGCTCCAAAGTCTACTTCCTCAGATAGTGCGTTTTATCGGAGCAGATGCATGTAAGCTCATCTGAACTCTTATGCGGAAAAAACAACTTAAAAAAAGACATTCTTGCTTCTGTTAATGAACAGTGAAGCTCAGAAAATTGACCTATAGACCATGTGTTTTTAATGGATTAAAAACAACACCAACAATTGAAGGTTAAACCAGCATTTCCTAGCTTTAGTTCTCTAATACCACTTGTATCAGGTGACTTTGGCAAGAAAAAACAGTAAAGCTTGCCGGAGTGCTTGAGGTTCTCAGAACCCAAATAATGTGCTGGGCGATAACATCATACTGTACACGGTCAGTTTTCTTCTTCTGTGTGAATTGTTTCCTCTTGAAAAAACAGGATAGAAAAAAAGGTCCGTTTTTCTTTTGGTCAATACCAACTTAAGGCAGATTGGTCCACCCTTAAAAGTGCCATGTGAAAGTAAACAAAACCAAATAAAAGTGTGTGGTTTTTTTTCCTTTGGTGTTTGCTGCCCAATAATTGATAATTTACCTAGCTTGATCTAGATTCAGCCAAAAGTCGAAGAGACACAGATGTAAATGGAGAAGCAGACGCCAGAAGTAAAAAACCCTAATGGCACCAGATAGAAGTTGGGTGATGTGTGTTCTTCGTACAAAGGAGTTTGTCCAACACTGAAGCTGCTGGAGTTTAGTTTTTCATGTATACACAAAGCAACCAGTTGTGGGTGCAACCGCAAGGCGCTGGCCATAGCAAAACTCTTCACCAAACAAAAGAAGTTCTTGGTCAATATTCGGATTGTTCAGAAAAGCATTCCAACTTTTTTTTTTGATGGACCTGGACCTAATGTTTGTTTGTTTTCTAATTGTTTGAGATTGGAAAAAAAATCCCATTCAGTGGTGTAAAACTAAAGGGTGTAAGTCTGTCATGGTCAAGCCACTTTTTGTTTTTGTATTTTGATCTTTTACTGCGCCACAATGTCACAAATTTAAACGAAAATATCTCAAAATGACACTTTCCACAACAACTATTAGGTTAGATCAAAATAGAATAATCAATTACAGGTCATAATTAATCATCACTCAAAAAGGAATCCCAAGATAGCACTAGTTTTTCGTTTTAAAATGTACCCTCAATCTAATGCAAAGTTTCATTTACAGTGCATGGATTCTGACTACAGTTCAAAGTAGAACTGTCACCACTAGGTGATTTTTTTTTTGTAGTTCTACTTTCCTTTTGTGCTCCTGATTATTTTTGCCTGTTATATTCTTCCTGAACATCAGCATCTCAAGCATGCTTGAAAACCAACAATTACAGGTGTTTGGACTAAATGTTGTCAGTTGGGTGGAGACCCAGAGGGCCGCAAGGTCACACAGGTCTTGTGATGAGGAATGAGTTTGTGAAACAATGAAATGATTCATTTTATCTTTGTGCAGAAAACTTGTCTCAGTCCTCTATCTCACTGTTTTCCACCACTATGCTACAAATCCAGAGTGGTATGCGTCCGTGTGTGCACACACTGTGCTGCACACACTGTGCTGCACACGTGCGTTCACTTGCATTTCCACCACATTCTGTGGTTGTATTTTTTTTCTCTAAACTTTGATTTACAGACCCAAAGATACAACACAAATTGAAGTACAGGTAAGGAAAAGAGGTTTAATTGAAATGTACACATATATGTTTCTTTTTATGTGGATGTATTTGTGTCATGCTAGTGATGGTCATTCAAGCAGAAAAGACCCCCCATGTTATCCATTAACGCAGTCTCGCCTTTGACCCTGAACCCCACTGAATTGCCCTCTAATGGAGGCCAGACTTTGGCTGTGTGTGCATGTTTGTGTGTACTCAGAGTCAGTCATGTCCATTGGCATGAGCATTAGATGGTAATAGGCAGAGTGGACAGAGGGAGCGAGAGCTGTAAGTACAAAGAAAAACTGACCCATGAAGTGGAGGAAGTTTACACAGCCGACTCCACAGAACTTCAGGAGCTGCTCTATTTATAAAGACAGCAAACCCTTGCTATGTATGTGCAGGTTCTCCTGAGTGTTTTCTTTTTTTCATGTGCTGTTTGTGTGAGTACATTTCACCACACAGTGCACGAGTGCGTTAAAATTAATAAATAAGCACAATTGAAGGCTTCCTGTTATTTAGTGGTGAGGCCAGAGGAAGTTATTTTGTGGTACACTGATAATTTTGGTCAGAACACTGGGCTATAAATACTGTCAGCGCTACGCTCTCTTGCCTGCCTTCCTCTCCTCACTCCATTCCTCCATGGCTCCCCAAAATGAAAAACTGGTGTGCTGCAGAAAAACAAGGGCAAAATAAGTATGCAGGGGTTTGTTTTTAGACTTTTTACAGCAGGCCTCTCTCCACTCTTGTTCATTGTGCGAACCAAGTTTTGTGAGGCAGTACAAACTGGCACAAACCCCCTAGCCCCCAGATTTGACGTTACAGCACATGTTGCATGTATCAAAAAAGCATGAAAACAGCTATTTTATGTTGAGCCTGATGATGCTTTTTTTTTTTTTCTTTCACTGCGGCATGCAAAAGTTAATCATTCATTTCTGCACAGGGCTGGTCTGCTGAATGTTGTCAAAGCCTGATAAAGCCCCGGAAACTGCTGGAAATATATCAGTGAGCCACATAGATGCACTGATTGATATGACACAGGATTATACGTATATAAAAAATGGTCTCTGAGACTTCAAGCAGGGAAAGGGGGGCATAAAAAACAGACATGGTTGTTTACCTTGGCCCCTTTTGCAGGTTTTAAGGTTCTAATCCTTCACACAAAAATACTTATTTAAGACAAATAATACAATTCATCTGAAAACTAAAATGTTAATATAATTTTAACAACTTTTAGAGCATTTTAGCGGATTATCAAAAATAAAAACAGTCTTTTTTGTTAATTTTCAAAAGAAAAACCTGCATTTGGTTTCAGATATATTCAAAGAAACTGAAGACTGTCACAATTTATACCAGAACTGAAACATCTGCAGTAATTTCACTCCTAAATAGAGATATTTAGGAGTGAGATTTTCCATAATTCCATAATATTTCTGACTGAGTTTTAAGATTATGCTAGCAAACTGTTGATGGTCCATTGGGAATGAGGTTGAAATAAACACAAGACGAATCACAATTCCACCTGTTTGAGTGAAGTATTTGAAATTCCTGCAGACGGGACTCTTACTACTGATATAATTATATGCACAGAGGATTTTATTACCTGCCCAGAAGAAACAAAAGGTCTTAACTGTGCCACAGGTGGTAATTGCAAAACATCTTTATTCACTTTTTTATTAGTTTGGACTTTTTGAATGAGGCAGAACCAGTTCTGGTCTAGTTATCATCCTTAACGAAACCTTTAAGAATTAATATGCATCTTTAAAAGGGCGAAGTCTTTCAAACTGCAGAGCAGAAGTCCTTTAAAGCCGTTTTTATGAACTAAAACACATCCTTCTTGATCTCAGCCTGAAAGGAAGGACATACCTGCATGCAGAGGTTTGTTTTGTTTCTTTTGCTGCCTTGTTGGCAAAGAAGATAACATTTAAAGAAAGATTTTATATTGTTTTTTCTGTTTTGTTTTTTATTTAGACAGCATAGATTGTAGGAATTCACATTTGGTTAAACACATTATACCATGGTCCAGGTGAATACTTGATTCTGATTGGCTGCTGGGGGTGGATTAAAAAGTGATAATCCACAGTGATAATGAACACCTATGAAAGAAGTTCCGGTCACATTTAAATGTTTTATATCACTGCGCTGGCTTCTTTAAAACAAACTTTAGCTTCATCATCTGGACAAAAACAAGAAGTAAGAGGAGAAACTTCTCTCTGATCTGATGCTTTATTTAACCTATCATGAAGACCAGCATATGTATCGCTTTCCTTTGCACCACAAAACAAATAGTCCACTTTTTGTAAAAAAAAAAAAAAAAAAAAGCAACCTAAACCGAACAAAAACAAAATACTAAAAACTGATTAAATATCTTTTGTGAGTGGCCATGGTATCAGCGGTACAATGGCCGACGAAGTGTGCATTACCAGAAATTAACGCACGCCGTGGAAGCAACCGTCCCACGCATAGCACAGCATACATTCATTTCTGACACTGCACACTTCATCAGCCAGTAACACATATAAAACAATAAAACACCATTAAAACATGGAGGTTCTAGTGTTTCGAGACAATTAGGTTTTAAACTAAAGGAACAGACTAACTGAATACCATTTTTAAACCAGACAAAAAGACAAACAACCATTGAATCAAAGAAGAGTAATTCCAGTGCAATTTATTTTTTGTTGTCTTTTTTGGCACAAAAAACAATGAACAACAACGATTTTGTCTGAGGTTTTTTAGACCTAAAAAAACACAGATGCCTAGCTTTGTTTTTGTCTTTATTTTTGTTTTATTTACTTATTTTAGGAAATTGTAGGTTTTTTGTTCCATTTTCTGTAAATTCAGATCATGTTTTTTCACAGCCTAGTTCCCTTTTTGACCATAACTGCTTCTTCAATTAAAAACTTCAGTTAATTGGCTTTCTTCTAGCTGATAACAGTCAAACCTCCAACATTAACTAGAGCAAACAAGGTTAATGCTCACGATTAGTGAGTCATTTATCAGTGTTGTTAGAACAGGAGCTTTGCTGACCTGCAGCATTTTTATCAGAAGGACCTTGTAGTATGTAGCTTTACTTGACCTTTGTGGACAATTGCTTTATGGCCCAGCAAGGAAATGGATTTATCAACACCTACGGTATTTTGCTTGTCTTTGTTTGTCGAGCTAGCTGATTACTTTTTATCCTAAACAGGACATTTGTCAGCCGAAGAAGTCAAGAGTTGGAGCAGTTTTCGACAACTTTTAGACCAACACATAGAACACAATGAAGTTCCAACAAAGATGAGCACACGTACACTCTGGGACATGGCCCCTCTACGCATGTGCACACCCACCCTGGTTATGACACTCGGAGACACATGTGGTCACTGCATGAGGCATGCCAGAAAATTCTTGCAGGGGTATGTTAATGTTCCAGATGCTTTTGGATATAAACAAGCCTTTAAGCCACAGTTTGTGTTTCTGTTTTTTACACAGCTCCACATCTCTACAGAGATGTGTATCTCTCCTTGTATATTGTTGCCGGATGGCAAAGTGGCCACTTATTGTTTACCTATGATAAGGCCTTTATTTTTGACTACTAGTTATGCTGCAGTCAGCAGAGGGGCCACATTGGGGAGCCTTGTTGGTAAGAAGCTGCAGTGCAATAAAAAAGAATGGACTAATAATGTCCCAAGTTTACTTTGTTATAAATTGAGGAAAATATAGATATTTTTTGAAATTATGACACATTTATGGGTACAAAAATTTTAGGTACCAAGATGTGGATAGCCTAAAAGACAGTAGAGTACATGCGAAACAATCTAGACCATAGTTACTTTACTAGATAGTTATGTTCTAATTTGGGGGTAAAACTCATCAAATGTGATGGGTAACCTAAAGCAGGGGTGTCTAACTCAAATTCACAGTGGGCCAAAATAAAGCAGTAAAGTAAAGTCACGGGCCAAACTCAAAATGTATTGAAAAAATTAACTGCAACTTTCCATATAGTGTCTTCTTATGTATTTTCTTTAGTTACAGCCACATTAGCTCCACACACAAGACAAACAGGTCTGTCCTTTATATTTGTGAACAGATAATCTGCCTCCCACCCATCTTGAAAGCCCCTGTTGTCCATCTTTCTTTTGGCCATTTTTGTGGAGGGTGAAATTAATTTTATAAACAATTGTGACTGGAGCATGGCTGTCAGTGACTGTCAACAGAAAAAAGGAGCGCTTGCCAGTTTTGACTGCACGCCAACATACTAGCAAAGCATTGTGGGATTTGTAGTATTAGCTGTACAGTATATACCACGGGCCAGCTCTATGCACATTTGATATGACCTCGCAGGCCAATTATATTTATACTGCAGGCCAAAGAAAGAAGAAGAAAGAAGATCTGATTCTGCACACCATCCACAGCATTGTCTGCTAAAGTGTACTATACTAAGAAGACATCACATAGATGCTCTATATTGCAGCCTACTTAGAGACTCACTTCAATCATTTTTTATCTATTTTTAAAGCGTTTACAGTGGCCTTTCAATTGTGATTATACAGTTTTTTAACCAAAATGTAAAAACCTGTGTTGTTTTCTGAGTCATAGTTTCTGCACAGTACATCAATCTACTTGTCAGCAAGTATTAGAAAGGACCAGAGCAGGGAGGTTGTGGCAATTTGTATTTTCTATGAAAAAACTACAACCTTTTTTATTCTGTATTTTTTCGTCTGATCTTGATTTACAACGATTTAAATGCAAATACTCAGAAATTGAATTTTCTTCATATATTTCCTCCATCATCAGAAAAATGCCACAAGAACACTTTAAAAACACACACAAAAACACGATTTTCTTCAGAGTGGGTCTTGATTCATAGTGACAGAGAAGGTTTGCAACAATTAAATAACATCTATTCTCAGATCTCTTACAGTTCATAATCATCCAGAATATATAACGAGCTTTTGCACTGTATGTGCCACAAGACCACTGAAAGACTTTCAGTCATCTGTGCCAGACAGGTTTTATACGCAATGGAAAGACTGAAGTCGAATAATGCTATGAGTTTATAATGGGGATGTACTTTAAAAGTCTGTTGAAACCTTAATTAAAACAAACAGTCCGCAAAAAAGTTATTGCAAAGCCAAAACTCTTTCTTTCTCCCCTCAACTTTTAGGGCGTCCCTCCAGTAAAGTAATTCCTGGAATAACTGAACATTTATTTACTGTATGTGTTGGATGCCCTTCCTGCAGCAGTGACTAGTCTTGAACCCATAACCTGCTGGTTCCAGGCCCAGTGCATTTCCCACCAGAAAATACAAAACTTGAATATAATCAGTATAAAAATGTTTCAATATCAGTGCCTATTTAAAATGATTTTTATATGAAGTATATAAATGTAATTGCTGCTCAACCTAAAAACCTGAACTATAGCCAATATATTTTTACTTTTTTTTCTATAAAATATTGGAAAGTAACTAATTTGGTGACTGTTTTTGATTAGGAGCATGCAATAAAAGATCGTATAGTGAACACTTAGAAGTCTCAGCATGTAGCTTTACAGCTATTCTTAATGCACAGATCATTAGTCTAAATGGCCTCTTGTAATAAAGGACAAAATAAGAGTTTACAGCCATGCCACTCAAGTCAGCAATCCACAGGAAACCCTGCACCTTAATAAAACCTATGCTGCAATCCTAAGAAGAGAAAAAAAAATCGCATTTTTTGAAGGGGTGTAACACAAAATTTACTTTATTATAATAGTTGTTTTCTTTAAAACAAAGCTTCAGTGTTAAAACACAAAAAACGTGATTTCCAATCATGTTTTATGAGAATATTATTTTCCGTTTGTGCACACTTACTTCCCCTGTTGCTCACACATCAGTGCAGTTGTAACTTGATGTTGTTGTCTCTGCCATTGTTCTCAATCAACCTTTGGTTGTCCTGAGATTTATCCCCCGGCAACATCGGAACTGTGTGTTTATTCATCCCATAATAGAGCTCATTCAGCTGAGGACATCTTGATTAGGTCTGCTCAACGTCTGGTTCTCATTTAGCGTGGAGGATGGGACGGCAAAAAGGAAGGAAGGAAGGAACGAGTAGAACAGTGCCAAGTGAAAAAAAGGGAGAAACGTCTATCTGGCATAAAAAACAGAAAGTGGGGGGAAAAAGAAGAAAGGTAAGAGGGCTGCCCTGTGATTTGAATTTAACTTCAGAGAATTAAAAAAAAGAAAAACCTTTCCTTTAACATAACCAGTGAAAGATTCTGAGAATGTTGACAACTAACTTTTCAAGGGACAGTTTTTAAATTATACATCAAATATACTGTATACATATGTCTGTTTGGGATTCTTTTAAGACAATATTCTAAGTATGTCATCCTTAACCATTATGTCAACAAGTGGACATATAACTCAAGAATTCTTCCATTAACTCAAAACTATTAACTAAAGTATCGAGTAAAGGACTGCTGCTGCTATAAAGTGTTCTGTACTTCACCAAACATGCTTTTTAATTATTATGAGGTCTTATGAGTATTATGAGGTATTATTATAAAAGTTGTCCGATACCGGTTGTCAATTATGTGACTTCTAATGAAAGTTATATGCATTAAGTAAGGTGTTTCAGTTATAGTTCTCTTTAAAAAATACATAAATTGGAGAATTCTGCCTAAACTAAAGCTCGGTGTGTAGAACTGTGGTGTAGAACCACCCAGTCCCACAAAATGTGAGGATTGTACAGTTCAGTTTAGTTTTATGATGTTTTTGGTCAGGCATGAAGTCACTCCAGGTTCATGTTTATCATCATCCACAGCTGTTTTCATTTTTTGTTAATTGCTCTTAGTCTATGTTAGTGTCTTGTTTCCAGTGTGTCATTGTAAGGTTGTTTGCTTTGTCACCTTTTTTTATGTCATGTTTAAGTTTCTTTTTAACTCATTGATGCAAATATGCATCAAACCACTTTGGCTCCATCTAATTAAAAGTAAAAACATGTCATTAATTTTTCATAATAGAATAAATTCAAGCATTAAAGGGTTACATTTCTGCCACCAAGCCTGGTTTCCTGTATTTTGGGTGCTACATCACTAGTTCCTCACAAAAAAAAATGTTTTTAATCAAAACAACTATTTTCTTAAAAAGAAAAGTATATCAATTACAAAAAAGAAAAATTAATTACAAAAAGGAGTCTTGGCTTTTAGTCTACAGAGCATAACATACCTCCTCTAAAAGGAGTTGTCAGGTATGTGAACTTTAAAAAAAATAAAAGAATCAGTCTTGTTTATTTCCAGGTAGTGGCTTTGAGGCTAATTAGCATGTATCCTGAAATACAAGTGAGATGACAAATTCAGCACAAAGTAGATTATTCCTTTACCAATTTGTGTAAAATCACTGACATCATACTGAGTGCTCCTGCAAAACTTATTTTCTACTTAACCCATCTTGAATGTTTTGACTTAACTCATGTCTTTACTTGATGCTTAATGTTAAACTGGATTTAAATTTTTTCTCATACTTTTCTGGGCACATTTTTAGCAAGATGCATTCTGACAGTACTTCTCTGAACCACTTTCTCTGGAATTACTAAGAACAGAACTTGGTAAAAAAGTTGTTCTTTTTTACATTCTTATTTGGAATTTAATGTGGTTGAAGCAGGGGCTACTCTGGTGTTATAAACATCTTTTTGTCCAGCTCTTCACCTGGTTCCACACTTTTTCCTGTTGACTTCACTCTGTTTTTTTCTGTTGTCTCCCCCCCCCCCCCTCTGTTTTGGCTGCCAACAGAGAAAGCAGACAGAGAAAAAGAAACAAAAGTTTCATCTTATTTTGAAAATGTTATGCAAAAAAGACATAATTGGGTGAGGTCAAAAGAGCCCGCCACCTGACAGAGTAGTATTATAAAGCAAAAACAAATTTGGAGGAAAAGTTTCACACTGTCATAGACTGACAGTGAACTTTCCTGTTATGTTATGTAGTCACAGCGCACAACACAGGCCTAGAGACTCCTGCAGAGCTATTGCATCAGAAAATGCTGGTGTCATATTTACATGTCCTGCAGTTTCCTTTCAACCTCAGCAGCACACACACACACATATGCCCTCCTGAACAGTCAAAGTCACAAAATTCTTCCACATGCATCCCCACACACTAAAACCATTTAAACCCCAGTCTAATGTACACTTTCAAATGTGTAGAACCATAATCTGAAAGGTTCTAAAGCTCTGACGCGCAGAGAGACGCTCGCACACGATACACGTTTATGTGAAAGTGTAGAGTTCTTGTTACAGATAAGGGTTGGTAGAGTCAACAGTACTGCAGATAGCCTGCTGATAGAGTGTTCCCTTGCTTCCGCTGCTCTCTGTTTACCTAATGATCAAGTTGATCTGCATGTGTGTGTGTGTGTGGGTGTGCGTGTGTGTGCATGTGTGTGTGTGTGAACTCTCTGTAGTTATGTGGGTGGCTTCCAGCTTTAGTTGCACCACAATCAGGCCATGTTTTTGTAACCTAATGCTTACATAAAAGTAGAAGTGGAGCTCTAACCTGGCAATTTTGTTGTCATGTTGGGCAAATCTTTTTTTGGAAATCTGAGTGCTTTTTTTTTTTTTTTTAATGTTTGTCATTGAGGAAGATCTTTAGCAAAACAGAGGAAGACTGTTGGTCAGACAGGCAGTTGTCATTATTTCCCTTCCAGTCTCCGGTTGAACACAGAGCAGAAGAGTCATGCATCAGCGGAGGAAATTGGGAATGTGAAACATGCCAGATTAGAAAGGAATTCTGAGAGCCTGCAGACCAGCTCAGTGGCTTCAATCATGGGAAAAAGCATGTGCTCGAGCGCGCACGCACACACAAACCTACATGTGTTTGTGCACAACCGCAAAACCCATTCAGATTTTGTACCACCTGCTGCATTCCTCAGCCAATAAGTCAGCTACTTAAAGAGCCCACTTATATTCATCGAGTGAGTGAAGCAATCATTTATCCCTTCAGATAATCATTAAAACAGCATAAGGAGAAAAGTTGTTTTTTTTTTTCATCAGAGATTCAACTACCAGTTTGGTATCAAATTCTTTTAAATTTTGTCTCACATTTCTGTGGCTGGGTAAAGAAATTGCACACACAGAGCACAACACAAACTTGGTTTTATGGGTCCAGATGGGAGACAAGCATTGGTCAGTCTGTCAGGTGGCCACCAAGCCACCCACCCACACATCCAGCCATCCAGCCAGGCAGGATAACAGAAGAGGAAGCAGTCATTACAGAGGAAGCCAGGGCGTCTTAAAGCCATTATATGCCCCTCAGAGAGGTTCAGTCAGAGGCAGCACGGCTGACCGGAGCGCTTCAAAGCAGGAAGAAGCCCAGCCACCACCTTAACCAGCCTGCATGTTCAAGGAGAAGATTTTCCAGAGTGGGTGGAGCTTAGAGAACATAAAGAATCAGGAGCAGATAGGATAGAGCAGGGATGTGTGCAAGATGACACACCAGGGGTACTGCAGTTTTTATCCTTAAGGAAACAACATACATTTAAAAACCCTCTCTGATCATCTTTCCATCTATTTCAAAATATACTCTTTGGTCTTTTAATATAATGATGCAGTTTTCAAATAAAAAAAAAATAAAAATAAAAAAACGTTTCCAGGACATAGTTTCTGCAGAGGACTAATGGAAAATTGCCTCTGAGTCATGGGTGGGACAGCTGATGTGGAGGAACTCCGCCCCTTTCCTCTCCCCATTGCTGAGAACTCTCTGTTTACATGCCCTCCTGCAGGCTTGATGCCAGCTTAGATGAGGAAAATGAAGACCTACATGGATCTATTCATCTATAAGTGGATGCATAGGAATGGAATGGAGCTTGTGGCTAGGCCATTGTATTTTCTATGTGACGAATACAATCTTTTTCAGATGGAAGCTTAATTTTTAAGCTTAATTTTCTTCATAAATGTCACAAAAACATTTTAAAACACAAAAATTGCAATTTTCATCAGAATAGGTTTTTAAAAGATAAAAAGGTAGTTTATAAGTTAATGTATATTTTTTGCACATGTTATAGAAAGTATCCAGAACAAGAAGCAAGAACATTTTATAAGTTAGGGTGGCAGAAGAAACAGAAGACTTTTGAAGGGTGTCAAGTGAAAACAATAAAATGGCCAATAAAAATGAAAAAACAACAATACATGAACGTAAAATATGTAATTTGATGGGCTCAAACAATTTTTTGCAATGCCTAAAAAGCATGCATTGATATTTTCTTCATTTTCTGTCCATAATGACACCAATATTGACTCAAAAATTGGGCAGCAAGGTGGGGAGCAAACTTTTTGTTGGCAGGCAGCTGCCCCCACTTCCCCTCCCGTAGCTCCGCCCCTGAGTAACCCATCAAAATATACATTTCCTGAATGAATTATTTTGAACATATTTCACATGAGGTGTATCTTTGAAAATGCACATGTGGGTGAGCCAGACCAGGATTTGCAGAGATCATGATGTGTTTTGCTGTTGGGTTTCATCAACTCATTTTTCACACGTGATTTAAAGAATTAGGCCCTAAAATGTTCGCTGTCATCTTTCCACACATTTCACACAGCGTCTTGAAACTTCATCTGTGAGGGGAGACGTCATTGAGGGTTCTTTTGCACCTTCTTACTCTCTGTTAAATGTCTGCTTTTTTTCCACTCTGATGACAGAGACATCGTCCGATTTTCACTCCCTCCCTCGGAATTCTTTGGACAATGACTTTACCTGCTCTATATTCCCAGATGGGATCAATCAGACACTGTGATGACTTCAAAACTCTGCAGCAGGCAGAGTAATATTCAGTTTAAGTTCAGTTTTCAAACTTTTTCTCCTGGTAAAGTAAAAGTAATCTTGTGGCTTTAAAAAGATGAAAGTGCAGTTCAGAAAGCAAAACTGAGGGTGTTGAGAAGAGGAAGAAGAAGGAAAAGAAGGGAAGGGGGAGAAAAACCTTTGAGGTCAAGTTAATAAATAAAATTCAAAAAAATTTAAATCCCTAAAACTCACTCCTACAACATATTATTTGCCACTTTTTTCAAAAACATACAGAACAATTGGACATGGAACCATAAACTTCTAAGTTTGCATCAGAATCTCCACAATTTTACTCATTTTGATCATTTTGTTCACACATTCCACCATCCTTACTTCAATTTTCTTTGCAGAGTTCCCCTCCTCTCTGAAATTAGCTAAGATTTTCATCTTTCTTACCCCCCCACACACACACACACACACAGCCCAGTCAGCAGGGGCAACATTTTTCCTACACTGCTGCTCCCTTTCTCTTTTCCAGTCCCCCTCACCTCTGCTTCTTTCCAGCACCTGAGCCCCTGCGGAGGGGAAGATCCGGAGCAGAGGAAAGCCCTGGGGCAACCAGGAACTGTGCATATGGTTAGCAAATTACACCTTCATTACCTCTGCTCACCTCTCCCTCGCTTCTCTCAGTCATTGCTGCAAGATTGCTCTGTTTTTCTGTGACACACATCTCACATCTGTCAGCAGCTATCTCAGCTGCTCATAAAACTAGCAATTAGAATGGAAAAGCAGTTTTTTAAAGTCTTTACCTTCCTCCTTTCGTAGTTTAAAGTCACTGTTTTTGTGTGCCATATAAAGTGCAAGGTCTAGTTTTACATAAGGAACATCCTCTTTGGCTGCTGGAATTTTTTCAAATAAACTACAACAGGGACAAGAGGGCAGGAGCATCCAATCCCTTTAGGTGACAGTAGTCAGAGTTTGTCAAGTGATCTAAAACAGCAAAATAGACAGGAACCAATTTAATATCTGTGAAACTTATTCTTTTAAGAATGTCTGATGTAACCTCTCCCCAAAAAATGCTTCACTATGCAAAGAAGGATGCCAGAGAAAGTCATTAATGAAACAATTCATTTTCTTTTGTAATGTTTAGATTTAAGAGTTAATTATCATATGTACTATGTGAGTTTTTATTAGTTTTTCCCTATAAGGCAAGCAAGATAAAAATAAGTCATGTCATGTAAACGTTACATTGAAACCAGTTCTCATGCAGTAAAAGGTGTGTGAAAATAAGGCAGGAAGTCAAGCTTTTGCTTGTTCCGTCTAAGGTTTGACACTTTGTTTGTCAAAAAGCTCTTTCATGTTTTACTCTTTAATCTAGAAAAAGGAGGAACAGATTCCTCAAAATTAACTCTTCAATAAAAAAATGCTTAAATCAAACATAGTCATGCATGCTGACTGATAATTCCTACTCACTATTTAGCAGAGCTGGCATGATTGTACAGTGAGAGGAAAAGCAGTGCAGGTAAGGAGTGGGGGGGGGGCACGCAAAGTTCACACAGGAAGGCCACAGCCAATTTTCAAACCGGAAACCATCTGACTGTTTCCATCTGGGTCTCTGCTCCCACACAGATGCAAAAAACACGATCGGAGAAGTCATGAAGCCCCCTGACATGTGGATGTTACACGTCTATTTGTCAAAGCTGATGATATTTTCCAGGGGATGACACAACAATCGATAAGTACCATCAAAAGAGTTACGAATGATCAGATAGTTCAGTTGCATAAAGTCTGCTGGTTACCTCTTATTTGCCTGTAATGACGACTGACTGACGCACACTCTCTGTATCTTATTTCCATGCCTCCTCCAGCCCAGCATGAAAGCACAGGGCTCACTGCACACATTAGTCAAGCCAAGGAAGGCATGGAATAATGATGAACCCACCTCCCATGCATGAGCAAGAAAAGCCCCACCATTACCACTACCACCACTGGTATTTTTCTGCATTTCCATCCTACTTTTGGAAGCTAAAGCTGAGTAAACTGTTTTTGAAGACCAAAATTTCCATCACTGCTTGTTTTATTCTATTTAAAGAGGTTGAATTCTACCTGAAATCTTGGAGAAACTGTGTGCCTCCGTTCAGTTTCTTCATTTTCCATCACTCCACAACTGCTTTGTTTTACCTCACTACCCCACAAACAAAATAATCTGTCTCACAGCTGCAGATAAAAAACCAGTGTTACCTCCAGCCACAAAGTTTCTCTCCCTGTCATGCAGTGTCTGGCTTTACCTCATAACCAGTCTGCCTCCTTGAATCCACACCGCTATTATTATTATTATCATGTAAATCCAAAATATTAGCTTTGAAGGGCAGCTGCTGGACTGAGCACAACCCTTAAGAGAGCAGAAAATCACAGGGAAATGATTTCCTCACAGCTGGGCTCGGGAGCTTCGTACACTGGTGCTTACAAAGAGCAGCGGGTTTTATCGAAATGTTTTAATCCCTCAGGAATGACATCGAGTGATGCCAGGAGACCGAATAAAGCATGACAGTGTTAGGCAATGCGTGTTGTGTGCACAAGTCAAGATTCATCTTCTCATAAGAGCTGTTGTGACAGATTTCCCATTTGTGCTGCAAGCTAAGCCCAGTTTAAAATTTAAAGCTTTAATCAACAGCATCAAACATGGTTTTAACTTAAAATTCAACAGACAAATGATTATAAGTATGACAGTAAAAGGGAGAGCATGACCGCACGATGCCTTATGAAAAGCTCACTTACAGAATTATTTTTTGTTTTTCTGTTTTTTGTCAGCTTTTAAAAAAAAGTAAAATCCCTGCAGGGGACAAGCATATATTTCCATGCTCCACTGCAACAGATGGTGTTATTTTGCATGTCAGAGTTTGTAACTGCATCAAGTTGAATCTTAATTCTTAGTCATGTAGGTAAATTGAGCTTTTATTTTATAACATTTACCTTGAATCAACTAGTGGTAACACTATTATAGGTGTGTCACGGTCCCTCTGTCAGTCACCTCCCCCCCTCCCAGCGCTCCTGCTCTGCTGATTGGAACCAGCTGACCTGCATCTCCTCATCATCCTGCCTGCCTTCTTAGGGGAGATCCTCACCAGTATCCAACGGCAGTTCGTTATACTCACTCCGGTGCTTATGTCTGGCCTTTTAGTATTTGCTGACCAAACTAAGTTTCTGCTACTCACCTTGTCTTGTGCTCACCATCAGGTTCCTACCCATTAGTAACGCTGGTTCCCTCTTCCAGAGTTCCACATCTCGCTCCAAGTTGGTTCCGCCGTCCTCGGCGCCCAAGCCTCACATGTCGGGTTCCGTTGTCCTCAGCGTTCCGCCCAGCCGTCGCCGTTATCGGCTCCTAGGACGTCAGGATCTTCACCCGAAGAATCTACTTACCACGTGTGGTGCACCCAAATATGTGCATCCACATTTGGTATTTATCTAAAAATTAAAAGCCATTATTATTATTTTGTAGTAATTAAAATAACTATTTTTGAATGCATTTATTAAAAATAGTCTGTGGAAAAAAAGAAGATAAAAAGGAACTTTATTATGAGTCTGGTAGGCGGAACCTTTGACACTCGCAGCGCCTCCAAGTGGCCGAAGACGGATCAACTTCCTGTTTCCGTCAGAAGTGATTTGGAGAAGGAAAGAGTGTTTGTGTCGTTTCTGCTCTGAGACTCGTTTTATATTTTCACAGGTCAATATGTGGTTTAAATCCAACAGATGAAAGCCCTAAGCTTTAGTTTACTTCCCAGATAATTGCTAGTGTTGTTCGATTTGGAATTTTGATGTAAACTGTGGAAGTTTAATTCATTTTCGGCGAGTTTCGGCGGGAAAAGCCGGACCGGAAGTAGCGGGTGTTATCGCGCTAGCTTGTATTAACAAGGCAGGATGTTGTTAGCTCGCGCTAAATGAGCTTGTATTGCCATAGCAACTATGCTAACTAGTTGGATCCATTACCGTGTTTGTTTTATAATTTTGTAAGATTCCTGACGTGACTTTAAACATGTTTAAAAGCAACAGAAACATTAATGACTTTTGTAACAGTTGTAAAATGGAGGAATGTTTACAGATTTATCGTTCTTTTATTATTATTATAAGTTTATATTTCTAACAGTGCAATGTCCAGCATTTATAAGCTAAAACCATATGCTAAAGTAACAAAACAAAGCAGTATTTCCTTTGTGCTGACTACAGAAGTTAAAGTAAATTAAACTAATGTGATTCTTTTGTTCAGTTTTGAAATTGAAATGTAATGTATTTGAAAACAGAGTAATTACTGATGTGAGATATTCATCAGATATTTAAGTTAGACTTAATTTAGAGGTCAGATTGGACATCTGACAATTACATGCACTGAATTGAAATTGTACATGTGTTGAAACATTTAAAGAGAAGTGATTTGGAGAAGGAAAGAGTGTTTGTGTCATTTCTGCTCTGAGACTCGTTTTATATTTTCACAGACACAATTCTTTTTGTTATTGTGGTCGCCGCACCCGGGACCCGTAACACACGCTCTCCAAGAAACTTTGTACAGCCCTGGAGAAATAAACCACTTTCAAGTAATTCCTTGTCGAGAGTTTACTTCCGGATTTCAGCGACTGGGTCTGTCACGTCTACGATGTCATGACACTGGCCAACACCCAGACCCAGCTGACCCGGAAGAGCTACGTAAGACTGTCATCCAGCAAGGACTGTTTCTGGACCTCCTCTACAGCACCATCAGTTGGGTCTCCGCTATTCAAGAGGACCTTTCTGAGTGAAATTTCTCAAGTTCAGATTAATTTAACCGGACAAGATTCAGCTAACTATTACTAGCACAGCAGCCCCTCCTGCCGGGAGCATGGACTCTTCCACCGCCGTATGGATTCCAGAAAATTTCCGGATTCAACCAGAGCCCTTCCAGGGGGACGTGGAATCATGTGGGGAGTTCCTCCTGCAGTGTCAATTAATTTTCCTGCAGGCTCCGCGGCATTACCAACCTGACCACAGCAAAATCACCCTCATAGTGAATTCCCTCAGAGGCAAAGCACTCAAATGGGCACAGGCCTATTTAACTGCTAAACACATTTCTCAAATATCTTTTGAACGTTTCTTAGAAGAATTCCGGCTGGTCTTTTACCAACTTGCAAGACTGAGGAGGCGACTTGCCGCCTTCTGGGATTAAGACAATGCAGCCGATCTGTAAGTGAACATTTAATTGACTTTCGCATCTTAGCGGTGGAGGCTGGATGGCCGGACGTCGTGCTCAAAGGGGTTTTCTATCAATCACTTAACGATCAGATCAAAGACCTCTGTCCCGAAAAGAGAACCACTACTAACCCTGTCTCTCAACTTCCGACGTCAGAACCATCTTCTTCCAACCCTCGAGAACACATCAGCCGCTTCTCGGAGGAACCGATGCAGATCGGCCATTCAAAACTTACTCCTGAGGAACGTCGCAGGCGTAAGGAAGAAGGTACCTGTTTTTATTGTGGACAATTAGGTCCCCATGTTCAACAATGCGCGTTATGTTTAAACTCAAGAGCCCCCCGTTAGAAGACAGGCCGCTGGAGGCTTCCCCTACTGTTACCCAGGAAAGAAATTTCCTTTATGTTCCTGTCAAGCTACGTCATCAATCTCGAACTCATGAATGTCAGGCCCCTCATTGACAGAGCTTTATTGACTGTCTTCTGGTTTCCAAACTAAGTCTCCCCATAGAACCGCTGGACCACCCTGTCAAAGCAGCCGGCCTTGGTGGACAGCTGCTCACACGCATCACTCACCATACCAAGCCTGTGCATCTTATCACCTCCGGCAACCACCATGAAGTCATTCAATTCTACATCACTCAATCTCTTCAGTCTCCTGTAATTCTAGGATTTCCATGGCTTCGCCGTCACAATCCTCAGTTCAACTGGGTGAACTACCACATTACCAACTGGAGCAACCACTGTCTTGCCAACTGCCTCCGCTTCGCCATTCCTTCGGTCTCACCTGATCTCGACCCCATTCCGGAAGAAATCGATCTCTCCAAGGTAGCCCCTTGTTATCCCAATCTCAAGGCTGTATTCGGTAAAAGTAAGATGGGGGCCTTACCCCCTCACAGACCCTATGACTGCTCCATCGAGTTACTAAGCGGTGCCACTCTTTCCCAATGGTCGCTTATTCAAGCTGTCCAGTCCGGAAAAACTCGCTATGGAGAAATACATTCATGAATCTCTTGCCTCAGGTCACATTCGCCCTCTTCTCCCGTCGGTGCTGGCTTTTTCTTCGTCCAGAAGAAAGATAAGATCCTGCGGCCATGCATCGACTACTGTTAGCTAAATCAGATCACTGTTAAAAATAAATACTCCTTGCCTCTCATCAGTTCCGCCTTAGACTCTATTCAAGAAGCACGTGTGTTCTCTAAATTAGATCTCCGGAACGCGTATCACCTTGTGCGTATGAGGGAGGGGGACGAATGGAAGACAGCTTTTAACACTCCCCT